>CM022947.1:21728190-21846088 GCA_012931725.1 Litsea cubeba | reverse complement strand
CAGTTTATGTTACGATAATACTCATCACTATATAATCTACCGTAAATGGTAATTTTAAAAATTGGTGTGTATTCAGTGACAACTAACATTGTCACTGAACGATTATAGGGACAAGTTTTATTTGTTGTTACTGCAACCTTTCAAGTGACTACATGTGTTGTCACAAAATCATGATTCGTGATCAAATGACTACTTACAGTGACAATGAAATGATCTGATTGTTGTCACTGCTTTAAAAGCTTTATTAAAAAAATATATTACACATGCATATATATATATGTATATATAGCTCTTAATAATTAATTACCTGCTTCATATGTAATTAATTCATCTCGATACAAAAAATACAAATCAAGATATTGTTGACACCAAAAATGTCACTTTCCTCTTCAAGATCCAAAGAGCTACATGAAGTCACAACCTGCCATAAATAGGCAATGCTACTTCCAAAAAATCAAATCTTGTCAGAATCAAACAAAAGCTGCAAGATCCTTCAAGACAGCCAAAAGAGGAGTACACAAGAAGTTTCGGGCCATTTCAGAATCATTTGGCCTAACTTCGCTTCTCCGGTAGTTGAAAAGGTGCTCCCGGTGGCGAAAGCATCGGAGACACTAAATCTTCGATCAGAGCCGATGGATGATCTCAAAATACATCTAAAAGGCTCCACGTCAAGTTTCGAGTCAAACCGACAACGTTTGACCCTACATCAACTCTCGAACAGCTAAATCAGGCCTCTCGGTGATGAAGCTCCCCAGGACCATGATTTCTAAGACAGAGCCTATGGATCATCTTAAAATGACTCCGATAGGTTCCCTGTCAAATTTCAAGTCAATCGGACATCGGTTGACCGCACATCAAGCCACGACATCTTCATCGCGACAAAAGAAAGTCTACTTGTGATAGGACCCCAAACGGCTTCAAAACTTAAACAAAAGCCTATGGTTGGTCTTATTTATTGCTCAGCAGGCTTCACACCAAATTTCAAGTCATTCCGACATCGTTTGGCCCAGTTTCAGCTTCTGACGGAAAATTGGCAGCTCTGCGCGACAAAGTCTTCGGCTTTCTCAGAAAATTAGAAACTTTGCAAAACAAAATACAAGGATTCTTATCAGGTTTTCTACAGGGAAATCAGGCCAATAAATGAAAAAAAATGTCAAGGAAAAATATAGAAGAAAAAAGAATAAAAAAATAGCAAAAATGAACTCAAAACGGGACAAAATGGGGGAAAACCCCCCCCAGGGTCGCAGGCCCCTGCGACCCTGGGGCCCGGGATCGCCCGGTGGGCCCCGGAAACCCCGTTTTTCGTCGTTTTTTCACGATTCGAAGCGTCCGACCTCTAGTATTTTCCAAAATTAATACTTTTGAGACACCAAAACCTCTGACATCCGTAAAAAACAAGGGTCAATCATCAAGAGTATCAAAATCAACATTGATCGCCACCCGGTCAACCAAAATAAGTGTGCTTTCTACCCGACCGAACGGAAAATCGACAGGACAGATGGCACCGACCCGCTGTTGGCAACCAACACGTGAAGTTACATGGTCACCCGATGTCGATTACATGAAGATCCATCGATGTTCATCGCCAGAAGAATCCCAAAAGACGCGGCACGGCCCGCGACTCTTCAACTGCTCGTCGACCACTTAATGCGATTAATTGACTAGCTTTATTACAGTCATTAATCCATTTCTTTGGATGGCCCAATCAGAAGCATGCATTCGGGAGTTATGAGTCAAGAGATTCATGACATTTAACCCATGAAACTCCTCCCATCATGGCGATTAAAGGCGATTAAATGCACTCAATCTCCTCCGGCCAATCAGAAGCCAAGGAAAAGGAGTTACAAAATAAAGGAATTAAATCCTGTAACTCCTCCCATTATGCGGCTTAATGACAATAAAAGCCCATAAACCCTCCTAAATGGCTACCAAAAAGCCTATAAATAGGAGAGCTCTCCAAGAAGAAAACAGCACAGACAGCACAGAAAAAACACACAACAGACTGCAGAAAATCCGGAAACTCAGACAGAAAAAGGCATCAAAGAGAGAAAACTCTGCGGAAATCCTACACCGACCACCGCTACAAGGTGACAAAAGTCCCTTGGGGGGTTACCCCTCCAAGGTCCTTACTTTCTCCTTCTGCCTCTAATGGCTTAGACGTGGCTTTTCAGCCCATCTACTTAGTTTTTTATTGGACATAGGACCTCCTTTTGGTCTTTATCCTCTAAAAACCTGAGGTTATAGCCAAGCCAAGTGAATCAATAGCATCCTCTGTTCTCATATGCATGGATGATGGTGAAGTCCACATATGGCTTGCCACCGTCAATATGAATGGGTCCTCCACAATCTCCTGAGAAGTTAGATCCTCCTTTTCTTGCTTTTCATTGTAGTTTGTATTTTTTTAAAAGAGACAAAAATCACAACTCTTGTCTTTCATTATTGATAAGGATTGTAAATCAGCTACAAACGCCAAAATCGACTATAAACACCAAAATCGGCTATAAATGCCAAAAAAATCGCCTTTCACGGCAAATCAAGAAAATGTCTCTTTTCTTAAATATATGTGCAATGGAAAACTTGAAAGAAGTTGATTTCCTTTTTACTTGCGAAGGTTGATCTCCGGATCACCACTTGCAATTCCAAGTAAAATAAAAAATCCGGCACACCCACACAAAAGAAATGTTGATGCACGCCTCTGCCCCCCCGGTTACGAAAGGGTCGGACCCAAACGGACTCCCACGTCCACCGACCCCGGTAGAACCGAGTGGAATGCGCCGGTCCATCAAGCTGGCACACCCGGTGGGACCCGTTCATTTGAGAACACGATGCTAGAAATGAAATATTTGCATATCATATCTTTTGCTCTATGCTTATATTTCTTTTCTCGATTCCTTGGCTACTTTCTAATTGGTGGCCTATGTTGGATTCCGCATCTAAAAAAAATGAGATGAGATTTTTTGGGAATTTCTAATTATTTGAATTTATTTCCACTCTTTCTCTTTTCAACAAAAAAAAAACAAAAAGAAAATCAGATTTTCCCAGTTTGGATTCAAGATTGAGAAACCTTGATCCTTTCCTATCGTTCATCGTGCTTGCAGAAATGTTGAGCCTGTTCGACTAAGGTTTTGGGCCATCATTTCTCTTTGATGAGTTCATTAAAGATCTAAAAAAAAATCAGATTTTCTAATTTTGGATTCAAAATTGAGAAACCTTGATCCTTTCCTATCGTTCATCGTGCTTGCAGAAATGTTGAGCCTGTTCGACTAAGATTTTGGGCCATCGTTTCTCTTCGATGAGTTCATTAAAAATCTAAAAATAAAAATAAAATAAAAAATTAGATTTCTCAGTTTGAATTCAAAATTGAGAAACCTTGATCCTTTCCTATCGTTCATCGTGCTTGCAGAAATGTTGAGCCTGTTTGACTAAGGTTTTGGCCCATCGTTTCTCTTCAATGAGTTCATTAAAGATCTAAAAATAAAAAATAAAAAATAAAAAATAAATAAAAAATAAAAAATAAAAAATTAGATTTCTCAGTTTGAATTCAAAATTGAGAAACCTTGATCCTTTCCTATCGTTCATCGTGCTTGCAGAAATGTTGAGCCTGTACGACTAAGGTTTTGGGCCATCGTTTCTCTTCGATGAGTTCATTAAAGATCTAAAAATAAAAAATCAAAAATCAAAAATAAAAAAATAATAAAAAATTAGATTTCTCAGTTTGAATTCAAAATTGAGAAACCTTGATCCTTTCCTATCGTTCATCGTGCTTGTAGAAATGTTGAGCCTGTTCGACTAAGGTTTTGGGCCATCGTTTCTCTTCGATGAGTTCATTAAAGATCTAAAAAAAAAAGTAGATTTCTCAATTTGAATTCAAAATTGAGAAACCTTGATCCTTTCCTATCGTTCATCGTGCTTGCAGAAATGTTGAGCCTGTTCGACTAAGGTTTTGGGCCATCGTTTTTCTTCGATGAGTTCATTAAAGATCTAAAAATATATATATAAAAACAAAAAAAAAGACATAGACCACTAAGGTTAAACCAACTGCGTTCTTTGATCCTGGTTGATTTAAGAAAAGCCTTGCTCAGAGTGTGGAGACAACTTGACTGTTCTAGGCAAGGGTCCTCCAAACGGGTTCATTAAGTAATCCTACCCTTACCTGGGGGCAATTCTATCAATCGAGATTTCATAAGACCAGGTTAGGAGGCCTATGTGTACTCTCTCGTCTTTTAAATAAATTTTTTTTCAAAAATAAAATTTTAAAATAAAAAATAAAAAATAAAAAAAATTTTCAAAAAAAATCTTTAAAAAAATAATTGAATAAAAAAATAAAAAAAAGATTTTTTTTAAAAAAATCTTAAAAAAAAAAAAAACTTCCGTCATTTTGGGTTTAGATTAGAGAAATCTTGGTCTTCTCCTTTCTGAGCACTGGCGCTCGCGGAAATCGCTGAGCCCGTGTTCAGATTGGAGTGCCTTTTGCTCTCTTTGATGAACCCGATATTGGCCTTTCAAAAAAAAAAAAGAACTCGTCATTTTTGGATTCAGATCCGAGAAATTATGGTTCATTTCTTTCTGAGCACTGGCGCTCGCGGAAATCGCTGAGCCCATGTTCAGATCGGAATACCATCTGCTCTCTTTGATGAATCCAATCTTGACCTTTTAAAACAGATAATCTCATCTCATGGATGCGGTCTCCAAACATTTGTGTCTAACAGTACTAGTACGCCCTTTCAGGGTCTACTGTATTCGCGACCGACACATTTGTAACTCCAACTTTATATTCTTCTTACCTCGAGCAAGGTCTGCTTCTCGATAAGTCGAATTTAAGTTCACAATTGCTTCTAGCAGTCAATGGGACGCTCATTCTGGGCTTCCATACCTACGATCAGAACAATTGTACCCTCTATGGTTTTCTGCCTTCTTCATACTGCTTGGGTCATCTCCCTCGAGCAATTTGAAAAGACAAAACCATAGAACTTCCCATTTATGATCATTATATTCTTGTGATTACTAATGGATGTGCTCTTGTTTCAGAAACTTTTCGAAAACTAACAATGGCAGCTTCACTAACCATTACCTTCGACGAGAACAAGCACCAACTCATGTTTCAACAGAAGCAAACTACGCGCACCTACAAACGCCCCATCAGCTACCGAAGCGTCAACTCCCTCGGTAACTCTCTGAGCTCCGGGTCGACCTTGACTCCCCGGACTATTGTCTTTGGGACGCTGGGACCATTCCCACTTCCTGAGGAACAAACTGCTCCTTCCAAGAAGCAGAAACTCGCCTCTCAACATGTCACTACCGTGACACCAAAGGCGAGCACCAGAAGGCCCGAAGCCCGTGGCAACCACACGAAGCCTCGACCAGCAAACGACCAGGTCTATCCCAAGACTTGGTCCCCAAGACCTTCACCAAAACAGAGAAGGTCCCAAACATCCACCAAGCCAGCATTCCTGGCCCCACTCAAGGAGAACCAATTCTACCCTCTTGCCTACATGAAAGAGGAGAGACCCATCTCCAACCTCACTCCCAAGTCAAACCAGCATGAGCCGGCTTGTTCCTACAAGCCCAAAATCAAGTCATGCATCACAAGGCCTCTACAAGCACCTGCTAAGGCCTATAAACCAGCAGTTCGACCCTTCATCTCTACAGGGGCCGAACTCCAAAAATTCAAAGCTTCGCTGCAACAGGCGAAGGACAGGGTTCGCATCCTGTCCTTGCCCAGTTACAAAGAAGACAGGCTCGGCTGCTACGCTCGAGGGAGCACATCCTCCATCGTAAAAGCCCAGCCAGAGCTGACCGAAGCTCAAATTGTTTGTCGTATACGCCGCCGCGCATCATATCGACAAAAGAGACTAGAGAAGCAAAGGACCCAGTCTCCTACACTTCAATTCTCTCCCAAATGGGTCGAAAAAGAAAGACCCAACCAAGTTGCTGCCGTCCATATGGTTGGAAAAACCATAAGGCGCCAAAACTCAGCAACAAAAATCCACGTCCGACGTCCGATGACCCGCAACGTCTCCAGGACAAGAAGACGTTCAGAAGAATCCCATGCTCTTTCAAGCAAAGGACGGCAGAGTGATCCTTCCACAAGCTCTTCTTCAAAAAGAATGAGCCCTAGCTCAGTCACCAGGACATTTTCTTCGTTCGAATCACGGAGGATGAACGTCTTGGTTACAAATTCTAAGCCACCACCCCGCAATCCACCTCAAGACGATGAGATCACACGCATCCAGCAGTTGGAACAAGGCCAACAGAGGATTGAAACCCTGATGGAAAACCTTCTCCTCGCCTTCCAAGATCAGGCGAACAATGAACCTCCTCCGAATCATCAAGACGATGAGGTAAATGGAGAAGAAAATGAGTCACGCGCCCTTACCAAAAAGGACGTAGACAGTATCCTCGCCAAAGCAAAAGAAGAGGATATACTCAAAGAGCATGGGATCAAGCCACCATATCCCTTATGGATGGACTCCGTCCCAATCCCCACAAAATTCAAGCATCCTACTCTCCAAACATATACGGGGAAAGGATCAGCCAGACAGCACGTCATCCACTTCAAGATCCTGACGGGAGCTATCGCGGATCAAGATGCACTCAAGATCTGCCTCTTTCCAAGTACCCTAAAAGGTACGGCCTTCGATTGGTACTCCACTCTGCCGGAGGACTCCATCCAAAACTGGGCCATGCCAGAGACACGCTTCCTGACTCACTTCAAAGGTGAGGATCATCCCGCTACTATGGCTCAGCTGTGCAGCCTAAAACAGGGGGAGAATGAGTCAACATATGACTTCATTCACAAGTGGAAAGCAATGGCATACAAATGCTCTGATGTATTGCCAAAAGCGTCGCTAGTTGACATCTGCCGAAACAACATGAGAGCCAGAATCCGCTCCATGATCATCGGCAACAAATCAAAAAACCTGGGAGAACTCCTATAAGCTTCCATGGAAGCTGAAACGGTGATTAAAGACCTCAACAGTCAGAAATCATTAAGAAAAGAGCCACCCGCCATTGCAACCTCTAAACCAAAGAAAAAAGAGGTCCTCAATGTGTAGACCAAGTCAGCTCCTCAGCCACCAAAGAAAGCTGAAAACAAAGCTGTTGGTAAGACACCTGAACTCTCAGATGCCTTCAAAGAACGAGTAGAGAAGAAATACCCGTTTGATGAAGATGTTGATGAAATCTTCGGGGCTCTTGTGGCAAACGGCAAGCTCACCTTCCCTGAACCAAAAAGACCGGGTGATGTTGGCAAAACCAACGATCCTCGGTACTGTCCATACCACCAGATGATCTCGCATCCTCTCAATCAATGCTTCGTTGTGAGGGAGAAAATAAACGAGATGTGGAAAAACGGAGTCATCACCTTTGACAAAAACTATGGGTCTGCCTCCGTCAACATGGTGACATGTGGACAAACATCGAAATCACCGAAGAAGAAGATCACTACTTCCTTCAAGGTGATAAACTCAGTCCAAGCGTCTGAGGAACTGGTTCCTTACCCGATACCAGACGGACAACGCATATGGGTACATCCCAATCTCCTGGAAGATGAAAATTGGGAGGTCGTGAAAACAAAGCCTACAGCTCAACAGCGAAGACAGGCTAGGAAATATCTCCTCAAGCTCAAACTGCAAGAGAAGACCCAGCCAAAACAATAAGTCAAAGAAAAGGCAGAGGCTTCCTCTACCGCTTCACTGGAGGCAACAAAAACATCCCTTCTAGAGACTTCAAAGGGGGTAAGAAAATTCACTCTCAGTGATTTCATGCCACCTCAATTCAAAGAAGCCACGCAGGAGATATCATACTCTTGCAATTCGGTAGTTGGATTCTCCATTGATGGATACGAGTCCAGCAACACCGATGATGGATTCGAATCCAACTACATAGACGAGTGGGAGGAGTCCCTTGAAACAGGAGAATACCTCTCCGATGAAGAATGGGTTCCTGAGAATCATCTTATGCCAGTAATCTGGTATAACCCCCTACAGCCACAAGGATCATGGCCTGATGATGAAGAAGACCAAGAGGCTGTACAAGAAAATGTTGTTGAACCAGCACCCGTCATTGCTCTAGTGGAAATAAACTATTTTGAGCCACAAAGTGTTGATGAAGAAGAAGATTTGGCTCCCATGCCTGATTTTGAAGAATATGCAAGGATCTTGCAGCGTCTCGCTCTAGAACAAGAGCAAGACCGCGTCAACGAGCCTCCTCGCAATCCAGAGCCTGAAGTCCCTGAAGACCATCAGGTCATCCTCCCTTAACTCCTGAAAATGGAGAAGATTGCTGGATAAACGATCCTCTTACATCCGAGGATGAGTCTGACTCTGATCAAGCAACGTCTCCCGTCAGAGCTTCCTGTAATGTGATAATTCGGGATTATAGCTTTTCCGAAGCATCGTCTGATAAGAGCACTTACACTCCGGCGACGCCTAGCAATGTATCTTCTGGAGCCACCTCATCTCACGTGACTTTCACTGAAATGACACCCTCTCAGGTTTCTTCTCTTGAGACTGTGACTTCAAAGTTCACACCCTTCCTGACTGAAGAATTCCCAGCTATTTATTCTTGGGACGATGAATTGGTCAACGAAGAAGAAAGGTTGCTGGATGCTGTTAAGGACTTGTTCCCGAAAAATGCTCCGTGCAACACAATCACTGAGGATGGCAACTCTGTTGCTGATACATCCTCAGCAAATGAAAAACGACAGCCTCTTGATCCTGAAGACAATCTTCCTAACGAAGACCCTTCTCAAGAAGCTCTCGAAGTTGGTAGAGGCGCCCGCTCTGGCCGGGACTACCACAAAAATTACAACCAATCTTCCTTTACATATATAGATCCTTCGGGAAAAGATGTTGTAAGCGCCCCTAGTGGCAACAATGATGAACATGCAGGCCCTAAGGAGGCTTTCAAGTATGACTTGATTGAACACTTCAAGCACATACCTGCACATCTGCACATCTTGGATTTGTTGCGAATGTCTCCGCACACTCGTGATAATCTCATTTCAGAATTACAAAAGCTGAATGAGGATGTCGACAAAAATGCCCCGCAAGTCCTCCAAATTGAAATGGATTACCGGGTCAAAAACTCAGAAGCTTCCTCAAAGGAAGAAAAGAAGAAAACTGAGGGATCATGCATTGCATGCCTCTCGGTTAAAAAAGCAACCAGTGCAACCATCGCCTTCACAAAGGACGACCTCCTACTTGGCGAAACAAGGCACAACCGACCCCTGTACTTCACAGGGTACATCAAGGAAATGCCTATGCACAAAGTTCAGATCGACCCAGGTTCTGCACTCAACCTCATCTCCACAGCGGCTCTCGAAGAGTTAGGCATCCCACCCAGCAAACTGAGCCACACATCTGTATCTATCTTTGGATACGATGAGAGTACTCAAAGGCCTATCGGCAAAATCAGGTTCAAGTTGCAGATCGGTGATCTTATCTCTGAGGTCACAGTGTACGCAATAAAAACCCCTTCATGCTACAACATCCTTCTCGGACGCCCTTGGATCCACGAGAATGGTATTGTCCCTTCAACTTTACATCAATGCATCAAGTTTGTTGGCGACGACGGCATGATACATCGAGTCTTTGCGGTCAGAAAACCCTTCAAAGGTAAAGAAGTCCACTTTGCAGACTCACAAATGTATGAAGGTGAAAAAGAAGAAGAGGAGAAGCACACAGCATCATTTGCCGAAAATCTCCAGAAAGATAAAGGCAAGGCTCCTCAACAATCACCAGAAGAAAACAAATCATCCAGTAAATCCAAAGAGAGCATTCAAACTCCCTTCATCATCTCCCTGAAACCTTCAAAGCCTTTGGTCATCACAACTAAAGTGAAGAAGGCAAAACAAAAGTCTGGGGGCAAATTTGTTGTCTCTTTCGTGTCTATCATGCAAGACACGGATTCGGATTCAGAGCCAGAAGACGACATATCATCAAGTCAAGCTGACACTCAGCAAGTTCAGCCTGCTCTTACTCCAATGGAGACAACTTCTAACATAGAAGATCCTACGTCAACTTCCTTCATTGTTCCAGTAACTTCAGCAAAGGAAAAGCCGATCTTCTTCCATAGATCGGATGCTTCTTCATCAAACTCCATGCTTGAACCTTTCCAAAATGAATGTATGCCTCAACTATCCTTATATAGTTCTGTGGCACAAGCTATTATGAAGAAAATGGGCTATGACGCTCAAAACCCAGTCGGTTTGGGAGAAGGACGCGGTATTCTCACGCCATTGGGGCCCGTCTTGACCAAAAGCCAGCTGGAAGATTGGAGCTCTACGGCTATGGAGAAAAGTCTTCACACGGGTTAGGGTATGATCCCGACACTCCCCTGAGACAGTTAACACAAAGGCTTAAAAGTCAATATACTGACCAAGCCTCAACATCTCAAGTCCATGAAGACATCAATCTCCCTGTATATCTCTTTGATGAGTCACCTGACAAAGATCCAGGAAGCTCATCCAATTGGCACGATTTCTCCGAAAATGAAGAGGAGTTGTCCGATGGCACAGACATATGGTCTTCTGACCCAGAAGAACCCTCATCTCCAAAAGAAGTAGCCTACTTCGACCCGGTTTCAACAGGCGATTGGGATCATCTCATAGCAAGCCTTGGGAAAATTACCGATCAAGAAGACTCGTGGAAAGGAACAAAACCTTGATCCGGAAATGCCCTTGAAACCCAAGAAGGTTTCGTTGTGCTGGAAGCCTCTGAAAATATTATGGAGGAACCACCTTTGAACCTTCCAACAGAAGATCATGTTCAAAAGATAGACTTGGGAACACCAGATAACCCACGTCCTGTATTCATAAGCAAGAATATAAAGGATGATGAGTTACCCAAGTATATCGCCTTTCTTCGTGAGTTCGTTGATTGCTTTGCATGGTCTTACGCTGAAATGCCTGGCTTAGACCCCAAAATAGCAGTTAACAAACTCAATCTTCAAGAAGACATCAAGCCTGTCAAGCAAGGCCAAAGAAGATTCCGTCCAGATGTGATGGATAAAATTGAACAAGAAGTTCAAAAACTCAAAAGCGTCAGCTTCATCCGTGAGGAACAACATCCTGAATGGTTGGCCAACATTGTTCCCGTGACAAAGAAAAACAGGCAGATCAAAGGTCTGCATTCACTATAGAGGCCTGAATGGCGCATGCCCTAAAGATGAATTTCCACTCCCCATACCAGAGGTAATGATTGATAATACCTGTGGATTCGAGCGAATGACATTCATGGATGGTTTCTCTTGCTACAATCAGTAAAGATCCATCCTGAAGATGAAAAACATACATCTTTTTGGACCCCATTTGGCGTGTATTGCTACACTGTCATGCCATTTGGTCTGAAAAATGCTGGTGCCACATATCAGAGGGCTATGATGAAGATATTCCAAGATATGCAGCACAAGAGGGTTGAATGTTACGTTGATGACCTCGCCGTCAAAAGCAAAAGAAAAGAAGATCATCTCGAAGACCTTCGAGAAGTCTTCCTCCGGCTTCGCAAACACAAACTGCGAATGAATCCTTTGAAATGCTTATTCGGCGTCTGGTCGGGTAAGTTCCTCAGATTTTTAGTTCGGAAAGCTGGAATAGAGCTTGACCCCATAAAAGTCAAAGCCATTCTAGAAATGCCCTCTCCACGAACCTTGAGAGAACTCAAAGGGCTTCAAGGGAGATTGGCCTACATCAGACGGTTCATCTCCAATCTTTCAGGGAAATGCCGTCCATTCTCCCGGTTGATGAAAAAAGGTGTAAACTTTGTCTGGGATGCTAACTGTGAAGCTGCTTTCCAAGATATCAAATCATACCTGACAAAACCTCCAGTGTTAGCTGCTCCTACCACTGGAAAACCATTCATCTTGTACACAAGAGCCCTTGATCACTCTTTGGGAGCTCTGCTTGCGCAAGAAAATGATCAAAGAAAAGAAGCTACTCTATATTACCTCAGCCGCATGCTAGTAGGTGCAGAGCATCGCTACTCCCCAGTCGAAAAAGAATGTCTTGCAGTGATGTTCGCCGTATAAAAGCTACGTCACTACTTGCTTTCCAACACAGTATACCTGGTCTCGAGGGTCAACCTCTTGAAGGTCCTTGTCACAAAGGCAGGTTCTCTCAACGCTCGACTGGCAAAATGGTCCATCCCTCTGTCACAATTTGATATTAGGTATGTACCACAAAAGGCAATCAAAGGGAAAGCTCTAGCGGATTTCCTCGCAGAGCATCCATTTCCTAAAGATTCTCCACTCAGAGATGATCTCCCAGACGTACCAGTCTACAATGTGGAGACTTTCTCACAAAGTGCCTCCTGGGACATGTACTTTGACGGTGCAACTAGGACAAATGAAAAAAGACAGTTGATCTCGGGAGTTGGCATCCTCTTTGTTAGCCCTGACAAATACATGATTCCACACGCTTTCTCGCTACTGGAACCATGCACAAACAATGCAGCTGAATATCAAGCTCTGTTCCTAGGATTGGAACTCGCCATCGAATCCGGTATCACCATGATGGAAGTCTTTGGAGACTCTCAACTGATTGTCAACCAGATGAATCAGATATTTGAAGTCAGGAAGCCAGATCTGCTACCTTACTACTACAAGGCACAATCACTTATGTAAAAGTTTGACATCTGTCACATCACCCACATTCGTAGACGTGAAAACATACGTGCAGATGCCCTAGCTGGACTTACCGCATCTATGGCAATCCAGGAATGGGAAAACATGCAAATCACAGTGTGCGAAAAAAGAATCCTTCCTCCTCTTAACACACATCAAGCAGTTGCTGAATGCCACCAAGTGGTTGGAAGTCGGATTTCAATCCTTCAAACTTCAATCGGCGACTGGAGGGATCCGTTCATTGATTACATTATGTTCGGAATCCTACCTGAAGATCCAAAAGAATGGGTAAGCATCCAAAGGTGAACCCCAAGCTTTCATTTGGATATTCCTTCAAAAATCCTTTACAGGAAATCCTTCAACAGAGTACTTCTACGCTCCTTGTCACAACAAGGGGCTGAAGAAACACTCAAAGAAGTTCATGCTGATCTTTGTGGAGCTCATCAGGCTGGTCCCAAGCTCTATGATCAGATAAAAAGGTTAGGTTATTACTGGCCTACCATGGTAGCTGACGCAATGCAATTTGCTAAGCGCTGCCAACAATGCCAAGTTCATGGAGATTACATTCACATGCCTCCAGAATGGCTACATCCTATAGCGATTTCATGGCCTTTCGAAGCCTGGGGTATGGACATCATAGGTCCTATTTCTCCCCCTTCGAGCAAAGGTCATCGCTTCATCTTCGCTGCTACGGATTATTTCTCCAAGTGGTCAGAAGCATTTGCGTTCAATGAAATGAAGACCTCATCAGTCCTTCAGTTCCCGCGCACCAACATCATTTGTCGTTTCGGCATACCCAAAAGATTCGTCCATGATAACGGACCACAATTCCGGGATCATCGATTCTACAGGTTCTGCGACAAATACAAAATCCAAAGCTGTCCTTCGAATCCATACAATCCGGCAGCAAACGGATTAGCAGAAGCTTTCAACAAGACACTCTGCGAAATCCTCAAAAAAATGGTCTCTAGTCACAAAAGAGACTGGAGCGACAAAATGTCTAAAGCTTTGTGGGCCTATCGAACCACCGTTCGAGGACCAACCCATAGCACACCATTCTCCTTGGTCTATGGATGCGAAGCTGTCGTGCCCTTGGAAGTATAAATTCCTTCCTTGAGGGTATCTTTGCAAAATGACATGACTCAAGAAAGCAATGTCAAATTGCGACTCCATGAGCTGGACAATCTCGATGAGAAACGGCTCGAAGCTCAACAAAGCATTGAACTTTACCAAGCACGCATGGCAGGATCTTTCGACAAAAAGGTCAGGCAACGTGCCTCCAAAAAGGGTGACTTGGTTCTTGCGGTAAAAAGAGCAATGGTCTTTGCTCACAAGTCCAAAGGTAAATTTGAGCCAAAATGGAGAGACCCTACGTCATCGACAAGGTTTTCTCCAACGGCGCATACGCACTCCTAAACATGGAAGGTGACAGATGTATGCTGCTTATCAACGACAAGTTCTTAAAGTGGTACTACCCTTGAAGACTTACCCAACTGGGTAAGAGCAATGCCTGTACATCCAAAATCGGTTTCCAGGTACACGCTCGCTAAACCCACCTTTTTTAGAATTTTCATGTCAAATGTTGAAATTTCTAGAAATTTAAACAATACTTACTTTCATCATTTCATTGTTAAAAAAAAAATCCAAGTTTAGGAACCTTTCCCTAACTTGACCAAAATTTTCAACTCTTGAACCCAAAATTCATGGTTTGAAACAAAATCCGGATTTAGGGATTTCCACCCAAGTCCACCCTACCTTTTACCGCCTAAATGGTTTTAGGTCAAAACTTATGACCCTCGTGTCTTTAAACAAAAAAATGGTTTTTCAAAAAGCCGCGGGGAATCAACGTTTAGTCGATACTCGCACAAATCGGAAGCATGCGAACCACGTTCGGCACTTCCAAAATCGCAGGGAAGCGACATTTCGTCGATACTTGCAAAATCCAAAACTGTGGAGATGCAACATTTCAGTTGATATCCATAACCCAAATTTCAAAGGTTCGAAAAAACCTAAAAAACCATGGAGACGCAACATTTCAGTTGATATCCATAACCCAAAGGTTCGAGAAAACCACAAATTTCAAAAATCGTGGGGAAACGACATCAAGTCAGTACCCGTAAAACCAAAACTTTTGAAAAGCAAGGATGCGACATTCCATCGATACTTGCACCCAAATCCGCGAGGATGCGACATTCCATCGATACTCGCAACCGAATGAGCAAGGATGTGACATTCCATCGATACTTGCAAGAACATTCAGCAGGGAGGCGACTTTTAGTCGATACTTGCATTTTTGAAAACCAAACCGGCTATAAATGCCACCAAAACAAACCGGCTATAGATGGCACCAAAATAAACCGGCTATCAATGCCACAAAACAAACCGGCTATCAATGCCACAAAACAAAACCGGCTATCAATGCCACAAACCAAAAACTTGGCTTTCAAAAAACCCGGCTATCAATGCCACAAACTCAGCTATCAATGCCACCAATGCTGGCTCTCATGTCAAAATCGGCTTCCATGCCACAAACAAAATCTGGCTCCCATACCAAAACAATCATTTGACAAAAGATTTTCACAAAATGATAAACTTTTGATCAGATACCATTTAGCAATCACTTTCATCACAAAAAGATTTAAGTGAGTGTAGGGAAAACAAAAAGAAAAGAATCCCATTTAGCAATTCCTTTTATCACAAAAAGATTTAAGTAAGCATAGGGAAAACAAAAATAAAAGCATCCCATTTAGCAATTACTTTCATCACAAAAAGATTTAAGTGAGCGTAGGGAAAATAAAAAAGAAGAGTACCAAAAAAATACATGTGGTACCAAAAAAAAGAAAGTGTTCACAAGCACTACAAAAAAAAAGAGTACAAAAAAAAATACATGTGGTACCAAAAAAAAGAAAGTGTTCAAAAGCACTACAAAAAAAAAGTACCAAAAAAATACAAGTGGTACCAAAGAAAAAAGAAGGATAGTTTCTGTTACAAAAAAAATCAGGAGCTCAGCCAAAAATGGTCTCCAACCAAGAGTTCAGCTCCTCAAGCAAACTTTTGGCCTCAGCCGTCAGGGATTCCAAGGCACGCTTCTTCAGGAACATGCCATGAGATGCTGGGGTGGGCTGTAACCCTTCTTTCGCACAGGGAAGCTTATCCCGAGCAGTTCGCCATTGTTTGTTCTCTTCAGACTTCCTTTTAAGAACTCGATCGGCATCTGCAACCCGGCGAATCAGAGCACTCTCCCTGTCGCGAGCCTCTGTTATTGCAGCTCACTTGGCAGTGACTTATGCCTACAGATGCTCAAGACGTTTCCTGGCCTCATCGACCTCCCTATCAAGGATGTTAAGGTCATGTGTCAGCCCAATGATGGCTAGCTCTTCTAAGTTCTTCTCTTGGACTATCTGCTTACTGCTTTGTGTAGCCTCATCCAGGTTAGACTGAGCCTTATCCGCAGGGTCCAGGAACATCTCCTTGAAGAACTGGTCGTCAGGAAAACCCATGGTCTCAAACCATTTGTCACCCAGCTCAATAATCCTATCAACGATCGCCCTGGCACCTGTGACATCCAGACCAGCCTCTTCGGCATCACTGAGAATCTCCTGCACATGCTGGATCATGCCAAATCCGGCATCTAAGTGCCCAGAGAGGAGAGTCTCAATCCAAGAGCTCAGAACCCGCACCACCACCTTCTTCGCAAAAAGAAGAGATGGCCCAGCTGAAGATTTGCCCAACTCCGTTGGTCGGCTGCTCATGTCATCACCCGTTGGAAGAGTAACAAAAGAACTCTTTCCAGTTGAAGCTGCTCCTACTCGGGAAGGAATCTCAGCACGAGGTATCTCCTCAATAGTGTCAGAACTGGTCCCAGGAGTCTCTACCTCTGGATTGACCTTTGGCATCTCTTGCTCTGGTTCTGAAGGAAGCGACGGACTCTCCTCTATCACCTCAAGACCTGCCAAAGAAACACAAAAAGGTATGAACATGATCCTGTTTGAAAATCATTATCAGGGTTATTAATACAAAATACCTTCTTCGACGACTGGCGGAAGACTCTCTTCTTCCATGAACTCATCGGAAGCATCATCAACATTTGCGTCCATCGATGGTTCAAAGTCATCAGAATCCTGTGGCAAGTTAGCTGACAAGAAAAATGTTGGCAAACCAAGTCACAGACAAAAAAAAAAGAGAAGAAAGCAAAAGAAGTCATACCAATTGGAGATTCTGGATTCACTCCAGAGTCCCTCGGTTCTTCTTCAGGTGCCCCGACAGAATCCGTCACCACCTCATCGGTTGAAACCTCAGGCATCACCAAGTCTTCCTCTGCTAAAAAAAAAATAGAGAGAAAAGCAGAAACAATAAGCAAATCAAAACATGGAAAAATCCCATGAAAAGAAATGGAAAGAGAAAAAGGAAGAATCATACCTTCATCAACGGTCTCTTCTTCTCGGCTTCTCTTCTCTGGAGGCTCGTCAGCATCCACTGGCACATCCTCATTGATAGTAAGAGGGACTTCCAAGTCAGGAGAGTCCTCATGCTGCCTCTTGCTGTGATGATGACTCCTCCTCCTCTTACTCCAGCGGGCTCGCTTCTTTGAGGAACCTGCCCCGCTGTCAGAGTCAGGTCTTCCACTTGACTCCTCACTGGATGGTCTACCCTTATCAGTAGACTCCACAGAAGCTTGCCTCTGTGCCACTTGCATCCAAGCATCAAGCTTGACTTCCTCCTGTTCTAGCTGTTCTAAAGCCTCATCAGGTATTTATCGAACAGCTTCAGAACCAATGACACCCTGGTCACCGAGAAAGCTTATCTTGTGCTTCTCTCCAGAAAGGAAGGCCCAAACTTCCTTTCGCCGGACGCTATCCGACTTTTCAAGGCCCTTTCCAGATGCCAGCTTCACATCAAGCTCCTTCTTGGAAAGCCCCCGATATGCCGAAAAGCTCTCCGCGAACCACTTCGCAAAGCCGGCAGTCCGGGAAGTCAACAACACAGGATAGGAGATCATGGCTGTAGTGTCTTCAGCACTATAGAAAGCCCATGCATTTCTCCCGTCCAATAAACCTTCAAAGAGCTTCACCATGCTTGAAGGCGCTCCAACAACGCCTTGAGAAAAGCCCAACTACAAAACAAAGCGAGAAGGTACATATGGCTGGATGTCGACGAAAAGATGTCTGCGGTGCACCATCGTGCCAACACGTATGCTGAAAAGCCACTCCTTCTCTGCATTTGTCAAGGAGTAATGCCTTCCCAACCCTGCCCTGGTAGAGTCTCGGGAGGCATCAAAATCAAAAGCCTTCTTCCACAACTCCAGAGAAAGCTTCACTGAGGACTGCCCCATTTCGACGTCCCTGAACCGTCGGATCCTCATGCGGGCAAACAAAAGTGATTCGGACACGGCTTTGCCCTTAACCAGCCGAATCATCAGAGGATCATCATCCTGTGCAGCACCCAGCCGGTGGAAGCCAGGACAGTGGTACACGTACCACGAATAAAAGATGTGGGCTGAAAATACCCCATTCATAGGGAGCCCAAGCCGAACCAAAAAAGCAGCAGCCTGCAGTTCGGTACACAGGTAGGAGTAAAGAGCTGGCACCAAAGCAAGCTGCTCTCCAAACGCCATCTGACAAGCTGGAAAAATACAGTGCGGCCTGATGTGCGTTCCATCTCCTCCAGCAAAAATAGCCTCTCCAAGCCAATAAGTGAGGTAAACAGCGAGATCTCTCCGCAGTGCAATGTCAGGACATATGGCGTTTCTACTCGCACAGAAGTCTCTCAACTCTTCTTGCATAGCCAAGATCTTCTTCGAACTTGGATCCTGAGCCTTGGCTTCCTAGGTCACACCATCAGAAGACTCCCTGCTATCAAAAAAGTTGGGGAAATAAAAGCTAGAACTCTTCCAACTGCTGGATCTAACTTTCAAACCCTCATTCTCCTTCAAAAAATCATAGAAGGCGACGAGCCGAAAGTACAGAAGCCTGAACTCCTTAGACTGCTCCTCAAGGACGCTATCGATCGGCATAAACTCCTCATAGAGTTTTCCAAGGATGGGCAATCCAGTAATGGCGCTCAGCTCCTTCAAAGAGAAACCAACCTCACCATTCGTCACAACGAAGGTTTTGGTTTGTGGGAGGAATGACTCCAGCATAGCCATGAAGGCCTCGTCGGAAAAGATCACGATCTCCCTAAAGGCGCGGACCGCATCAAAAATCCCGGCTTCCTTCAAAACGGTGCCACCAATCAGCAGGACGCGATCAGTCCACGACTTCCACTCGGAGTCAGCATTGAAATGGCCACGAAGTCGAAAAGGCTTTATCCAATTGCTGGCGTCACCGCTGAAAAAACCAAGGCCCATCGGTCTTAAATCGACCGACGGATAATCAGAGCCTTCGTAGCCGCTGGATGGCATCAACAGGTCCATGTCAACAGGCGACCTCTCTGTATATCCAGGAGAACCGCCAACAAAAACCCCGGTCTTGATTACATTTGTCCTTCTCACCCAGCTTGGAGGATCTTCCCTCTTAGAGCACGTGTGGGCAAGGCTCATGATCGAGACGGTGCGATCAAACGTCGACCGGGTAGCAACAGTCTTCTTCTCACCATCTGCTGTGAAAGAAAACCGAAAACATCTCCTCTGGTATGTCATGTCATCAGGGACGGCTCACCACAGAAGAAGGTAGGCTTGGGTAAAACACTCTGATCTCCCGTCACCCATGGACGACTGCTTACCATGATGTTATAGAATTCCTCTCCCTTGAGAGCGATCAGTCGCTGCCTCATCTCATCTCTGTTGAGGGAGTCGCACTCTTCCAGGTTTCTCTCAACATACTGGACCTTCTCAAAGGCCTGCTGAACGGCCGGATTAGAAGATCTAGCACATCGACGAGGTATGCTTGTACTAGGCTCTTTACCCTTGTTCGTTCTGGAGGAACCACCTGTAATGGTTGGAAAAAAAAAGATCAAACATCAAAATGACAGAATTTCGCTAAAAAAAATCTGGCGAAATTTTGACATGACTCCGGGGCAATTCCGAAGAAAAGGAACTATCCCGAAAGAAATAGAAAGCTTGAAGATGGGCTCAACATTGCTGCAAGCTCCGAAACTCCAAACTTTCGAAACCTCAAAGTCTTCGCAAAATCAGGAAGGGCTCAACATCGCTGCGAGCTCCAAATTCCCCAATTTGCGAAAACTTTCAAGTATGCTATCACATCATGCTACAATTCAATTTACAAAAAATATACATGCATGAACATCTTGGTTTGCGGAAAAAAAATGCATTATCATGATGAGAAAAAAAAACGAAAAGAAACTTTCTCAAAAAAAAAAAAGAGGGAAAGAAAACAAAAAAAAAGAAAAGAAAAAAGGGGCTGGCCCACAGGCCACGTGGCCGTACGGCCAGATCCGTACGGATCTGTCCGTACGGCCCACAAAAAAAAACACATGCAAAAAAAAAAGAAGAACGCAAAAAAAAAAAGTGTGAAAAAAAAAGAAGCAAACATGTGGAAAAGAAAAAAAAAAGAAGAAAAGAAAAGAAAGAAACAAAAAAAAGAAAGAACTTTTTTTCCTACAATGGGGTTTTCTTGAAATAGGGAACTTACTTGAAGCCATTGATGGAGAAGAAGAAGAAAAGTCTTGAAGATCTTGAAGAAGAAGAATTCTTGGTCTTGAAGCCCTCTTGGGATTGTTGCAAAAGAAAGCAATAAGAGCAAGAGATCCAACCTCCTCCTTGATTTATAGAAGAGAGCAAACCAATGAAGGAAAGAAGAAAGAGGTAAGTGTTACTAATTAGTAACCTTACCAAAAGAAATAAATTAGAATGATTCTTTCCCAAAAGAAAAATATCTTGAGGGATTTTCTCCCAAAAAGAAATCAATGAGAGATTTTCTCCCAAAAGATAGGATCAATAAAAGATTCTTTCCCAAAGGAAGATATCTTGAGATATCCTCTCCCAAAATAAAGGGAACATGAGAGATTCTCTCCAAGTAAATATATTCTTAGATATTCTCTATCCAAAGGAGATATTTTTGGATATTCTTTATAAAAAAGACACCATATGAGATCTAAGCCATTCCAAAAGCTTAAGGTCCCATGGGTTAGCCCATATGAGCCAGGTTTGACTACCTAGGCACTAAAAAAAAAAAATTAGGCTTTTAGTCAAAGAGAAATCCCTCTTACCAAGAGCATACAAAAATGGTTCCATGCCTCCTTTGAGTCGATTCGACCATACAAAAGAGAATTTCACGCCCCATGAGCTTCCAAAAATCAAACCATCCAGCCTCATCTACCAAATTTAGCCAAAGTCTTGAAATTTACATTCTGCAAAAATCCAAACCAAATCCTGGTCCCCTAAACTTGCCACATACAGCTTGTTAGGTCACAAGACCAAAACCAAAAACCAAAATCTAATCCCCTAACTTGCCACATACGGCCTGTTAGGTCACAAGATCAAAACCAAAATTGATCCCCCAACATTCCACATACAGTTTGTTGGGTCACACGGTCAAAACCAAACCCGATCCCCTAACATGCCACATACAGCCTGTTAGGTTACAAGGTCAAAACCCAAATCCACATCCCTGATGTCATCTTCAAAACTTTACCTCGAGATGGTACGTGATCCCTTTCACTACCATAAAATTCCCTTGAAAGCTCAAAAGGCTACAAATACAAAAAAAAAAGACTGCTCAAAGACTCTTGGTCAAGTCACAGGCTCTCCTTCACAAATCTCTTCGAAGCACATCGACTACAAAAGTTAAGCAACTCGTCGCTGCATCTCGAGGGGGCATTTGTTGACACCAAAAATGTCACTTTGCCTTTTCAAGATCAAAAAAGCTACATGAAGTCGCAACCTGCCATAAATAGGCAATGCTACTTCCAAAAAATCAAATCTTGTCAGAATCAAACAAAAACTGCAAGATCCTTCAAGACAACCAAAAGAGGAGTACACAAGAAGTTTCGGGCCATTTCAAAATCATTTTGGCCTAACTTTGCTTCTCCGGCAGTTGAAAAGGAACTCCCGGCGGCGAAAAGCGTCGGAGACACCAAATCTTCGATCAGAGCCGATGGATGGTCTCAAAATACATCTAAAAGGCTCCACGTCAAGTTCCAAGTCAAACCGACAACGTTTGACCCTACATCAACCCTCGAACACCTAAATCAGGCCTCTCGATGATGAAGCTCCCCGGGACCATGGTTTCCAAGACAGAGCCTATGAATCATCTTAAAATGACTCCGATAGGTTCCCTGTCAAATTTCAAGTCAATCGGACATCGGTTGACCGCACATCAAGCCGCGACATCTTCATCGTGATAAAAGCAAGTCTACTAGTGATAGGACCCCAAACGGCTTCAAAACTCAAACAAAAGCCTATGGTTGGTCTTATTTATTGCTCAGCAGGCTTCACACCAAATTTCAGGTCATTCCGAGATCGTTTGACCCAGTTTCAGCTTCTTACGGAAAATCAGCAACTCTGCGTGACAAAGTCTTCGGCTTTCTCAGAAAATTGGAAACTTTGCAAAATAAAATGCAAGGATTCTCATCAGGTTTTCTACAGGGAAATCAGGCTAATAAATGATAAAAAAATGTCAAGGAAAAATACAGAATAAAAAAAGAATAAAAAAATAGCAAAAACGGACTCAAAACGGGACAAAACGGGGGAAAACCCCCCCAGGGTCGACCCTGGGGCCCGGGATCACCCGGTGGGCCCCGGAAACCCCGTTTTTCGCCGTTCTTTTGCGATTCGAAGCGATCGACCTCTGGTATTTTCAAAAATTAATACTTTTGAGACACCAAAACCTCTAATATCCATCAAAAACAAGGGTCAGTCATCAAGAGTATAAAAAAACAACATTGATCGCCACCTGGTCAACCAAAAAAAGTGTGCTTTCTACCCGACTGATCGAGAAATCAACATGACAGATAGCACCGACCCGCTGTTGGCAACCAACACTTGAAGTTACATGGTCATCCGATGTCTATCTATATGAAGATCCATCGATGATCATCGCCAGAAGAATCCCAAAAGATGCGGCACAACCCGCGACTCTTCAACTACTCGGCGACCACTTAATGCGATTAATTGACTAGCATTATTACAGTCATTAATCCATTTCTTTGGATGGCCCAATCAGAAGCAAGCATTCGGGAGTTACAAGTCAAGAGATTCATGGCATTTAACCCATGAAACTCCTCCCATCATGGCGATTAAAGGCGATTAAATGCCCTCAATCTCCTCCGACCAATCAGAAGCCAAGAAAAAGGAGTTACAAAATAAAGGAATTAAGTCCTGTAACTCCTCCCATTATGCGGCTTAATGACAATAAAAGCCCATAAACCCTCCTAAATGGCTACCAAAAAGCCTATAAATAGGAGAGCTCTCCAAGAAGAAAACAGCACAGACAGCAGAGAAAACACACAACAGACTGCAGAAAATCCGAAAACTCAGACAGAAAAAGGCATCAAAGAGAGAAAACTCTGCGGAAATCCTACACCGACCACCGCTGCAAGGTGACAACCCCCCCCCCCCCCAAGGTCCTTGCCTTCTCCTTCTGCCTCCAATGGCTTAGACGTGGCTTTTCAGCCCGTCTACTTAGTTTTTTATTGGACATAGGACCTCCTTTCGGTCTTTGTCCTCTAAAAACCTGAGGTTATAGCCAAGCCAAGCGAATCAATAGCATCCTCTGTTCTCATCTGCATGGATGATGGCGAAGTCCGCACATGGCTTGCGACCGTCAATCTGAACGGGTCCTCCACAATCTCCTGAGAAGTTAGATCCTCATTTTCTTGCTTTTCATTGTAGTTTGTATTTTTTTAAAAGAGACAAAAATCACAACTCTTGTCTTTCATTATTGATAAGGATTGTAAATCGGCTATAAACGCCAAAATCGGCTATAAATGCCAAAAAAATCGCCTTTCACGGCAAATTAAGAAAATGTCTATTTTCTTAAATATATGTGCAATGGAAAACTTGAAAGAAGTTGATTTCTTTTTTACTTGCGAAGGTTGATCTCCGGATCACCACTTGCAATTCCAAGTAAAATAGAAAATATGGCACACCCACACAAAAGAAATGTTGATGCACGCCTCTGCCCCCCGGTTACGAAAGGGTCGGACCCAAACGGACTCCCACGTCCGCCGACCCCGGTAGAACTGAGTGGAATGCGCCGGTCCATCAGATATTAAGAACAAAAAACTTGCTAAATATTATATTTTCCACCAACAACATTAATAGCAAAAAGTTTATCCATCATTTCATACAAAATCCATCATATGAGTTTATCTAGTTATATAGCTAGAAAGTTAATTATCCAAAAATAGATATATAACAGTTGCGTTCTTAATTATCCAAGGCATAACAAAATGGCATCCTCATTAGTGAGAGAGCATCCATGCATCTTTGAGCAACAAGCATCATCATCATTCCTTGAAGTAATAAGATATCGTCCTGCAAAAGATTTGGCATCCTTATTAGTGAGAGCATAGGACCATATATATAAAACCAAATCTTCTATGACTGCTAACACAACTTGAAGAATAGAGAAAGGAAAAGCATGCCCCAAAAAAACATATATCAACCTCGGCATTTTTTTGCACCGGCAAAACATTAATATAATTTTTTAAAAATTTTTTGCCGGCGCTTTTTTTGCGCCGGCAAAACATTTATATTTTATAAAAAAATAATTTTTTAATTTTTTTCATGTACTGGTCGAGCCCCCTGTATCATTTAGCTAACAATACAATTGAAATTTTAACTATCTTTTGAAATTTATTGTGGAAAAAAATAAGTATTGCCAATATGATGCCATAGGACAACAAACCAACGTCGCCTTTTCAGGCCAACAAATATGACCATTGGTACCATAGTTACTAATCATGATCTGTAAGATTACTAAAAGGAAAACACACACAATAAAAGACTCATCTTATAAATTGTTTTTATAGACCTTAACTCAGAGATTTATGGCATACCACATTTGGTATTTGAAATATTTTTTGGGAAGTTACAATCCTTTTTCCTTTACTAGTCTGTGCTATAACACCATCTTTCATATTGGTGTACGACCATGAAATGGATATTTTGAATCAACAATACTACTAGGGAAACCATAGAGCATCTTCATTTTGTTCATGTGATTATGACAAAGGGATGGACAACAGAGAAGATTTTCCTGCAATACTTCTCTAAAAAGTTGAATGTAAAACCCAATAGAGAAACAGCACAAAAATAATACAGCTATTACAGAGAAGTTGATCAGCAGCTTTATACAAAGTCAGATGGACAAACCTATATGACCAATGAATGCCGTGTCGACTAGATAAGCAATAGGGTCAGCTGCTAAAGCCAGCGCTGCCGGCAAGTATGTTCAACTTTGTCTCTAAGTACACAAAAAATACAATTCGCTCCTGCATATTCTCTTTCCTGCATATGATCCATCAACAACAAAACAGTCCTCAACAAAAATAAGCAGTCAAAGGATATAAGTGGTGCAGGAAATGGAATAACTAAATTTGCACAAAAACAAGAAAGAGAAATAGATATCCAACAATGAGCAGCAGTAGATAACAAGAATGCAAACAGGGTATGCTCGGTCTAAAGAAGTTATAGAGATTATAATGCATGAATCACCCGCGAAAAGTGCATCTGGGTCAACAGAGATGTATATTAAACTATTTTATAAAAGGACAGGCCAGATAGACCCTCCCTCAGTATAGAAACATGAACACCGACATATCAGTAGCTTCTAATCCATGCAATACAAGTTTCAGCTACCTTCCTTCCAAGGTCTCTCCATGTAGTTAATTTAGTTGTTTAGTAGTATAAAACAAGAGAGTGATGTGCATGGCCTCCCTTGAAGACAAAAAAAGCCTATCCAGTTATGTAAGTTTGAAGGAAACTTCGAAGGCATCCAAACACAGAGCAAAACCCAACAAAAGCTGATATTGTGCTTCTATCACAGAACACATTTTCATCCAAACCTAACATAAAACATCATGGGTGTTGGAAATTAGGTGGGCCTCTAGGATAGGTTTCAAAAACTTTTGAACCACTTGATACAGGGATCAACTATCCATAAGGCTATCAATGTTTTCAGGATGCAAACCCTCTATCTCATCTATCATGATCAGTAATATAATCTATCTAGAAGATAGAAAAACAATAACAAACATGCAACAAAGATCTATATCATACAAGAAAATAGATTATACCTTTGGAGCTCGGTTGTGCTCTAATGGAGAATTTGCTACTTTCTTTGATGACGAACCCTTTCGCGAATCAAATAGGTTCCTCCAAAACCCAATGGCCTTCCACGCTATTACCTGAATCAGAATCTCTTTCTCAAGAAGATGGGTGGGATCTTCAAGGGAAGACAACTAGGAACTTAAAGGAACTAGAAGAGGGAGAGAAGAGAAGTGCAACTCTTGCACAAAGGGGGCTGGGCGTGAATTCCAAGGGTTGGACGTCCAAGCCCCCTTTGGTCCCTATTTATAGTTTTTGCAAACTACTCTTCACTAATTTAATTAGAAGTCTTACTTCCAAATTAATTAGTAACCTTCTTCTCTTTTTTAATTACAATAGAAGTCTCACTTCCATTAATAATTAGAAACATACTATTACCACTATTAGAAGTCTCACTTCAAATAGAAATAGTAACTTTCCTTTTAAAGTTCAACTAGAATTAGTATTCGTCTGATGATTGGACTAGCTAGCTTGGGGACCACTAGGGATTCTTTAGAAAGCTGGCTCCAACTGGGACACGCGACCCCACATCTCATGTGTAATCCGGGCCCACAGTTAATTGCAAATAATTACACTATATAAATGCAATTGAACTACAGTCTTAGAAAATTACATAGAAGACCCTAAACTTCCCTATTACCACAAGTAGGCCCCTCCATCAATATCCATGGATCAATTGGACCTGTCTTCCAAACTAGATCCATATCTTATTATCCTTGAGCCCCAATTAATTATAATGATCAATGGAACCTTTCCAATTAACTCTTAATTGGAATGGGTGTACACTTACCAATGATAAATCCATTAATTGGCACGAGGGGATATTAGAGATAGATTCCATCTTGACCATTGAATGTTCCCACAGCTCTACTACCATGTACCCAAATCACCGAGGTGTTGACCTACAGTTGGCCTCACTCATTGGTGACTCAAAGCAAATGAATAAATAGAAACTTGAGTTCATTAATGTCTCAGGATTGAGAGCTTACTGCTAGGGAATTATGAGAGCAGACTCTAATATAAAGACAGTGTTTATAAGGTGCTTCTCATGGTCCTTCAATACATCCAATGTACCAGCACTATGATCCAGAATCTTTCATTCTGATGATCGAGACAAATCACACTATCTCATAGTGATCAAAATGCTGCAACCTTGTCAGTATGAGATGTCCAGTCTCATCACTGGTTGTGAAGATATTCAAGTATAAGATTTATTATACATGTCTCCCGTATGTGGAACTCATCCATACACATGTATTATATCTAGTATACTTATGAACCCCGGTTCATCTCATGAACCATTATGTCATTCGTATTGGTTATGTGCAAGTATATAATTAAACACCATTCATCTCATGCAATGGAAAGCATGAATATATTGATTAATAAAGAAATGAATCAATTTATTACATCATATGCTGGTATTGAGACCATAAAACTAACAATGGGTTCTCTAGAAAACCTCTGAAATGTGGAAGATGGTTATAAAAACCAAAGACCCTTCACATTTTGTGTTGGTGGGTAGTAAGTAAAAGTCAATCTCTAATCCCATTTATATGTGGGGGCATCCGCACACAGAGCAAAACAAAACCTGAGATCATGCTTCTATCACAGAACACATCTCATCCAAACTCAAAATAACCCATCACGGATTCTCTAGAAAACCTCTGAAATGTGGAAGATAGTTATGAAAACCAAAAACCCTTTGGTATTTTGGGTTTGAAAGTAAGAAGTAAAAATAAATCTCCAACCCCATTTACAGCAGTAGCAGTCACACATGTGGGGGGTATCCAAACACAAAGCAAAACCCAAGAGAAAAAATGAGATCTTGCATTTATCTTCAAACACATGCCATCCAAATTCAACATAAACAATCATGGTTTCTCTATAAAACCTCCGGAAGTCTAAGTTCTACTCAATGATTCACCTCATATCATGTTGATTTCCCTTCATAGATTCAGCTGATTATATGACTGATTTTGGAGCCCACTTAGTGTAGTATTTCAGTAGTTTTCTCCCTTGAAAATCCCCTTCTCGAACTGCCTAAATATCTCCATGTTGATGGCTGGAATGAAGGAAGGAACGGGCTAGAAAACATGGACCCTGCAGCTGGTTGTTGGCCAGTTATGGGGCCCTTTGTGGGGCCTTTTTAAACTCTTCCCTACCCCATCTATTCCATGCTTATAAAGGGATTAAACACTAATCATTTTGAGCACATATACAACAACCCCACGATTTTCTATTTCAATAAAACAACCTAACCAAGATATTTGTGCGAAGAAGAAGATAAGATGCCATGCATGACTGAAATGGGTCTCCTTGACTCATTAGTAAAACAAAATCCAGAGAAAACATTAGTAAAACAAAAAGAAAAACACCCACAAAAAAAAAAAGAAAAAAAAAAGAGTACCATAAATGGCAGAGAAGAGAGAGATTCAGGGAGAGAGAGAGAGATATGTGACTCATGGAGAGAGAGAGAGAGAGAGAGAGAGAGAGAGAGATTCCATTATGTGAACCATGATTTAAGGATAGCTCATAGATTGCCTAAATGTATAGAAACTAATTGTGGAATTGAGAAAATAGATTGTTGTTTATTAAACAGCATATGTTAAAGTACAGTTCATCCCAAATAATTTAAAGTACAGTCCACAAATTATTTCATACAATGCATAAAATGGCATGAATCTATATATGTATGTGATCATGGACTCTACATGGGGATGTAAATGGGTCAGGATCCATATTTTACATGATGGGTCCATGCATCCTCAAAATTTGGATTAAACGTCAACATGAAAAATTTTTTTAATTAAGGGGAAAGATCAATGACATGAATTTGAGACAAGAAATGAGTCTCCTATGAGTATGCTTATTAGATAAATCGGCCATAAAATAGAGATGTGACTCAGAAAGAGAAGAGAGCGAGAGAGAGATTCCATTATGTGAACCATGATTTAAGGATAGCTCATAGATTGCCTAAATGTATAGCTACTAATTGTGGAATATTTGAAAAAATAAATTGCTGTTTATTAAACAACATATGTTTTAGTACAGTTCATCCCAAATAATTTATTGAATTATTTTCAATGTATGTTTAATAACCTAAACAGAAGACGTTTTAACTAAATATACTTTAAAAAAAAAATTTGTTACCCAAATGGCTCAATTTAGGGGGCTGGAACCATAAATAGAGCCCACAAAGTAGGAAAAGTTGCATATATATGGATCAAGGAAAGCCGGATGACATGTGGGATTGCCATTCAACCAAGCAACCTAAGTTAATTAACCAACTAAGCAACCTGAGTTATTTAGACATTCTCATTCAGATATTTCTAATGAGTTTTAACATTATGATTTACTATTAAACTGGCCAGCTGGTTGGATATATGAGAGAGAGAGAGAGAGAGAGAGAGAGAGAGTTTGGCTGACTTGAGGGAATCAGTCAGCTACAGAAATGAAAGGCTTCTTCTGCACATGAATCCAAGGTAGGCAGACAAAGAGGGAACAAAAGAACTGGCTTTTCTAGTGTGCTGATAGAGAAAGGGGCTGGTAAGTGATAACCCACCCAGGGCCCATAAGATGGGAAAGGAAGGATTTGTGGTGGGCCCTAGAGAGTGAACTCTGGAGGATGTGATTTGAGATGAGGGGAGACAGGGGCGAGAGGTGGGCGCAGGGCGGAATAGAGGAAGCAGGGGAGAGGGAGAGGAAAAGGGGAGGAAGAAGAGAAGAGAGGGGGAGAGGGGGAGAGAGAGAGAACCGAGGGAGAGAGGGAGCTGCGCAGGCAAGGGAACGGGAGGCAGGGGAGGGGCGAGCGTAGATGGGTTCTGGAGATGAGCTCGATGACGCTGATGGAGATGAGATGAGAGGAGAGGAGGGAGAAAGAAATGAGTGAGGGATAGGGAAAAGGGGGAACTTAGCGCGCAGGAGGGCAAAAGGAGGGAAAAAAAAAGACCCAGGAAGGGAAAAGAAAAAATGGGCGCCAAGTGTATGTTGCGGGAAAAACATAGTGACAAAATTCAGTGACGACCAAAAAACATCTCGACACTGAAAAGTCTAATTTTGTGACAATATATTTTCTTGTCACTAATAAGACGTGACGACTATTTATATGTGACAATAAAAATTTCTTGTCACTGAAAGTAACTCATCAGTGACAATATATACCTCCCTCACTGAATAGTTGTCACTGAATCTACATTTTCTTGTAGTGACAGTAGACTAAAGAGAATCTACTTCTTATCCCAAACAGGTGGGCCCTAAAGTAACAGAGTTCTTTTTTAAAACAACTAATTGTATTGCTTAATGCAAATCACATAACACAAGTTTTGACACTGCAGTAGATAAGCCACACATAATTACCTCATGACCTCGACTGTGATATAGAACCCAAAAATGCAGTAATACGCTCTTGAAACATCGTGTCAAAATCAAGCTGTAGTTGGGCTCGAATCTCCGTCTTCAGTTCTTCTTGTATCTCAGCTCGAACCTCTGCACGAACCTCTGATCTTACGTCTTCCCGAACTTTTTCGAGCATGGATTCAGTTGATTGGCCCATCATATCCTTTTTAGCTTGATCAATAGCCTTCTGCGCTTGCTCATTAACATCTTCCATCTGCCTACCCCTTTTGGTCGGGACCTTTTTCCCTGCTCCTTCGCCACGAAAATAACCAGACTTTTCACCTAGAACATGAAGAAGGATTTCATCACGAGTCATCTGTTCACCTTATCTACATTTGTTTGTTCATTGACAAACTGGTGCAATTGCTCTTGTATTAAGTTTGAGAACATGTCAATTTAAAAAGAATTAATGAAAAATTTATACAAATTATATATATATGTATATGCTTTCAGACTTACATGAATTTCTTTAGACTTAGGGTCAGACCAACGTACTTCCCCAACATCTGTCATCTTTGTATGTTGCTTAAGCCAAACTTCATCTAGAGGAGCTTTCTCACCTATAATAGGATCTCTCTTTCAAGGCAACAATCAACGAGTTAGCCCACATATTGAAATGAATTAAATATAACAATGTGTATAGATATACAAACTACATATTAAATTGACAAGTATACTTACTGTCATCTCTTATACTTCAGCATAGGATCTTGTTCCACATGTATGCTTAGTTGTCAACTTTGACCTATTTTTTGAATCTCTTTGACTTACCTTCTGGAAACAAAAAAAGATATAGTTATTCTGATGCAAAAACTAGAATTGATATTACAAGTATTTAGTTTTTTCTTGTTAAGTTTAAGTTTATACAGGACCTGAAACTCCAAGCTGCTGAAATGGTCCATTAGCTTCTTCCATGCCTCTGGAGTAACATCATCTCGAATATTCGTCATCCTTTCCTCGTCATTGTTGTATGTTTTATAGATCATATGCAGCCGATTCTTCCAGCACCTATACAAGCGTTGCATTGTTGATAGTAAAAACGCATCGAACCGAAATTCATTGTGTGGATCTGCCATAAACTTCTCCTAAAACAAATAAATCAAATTATTAAACTAAGATTACATTAAGGTATAAAATCAAAAACTACAATAAAACATAGACTTCTTAATTACTACCATATTACCTTCACTTGTTTCGTCATTTGGGTTCCCACAGCAGCAACCACCTCTTGCCAAGTATCCACGTCAAGGGGAGCTAGGGACCTAACAATAAACCCACAAAAATTGACGATATCTCTGGCATTATCCTTCACAGGTCTATGTATATCATCTGGGATGGTGATTTTCGGTTTACCACCCTTCATCTTCATATCAACCTAGTAGCATTTATATTTTCCTCTTACACGTCTCTCTTTAGCAATACATGAGGCTGTACATAGCAATGACAGCCATTGATTAGTATGTACTCGGCCATATATTAAGTGCATGTACAGAAAGAGAGCATATGTTACCTTCACTGCTAGGACCAAAGATAGAGCCTCTATTTTTTTCTTGAACTTGGCCTTCTCTCTGTTGTTGTGCTTGCCCTTGGTCTCTGTTTTGTTCTTGAACTTTTTCCAAAAGTATTTGTTGTTGTGCCTGCCCTTGGCCATCTTTATACCATGGGGCTTGAGGGACCAAACTTTGTGTTGTTCCTACAAGGTTTTGCAGCTCAATCCTTGACTGTTGTGCCATGGTATGGGTCCCTAATGTAGTCTCGGGCTGTTGTTGCTGTTGGGAACTTAAAGTAGCCCTGACTTCTTTCGGTGGATGCTGTTGTTGTTGGGAACTTACAGTTGTCCTGACTTTTTTTTGTGGATGCTGTTGTTGTTGGGAACTTAAAGTTGCCCTGACTTCTTTTGGTGGCTGCTGGTGTTGGGTATTTAGATTTGTCCTGACTTCTCTTAGGGGCAGCAGTGGTTTTTGTGGCTACAATTTTGGGGGCCTTAACATCATCAATGGTTCTGACTTCTGGATTTTTAGTGTTGTGTGTGCCTCCTCTTGTTGTGGCTTTAATGGCGATGTAGTCTCATCACCCATATCAGTGTGTTTAGGTGTAGCTATCAGTGTGTTTAGGTGTAGCCTTTCCTTTTAGTTGTCGCCCACCACCATAACCAATTGATCCACGACCCCTTCCTCTAATTGTCATCTTTTGTAAAAAAATGTAAAGATTAGAACATGAATTTAAAGTGCTATACATACAGAAGTTCTATATATTACTCATCATATATATAAAGTGCATCATGCATGATATGATCTCTATTCTTAAGACACAAGATGCAAGATAACATCAAAGAAGGTCATATAGATACAAGATAACAATAAGTGCTGTAAATGACAACCACTGTTATGGCAGAGAGTATATTCATCAAAAATAAAAAGCTCTTACAAGGAGAGCCAACATAAAATCCACCACCAATGTCCTCTTCAGAGAGTATATTCATCAAAAATAAAAATCTCTTGCAAAGAGAGCCGACATCATCAAATATAAAAAGCTCTTCGAAAAAATAAAGTTAATGAGCAAATGAGTAATTTTTATAAATCAATTATCAGAATTATAATCAGTTGATGAATACTCATCAATGTCTGGTTCATCTACATCATTTGATTCACTGTCCACATCATCAAATATGTCATCATCATTACTAAAAATATCTTCTAAGCTATTGCCAGCAACATTTTCCACATTAAGATCAGCACAATTATACTATACATCATCCCTACGTAGCATGACTGTGAGGTTATCATTGATCTCTATTGAGGAAGTCAACTCAAATCCACCACCAATGTCCTCTTCTTGGTAAGCATCTTCTTCATCATCATTGGAATCGTCATCATCTAAGTTTTCATCATTGGTTAGTGGCATCTTGTAAAGATCACGAGGACTTGTTTTAACCACAACAAGCCAATCACTGTTGACAAGATCTTGTACATAAAATACTTATTCAGCTTGAGATGCCAAAATGAAAGGCTCATTGCTGGTCAAAGAAATGTGAATGTTCACGCTAGTATACCCATAACTGTCAACTTTATATCCTCTTCCTAAGTGAGCCACATCCCACCAATGACAGTTGAAAAGAGTAACTTTTCTCTCTCCCACATATGACAATTCTAAAATATCTTTCAACACACCGTAGTATTCTTTGTCTGGAGACTCATCATCTCCTCTAACAAGAACACCACTATTTTGAGTTCTTCTTCCGACTGCTCGATCTTTTGTATGAAACCTAAATCCATTCACGATATACACTGAATGTCGGCAAGCCAATTTCAATGGGCCAATGGCTAAGCTTAGAAGGTCATCACTTGCAAGTCCTTCTGAAAATAGCTTGTTCACCTATTTCAACATGAAAATAGAGAACTCTATTACTTATACATTGAAAGTAATAAGTAAGAGTAAAAACATTATCTCATACACCTACACGTTGGTAGAACCAATTAGGAAACTCTTTATTGTGTCTCTCTGACAAATTTCTGACGCTCTTCCTCGTAAGCTCGCTTTTGTGTTCTCTGTGAGTAGTGTAGTTAATAATGCAGTGAGGAATGATTAAAAATATAGTTATAACTATCTGACTGAACATAACAGTTTGTATCTTACACTATGAATGGCCAAACATCTTCACAGTTTTGCAGCACATATGCACAAGCTTGATTGAACTCTTCATTGCCAAGGTGATATGGCTTAAAACCTCCTTTAGCACGACCATTTTTTTTGTGAAAATTGATAGTCCACCAATCCCTACATATCCATCATCATTTCGTGGAGCTCGATTGAATTTAGTTCGAACACCGTGGAAGTAATTTGAACAGAATGTTAAGCATTCATCCGCAATATAACCTTTTGCAATTGATCCTTCTGGACGAGCTTTGTTTCGAACATATGACTTGAGCGTATGTAAGTACCTAGTGAAAAGGCCACATTAGAATATATATTTTATGTATATTCATGTATAGAGAACACAAAGGTAATTTTCAGAATTATGAAGTACCTTTCAATTGGGTACATCCATCTATGTTGTACTGGTCCACCAATCTTAGCCTCTTTTGCCAAGTGTACAGGTAAATGAATCATAACATCAAAGAAGGCTGGAGGAAAGATTGTCTCAAGCTTGCACAATGTTATCACACTATTCTTGAAGTCTATCTAAATCATCATTGTGTAATGACTTTGAACATAATTTCTTGAAAAAGCTACCCAATTCAATTATTGGCTCACATACATCCTTAGGTAGTAATCCACGTATTGCAAGTGGAAGTATAATTTGCGAAAGAATATGATGATCATGACACTTCAAACAAGATATGGTTTTCCCATTCACATTCACACATCTTGATATATTTGATGAGAAACCATCCGGAACTTGCAAGTTTGCTAAAATTTTACAGAAGATAGTCTTCTCATTTGTGGATAATGCATAGGTAGCTGTCGGAAGCCACACTTTACTACCATCAACATATGGATGGAGATTATGCCGAATTCCCATATCCACAAGATCATACCGGCTCTTCAAGGTGTCTTTAGTCTTACCTTTCATATTTAGCACTGTTCCTAACACATTATCTGAAACATTTCTTTCAATGTGCATCACATCTAGATTATGGCGTAACATGAGAGTCTTCCAATAAGGCAATTGGAAGAAAATACTCCTCTTCTTCCAATTATGTACAATATTAGACTCGCCTCGCTTCCGTTTATGGCCTTTTCCAAATACAACATTATCAAAAGAATGCAACTGATCAATAACATCTTCTCCTGTGAGCATATCCTGTGCATTTCTAACCTCTGTCTTCCCATTGAAAGACATTTTATTCTTCTGCCAAGGATGATTGGATGGTAAGAAACGACGATGGTCCATATAGCAAAACTTGTTCCTTAGAGAAAAGGAGCAAGTATCTTTATGGCAGCATGGGCAAGCTAATTTTTCTTTTGTACTCCGACCTGATAAGTTGCCATATGCAGGAAAGTCATTGATCGTCCACATAACAGCTGCATGCAATTTGAAATTATGCTGTATGTAGGCATCGTATGTGTCCAATCCTTCTTCCCATAGCTCCTTTAACTCTTCGATAAGTGGCTGTAAATACACGTCTATGTCATTTTCAGGACATTTAGGGCCTGGAATAAGAAGTGTTAGCATGAAGTAAGGGGGTTTCATACACAACCAAGGTGGCAAGTTGTATGGAACAAGCACAACAGGCCAAATACTGTGTGAGGAGCTCATATTCCCATAACGTTGGAACCCATCACGGCTAAACCTAGCCTAATATTCCTGGAGTCAGCAGCAAATGATAAGTCCACAAAATTGCAGCTTTCATTCATCATTTTATATGCATTTGTGGACTTAATTAAGCTAATTGCATAGAATTACATTTAATTTCATGATTTCATGCATTTAAGCATCATAGTTGGAATCTTAGTCAAATTTGGTCAAAATTCATTACATTGCATGACTTTTGTGAAATTAGGGTTCTGATCTCATTCATCACCCAAAATTAGTTTTTTTAGCTTCACTAATGCATACTTGCTAATTTTGACATCATGTGTTATTTTTGGAAAGTTGGGTATTTTTAGTGCATTAAGTAGGTATGTAGAGTTCCATGCATAGTCCATCTAGATTCCTCACACTTGATTATTATTGACATTATTTAATTTTATTTATGTAGGAGAAATCAAGAGTGGGACCTGCATTGGTGAAACTCGAGAGACATCAAAGGCGGGACACCCTTCATGGTGGGTCCACATATCTTGACATCTTGGTGGAGATGAAAAGGTTTAAAATTCTCAAAGAGGAAAGAAGAAACTCAGAATTGGAAAGATGGTGTTGACTTGCTAAATTTGGAAACCAAAATCAAGAAAGGGAGAAAATTAGAAACTTTGCAGGGGGAGTTGATTAGTCAAAGTTGCAAGTAAAGAAGCATGCCAAATATGGGAAGAGAATTAAATAAGCAAGCAAAAAAAGAGTCCAAACATGCCTTGGACGTCCAACATGGGTCCCACACGCCCCATTGCATGCCAAACGTAGAAGTTCCCTTATGTGCAAATTATTCTCGGAATTTTCAGGGGCAGCAAATTGAAATGGCCATAACTTTCAAACCAAGTAATGGATTGGCGCAATCTACCCACCGTTGGAAACTTCTTTTCGAGTACATATTCGTGGAGCCCAAGATTTCATAAATCGGAGCTATATTGAGGGAGATATGACCTCGGGAATTTGGCTGTTATAATTTCATGCGAGAATTGCAAAAGGTTTTTAAAATTGGCAACATGAGAGATCTTTGAGGAGTTCAATTTGGCAAGACTTGGAGCCCAAGAGACCACACTTAGTAACAAATCATCTTCAATTCACATTGCAACCTAAGTGAGAAGCTTTGCTTGAAAGCTAAGCCAATAATCAAGTCATAGAATGAAAATAATTCCTTGAAAATCAAGAGGCCAAAAAGTATAAAAGAAGCATCAAGGGGGCTAGAACAAAAGGCCTATTCTCCTTCATAAAGTGGCCAAGCCATTCTCTCTCTCTTCTACTCCTTTCTTCTTTCCCCTTTTCTAGTTCTCCATATTTTTTATTTTGGGTAGCTTTGGGCCTTGTCCAAGCAAGTAATGGAAGGAGAAGTTGTAAAGATGCAATCTTTAATGACAAATCAAGAAGTCTTCTTTGCAATGGCGGGCTAGTTTTGATTAGAGTGATGGATGAAGATAAGTGATTACTTTTTATTTGTCTAGTAGTTCTAAATTGTTTGCATATCTTTATGTTCTTATGATTAATAGTCTTCATGCCCTAGGCAAATCTCCATTCTTAATTTCTGAAAATAAAAATTGATTTTTGACTATCCATGCTTAGGTTTGATAGGCCATGCTTAGGACTTAGATCTTTTTGATGGTTTATACTTACTTTTGATGGGTAGTTCTTAGATTGTTTTTTTTATCTTTTATGAGATGAAGGAGGTTTTGGGTTTCAGATTCTATAATTAAAAAGGGGTTTTTTAAGTTAGATTTTCCAAATTAAAAATATTGATTTGTCTTTGATTTGAAGTAAAAATTGGAACAAGTTAAGATTACTTGATAAATAATTGGTGGATGCTTATTGGATTCCTATGCTCTAATCACTTTCATTAATTGGCAGTTTTCATCTTTCTAAATTAGTTGCTTGTTTTTATTTCTAAATACTCAAAAAAATTTCTTAATTGTTAGTTAATTAGTTTTCTTAATCTAAAAGTTTCTTTAATTAGCTCCCTGTGGGTTCGACCCGTTCTTGCCACTGTCTCAACTAGACACCCGTGCACTTGCGGTATTTTATGATTGATAAAGATCACATCAAGTTTTTTGCGCCGTTGCTGGGGAGCCAATTTGAAAAGAATCTTTTAGTTAAGATTTCTAGCATTATTTTTTGCATATCATGGCATATTTTTGTAGTTAGTTTCATTCATAGCTTGCATTAGGTTTAGTTTTTGTATTTTTTTATATTTGTGGTTACTGTTTTTCATGATTTAGTTGCTGATTTTTCAATAATTTTCGGACTGATTGCTAGTGGTTAAATAAAAAGCGAAATTTCTGCACTAATTTTGTGACATATTTGGCCTGGTTTTTGCCCAAAAGTTCGCACTTTTAAAACCAGTCAAAACGGACTCCTTGGACTTTAAATTTTGCTGGATTGGACTTTGGTACATTGACTTTGAACCATAAAAATCCCAGAAAGAAATACGTTTTGGAAGCCCTACTTTTAGTGCCGTGAACAGGGCCAATCAGTCAGGCAGATTCTGCATTCGGCAGCAAAACTGGGCTAAGTAGCCAACTTCATGATAGCATAACATCTTTGTTTCTTATCCTTTTTAGTCTCTGTTTTTTTTTTATTTGGTTTGATTCTTGCATATTAGGAGATTACATCCCAGTCACTGTTTTAAGGTTTTGTTCAATAAAAGGTGGACATACAGATCAGTAAAATTGGGCCCGTGCAACAGGTTTCAACACTAGAATTTTTTTTTCAGCACTTGACAGTAAGGTGTCCATTTAACTTAGGATTGCATTAGGAGTTTTAGAATTGCATCTTTCATTCAAATTACAGTAGTTTAGGTTTTTTAAATTTAGATTAGGTTTTTTTTCAATTTAGGGATTTTATTAACAATTTTTAGCTATTTTTAGTAGTTTATTTAGATCTAACACTTTAGTTGTTTTTTTTGAGATTACAATCTGAGTTTTGTAGGACTCTAAAAGGGGAAGGAAATCGTGGGAATTGCTTTTAAGCAAACAAGTTGCTCTTAGAATTACAAAATTGCTATAAAAAAAGATTAAGCTTGCACAGTTTAAAGAATTTGCGTGGACCCGTTGTAAGAATTTCTAAACTTTACCCCACGAATCTTTTACTTGCAAGTGGGGCTTGGATGATTTAATTTTAGAAAAGTGTGAATGCTTGATTGACACACCATCTAATTGGACACACACTTAGTTAAGGGCAATCGACCCCAGAAGGATAAGGACTGGATTTCATCACCAGATCCTTGCCCATTTAGGTTAACCATCTCTCACATTAGGATCCTAACTGTAATTAAAATCAAGTAGCTGACTTAACTTTATTTAAAATCAAGTAGCAACGAGACCATAGGACTCCAGCTCAGTAGGACGAAGACCACCAAAGGTTGCACCGGTTGCGATCTTTGGTCAAGTTGATGTCTAGGTAAGTCCTGTCCCTACCAAAAAGGGTGGCAGTCTCTGTTCTAGGAGTTTAGTTCTTAAACGGGACCCTTGCCAAGTGCCATGTGACCCCACCACTCATCCTGGGGACTTACCTGGTCGATTTCGCTTCATAAGACCGGATTGGAGGCCTTAGTGCACTCTTCAAACCAGTTAGGACCTGTCTAGTGAGTTAAGCTAACCCTAGGATAATTTCATGTGCTCAATCTTTATGCTTGACTGCTTGTGCATCATCTAGTAAGACCATTAGGGCCCCGCATATAGATTAGGCTTGCATTTCTTTAAGGTTAAACCCGATGCATGCGCTCTAAACCTAAGAGAGAGAAACTATGGGTACGCAAGAGTAAAAGGTTAGTCAGGATAGAGCCCGAATTAGCCTTAACCGTTGTCGGAAAGTCTTCAATCTTTGAAGAAATTGTTAGGATGGCTGATCAGGAGGACCCACCCATGACTTTGAAGGACTACATGTACCCCACTAGGACAACTCAACCGTCCTGCATCACCCTGCCTCAGACCAATGCTACATTTGAGCTGAAATCTGGCATGATCCAAATGCTCCCAGTATTCCGTGGACTAGACCAGGAAAACCCATATCAACATGTTAGGGAATTTGAGGACATCTGTGGGACCATGAGAATCAATAACATGACTGAAGAGGACCTTAAACTTAGATTATTTCCTTTCTCCCTAAAAGAAAAGGCTAAAGCTTGGCTTTATGCCTTATAGGCCGGGTCCATCACTACATGGGATAAGCTAGTCGAAGAATTTTACAAAAAATTCTACTCTAAGCAGAAAACCGCTTCAATTAGGCAGGCCATCAATGGATTCCATCAAATGGAAGGGGAAACACTTTGCAGTTATTTGGAACGGTTCAAGGACCACTTAATCCAGTGTCCCCGCCATGGATTTGAAAAAATTCGATTGGTCCAGCTCGTGTATGAGGGTTTGGATTACCCTACTAAGCAAATGGTGGAATCTTTCTGTGGTGGGCAGTTTACACAGAAGACAGCGGATGAAGCATGGACATTTTTGGAAGAAACCGCTGAAAATACAATGCAGTGGGCCCCTATCAAGAGGGAGCCCATCCAACCCACCATTCCTGAAAAAGGGGGGGATGTTCAAGATTGAACCCAAAATTGAGGCAGAGGCCAAATTGGCCACACTGGTGAGGAGAATAGAGGCCTTAGAACTGAACCAAAAGCCTACTCCAAATACTTTGGAGTCATTGAAATATAATCAGGCCATGAATGGAGGGATTGACCCAACAACTTTGGGTCAAACCGAGTCTATTGAGGAGGTGGATGCGCTTTATCAAAACACTCGTTTTGATAATTGTCAGAGGTATGACCCATACTCCAACACATACAATCCAGGTTGGAGGGATAATCCAAATTTTTCATGGACCAAGGGTCCAACTCAGGGTGGCCCATCACAATCACATCAATTTCAGCCCATTCAATCTCAGTCCAATGCCCCACTCGGTTTCCAAAAGCCCAATTTCACCCCCAATCCGCAAAATCAGCGGATATATCCTCTTGAGGAAACCATGAAACTGTTAGCTCAGAATACCCTCCAGTTCCAGCAAAGCACTGTTCAGAGCTTGAATGCTAACACACAATCAATTGCAAAACTGGAATATCAGATGGGCCAACTGGCCAACTCCATCAGTGCCAGAGACAAGGGAACCTTTCCTAGTCAATCTGAACCCAACCCCAAGGGCCAAGTTGTTCATGATCCTAACGGAAAAGGCCTGGAACAAGTCCAATCCATTATCACTCTTAGGTCGGGTGCACAGGTGGATAACAAGGTGGAACTACCCAAGAAACCTGAAGAAGAATCACGTGAGAAAGTGGAAAGTGAGGAACAAATTGTGAATGCTAAACCCATATTAGAACCAGAGAACCCAGTCAATGTTGAAACATCACCTAGTGAGCCCACTTTTAGGACCTATGTTCCCAAGGCACCATACCCACAGCGGCTAGGCCCAACAAAATCAACTGTTCAGTTAGATAAAATGCTAGAAGTGTTCAAACAAGTGAGGATCAATATCCCATTACTTGAGGCTATCCAACAGATTCCGGCCTATGCCAAGTTCCTAAAGATCCTTTGCACCTTCAAAAGAACCACCAATGTTCCCAAGAAAGCTTTCCTAGCTCAGCAAGCTAGTTTTGTTATTTCAAGTCCAATCCCAATCAAGTATAAGGACCCAGGGTGTCCTACAATTACATGCATGATAGGGGACCATCATATTGAGCACGCTTTACTAGACTTGGGTGCGAGTGTCAACTCCATATACGAAGAACTCGGTTTGGGGGAGTTGAAGAAAGCTCATGTGACCCTCCAATTGGCTGATGCTTCAATTCAATACCCGAAGGGTGTAGTGGAGGATGTCCTGATCAAAGTAGGAGAGTTCGTATTCCCTGTAGACTTTGTTGTCTTGGACATGAATCAACCAGCAAGAACTGTGGCTAAAATACCAATCATTTTAGGACGACCATTCCTAGCAGCATCCAATGCTTTGATTAATTGTAGGAATGGAGTGATGCAAATTTCGTTTGGCACCATGACAGTTCAACTAAACATCTTTAATGTGAGTAATCAACCTCAAGATGAGGATGATGAGGTTGGTGAGGTCAGCTACTTACAAGAATTGGTTGAAAATGTTGCTCCCTAATTAGGATGTGAGGATCCATTGGAGGTTTGTCTAGCACATTTTGGGAGTGATTTTGATATAGATGGCCACATTGAAAAGGTGAATGCACTGCTAGATTCAACCTCATTCGTGGAAAAGAATAGGTGGCAACCTAAGCGAGAGATCTTGACCTCAATTTTGGAAGGTAAGTTTGTTTGGGCTCCAGGAGGAATCCATGTTAGGTGTCAAATAGGGTAGTTTCTTTTTCTTTGTTTTTATATAGATTATTATTATTAGTTTAGATTTTTTTTTTAACCTTGGACAGGGAGCGCCGTGCAAAATCATCAGGTAACTTCTTTCCTTTACCTCCTGTAATTTATTTTTCCTCATGTTATATTATCATTTTCTGCAATACATGCATGACATCGAGGACGCTGTCTAGTTTCGATTTGGGGGAGGGAACAAGCACACTTGACCAATTTTAGGTTTTTTTTTTAATTTTAGGAAAACTTTTATTTTTCTAAAAACTTTTAGGACAATTTCTCGTTTGTGCAATATATATATTTTTTTAAAAGTTAGTTTTAAAAGGAATTGATAAAATTCAACGATGCTCGGAAATCCGGATTTTTGAAATCCTTGGAAGGAAGTAAAATGAAAGTTCAAATATTTTCTAGAATATATCAAAATAATACTAAACTATGTTTTCACTGAAACACGTATACATCTATCAAGATTTTGGATAGGAAGCCTTGGTGTTGAATTTAGAGTTTTTCAAGAAAGATAGGATGACTTTCTGAAGTCTAGCCTTGTAAGTCTACCTGGTTCATCAAGATGGTTAGGCCGACCAAAATCATTGGATTAATTCGGGCGAATTGAAAAAGGCTGCCTATTGTTGAGGACTGCAAAAAAAAATGTGTTTAATTAGAAGCCTTGAATAAAAAGTTTTGTGACTAGTTTGGGTTTGTAGCCTTTTTAACTCGAGCCAGTAAGCCCTTAGGGGTATTTACATACTTAGTGCCCTATAGCCATCTGGTTTGGGAGTCATTGGCCGAATGCTCGTTACATGGGTTAATTAGAAAGCTTAAGGGACCTAGGCATTGCACAGTCACATGTGCGTCTTTGCAAAAAAAATAAAAAATAAAAAATAAAAAAAGAAAATAGAGATGCATCTCGCAGCCTTTGAAAATACAGTAGTGCGAAAGCCATCATAGTAGCCTTGAGAGGGAAACTTATGAGCTACTAAATCTAGGAAAGATCAGAGCATTTGAGGGAGAATTCTGTTTTCATAATATCATAGTGGAACATTTGAAAGATTGATTGGATGTATACACTTGCACAAGGCACACAAAAGTTTGGTATTTGAAAAAAAAAAGAGAAAAAAGAAAAAAAAAGCTTGACATTAGAAGGATGAACTGAATTTTGAAAAGTCTGAGATTTTGACTATTCTGGGTTACAAAGAGTGTCCGAGATAACTTGATTTTCTTTTGAAAAAAAAAATTTCTTTATTTTTATTTCTATGTTTGTTTTTAGGATAAATGAATTTTGTAGGTATATTCACTGCAAACCCTCACGAGGCACAACTCGTCCACTAGGGGGAACCTAGGGGTTTAAGAGCTTGCTGCATATGCTAAATGCAGTCGAGAGGGCCAGCGAAAGTGGCATCATTTTTGTTTTTCTGCATTTGTCTTTTCTTAAGTTACGTAATAAACTTCTCATTTTTCACTTATTTTGCTCGAGGACTAGCAAAAAGCTAGCTTGGGGGTGTGATAAGTCCACAAAATTGTAGCTTTCATTCAGCATTTTATATGCATTTGTGAACTTAATTAAGATAATTGCACATAATTACATTTAATTTCATGATTTCATGCATTTAAGCATCATAGTTGGAATCTTAGTCAAATTTGGTCAAAATTCATTACATTGCATGACTTTTGTGAAATTAGGGTTCTGATCTCATTCATCACCCAAAATTAGTTTTTTTAGCTTCACTAATGCATACTTGCTAATTTTGACATCATGTGTTATTTTTGGAAAGTTGGGTATTTTTAGTGCATTAAGTAGGTATGTAGAGTCCCATGCATAGTCCATCTAGATTCCTCACATTTGATTATTATTGACATTATTTAATTTTATTTATGTAGGAGAAATCAAGAGTGGGACCTGCATTGGTGAAACTCGAGAGAAATCAAGAGTGGGACCTGCATTGGTGAAACTCGAGACACATCAAAGGCGGGACACCCTTCATGGTGGGTCCACATATCTTGACATCTTGGTGGAGTTGAAAAGGTTTAAAATTCTCAAAGAGGAAAGAAGAAACTCAGAATTGGAAAGATGGTATTGACTTGCTAAATTTGGAAACCAAAATCAAGAAAGAGAGAAAATTAGAAACTTTGCAGGGGGAGTTGATTAGTCAAAGTTGCAAGTAAAGAAGCATGCCAAATATGGGAAGAGAATTAAATAAGCAAGCAAAAAAAGAGTCCAAACATGCCTTGGACGTCCAACATGGGTCCCACACACCCCATTGCATGCCAAACGTAGAAGTTCCCTTATGTGCAAATTATTCTCAGAATTTTCAGGGGCAGCAAATTGAAATGGCCATAACTTTCAAACCAAGTATTGGATTGGCGCAATCTACCCACCGTTGGAAACTTCTTTTCGAGTACATATTCGTGGAGCCCAAGATTTCATAAATCGGAGCTATATTGAGGGAGATATGACCTCGGGAATTTGGCTGTTATAATTTCATGCGAGAATTACAAAAGGTTTTTAAAATTGGCAACATGAGAGATCTTTGAGGAGTTCAATTTGGCAAGACTTGGAGCCCAAGAGACCACACTTAGTAACAAATCATCTTCAATTCAAATTGCAACCTAAGTGAGAAGCTTTGCTTGAAAGCTAAGCCAATAATCAAGTCATAGAATGAAAATAATTCCTTGAAAATCAAGAGGCCAAAAAGTTTAAAAGAAGCATCAAGGGGGCTAGAACAAAAGGCCTATTCTCCTTCATAAAGTGGCCAAGCCATTCTGTCTCTCTTCTACTCCTTTCTTCTTTCCCCTTTTCTAGTTCTCCATATTTTTTATTTTGGGTAGCTTTGGGCCTTGTCCAAGCAAGTAATTGAAGGAGAAGTTGTAAAGATGCAATCTTTAATGACAAATCAAGAAGTCTTCTTTGCAATGGCGGGCTAGTTTTGATTAGAGTGATGGATGAAGATAAGTGATTACTTTTTATTTGTCTAGTAGTTCTAACTTGTTTGCATATCTTTATGTTCTTATGATTAATAGACTTGTCTTCATGCCCTAGGCAAATCTCCATTCTTAATTTCTGAAAATAAAAATTAATTTTTGACTATCCATGCTTAGGTTTGATAGGCCATGCTTAGGACTTAGATCTTTTTGATGGTTTATACTTACTTTTGATGGGTAGTTCTTAGATTATTTTTTTTATCTTTTATGAGATGAAAGAGGTTTTGGGTTTCAGATTCTATAATTAAAAAGGGGTTTTTTAAGTTAGATTTTCCAAATTAAAAATATTGATTTGTCTTTGATTTGAAGTAAAAATTGGAACAAGTTAAGATTACTTGATAAATAATTGGTGGATGCTTATTGGATTCCTATGCTCTAATCACTTTCATTAATTGGCAGTTTTCATCTTTCTAAATTAGTTGCTTGTTTTTATTTCTAAATACTCAAAAAAATTTCTTAATTGTTAGTTAATTAGTTTTCTTAATCTAAAAGTTTCTTTAATTAGCTCCCTGTGGGTTCGACCCGTTCTTGCCACTGTCTCAACTAGACACCCATGCACTTGCGGTATTTTATGATTGATAAAGATCACATCAAGTTTTTTGCGCCGTTGCTGGGGAGCCAATTTGAAAAGAATCTTTTAGTTAAGATTTCTAGCATTATTTTTTGCATATCATGGCATATTTTTGTAGTTAGTTTCATTCATAGCTTGCATTAGGTTTAGTTTTTGTATTTTTTTATATTTGTGGTTACTGTTTTTTCATGATTTAGTTGCTGATTTTTCAATAATTTTCGGACTGATTGCTAGTGGTTAAATAAAAAGAGAAATTTCTGCACTAATTTTGTGACATATTTGGCCTGGTTTTTGCCCAAAAGTTTGCACTTTTAAAACCACTCAAAACGGACTCCTTGGACTTTAAATTTTGCTGGATTGGACTTTGGTACATTGACTTTGAACCATAAAAATCCCAGAAAGAAATACGTTTTGGAAGTCCTACTTTTAGTGCCGTGAACAGGGCCAATCAGTCAGGCAGATTCTGCATTCGGCAGCAAAACTGGGCTAAGTAGCCAACTTCATGATAGCATAACATCTTTGTTTCTTATCCTTTTTAGTCTCTTTTTTTTTTTTTTTTGGTTTGATTCTTGCATATTAGGAGATTACATCCCAGTCACTGTTTTAAGGTTTTGTTCAATAAAAGGTGGTCATACAGATCAGTAAAATTGGGCCCGTGCAATAGGTTTCAACACTAGAATTTTTTTTCAGCACTTGACAGTAAGGTGTCCATTTAACTTAGGATTGCATTAGGAGTTTTAGAATTGCATCTTTCATTCAAATTACAGTAGTTTAGGTTTTTAAAATTTAGATTAGGTTTTTTTTCAATTTAGGGATTTTATTAACAATTTTTAGCTATTTTTAGTAGTTTATTTAGATCTAACACTTTAGTTGTTTTTTTTGAGATTACAATCTGAGTTTTGTAGGACTCTAAAAGGGGAAGGAAATCGTGGGAATTGCTTTTAAGCAAACAAGTTGCTCTTAGAATTACAAAATTGCTATAAAAAAAAAGGTTAAGCTTGCACAGTTTAAAGAATTTGCGTGGACCCGTTGTAAGAATTTCCAAACTTTACCCCACGAATCTTTTACTTGCAAGTGGGGCTTGGATGATTTAATTTTAGAAAAGTGTGAATGCTTGATTGACACACCATCTAATTGGACACACACTTAGTTAAGGGCAATCGACCCCAGAAAGATAAGGACTGGATTTCATCACCAGATCCTTGCCCATTTAGGTTAACCATCTCTCACATTAGGATCCTAACTGTAATTAAAATCAAGTAGCTGACTTAACTTTATTTAAAATCAAGTAGCAACGAGACCATAGGACTCGAGCTCAGTAGGACGAAGACCACCAAAGGTTGCACCGGTTGCGATCTTTGGTCAAGTTGATGTCTAGGTAAGTCCTGTCCCTACCAAAAAGGGTGGCAGTCTCTGTTCTAGGAGTTTAGTTCTTAAACGGGACCCTTGCCAAGTGCATTGTGACCCCACCACTCATCCTGGGGACTTACCTGGTCGATTTCGCTTCATAAGACCGGATTGGAGGCCTTAGTGCACTCTTCAAACCAGTTAGGAGCTGTCTAGTGAGTTAAGCTAACCCTAGGATAATTTCTTGTGCTCAATCTTTATGCTTGACTGCTTGTGCATCATCTAGTAAGACCATTAGGGCCCCGCATATAGATTAGGCTTGCATTTCTTTAAGGTTAAACCCGATGCATGCGCTCTAAACCTGAGAGAGAGAGAAACTATGGGTACGCAAGAGTAAAAGGTTAGTCAGGATAGAGCCCGAATTAGCCTTAACCGTTGTCGGAAAGTCTTCAATCTTTGAAGAAATTGTTAGGATGGCTGATCAGGAGGACCCACCCATGACTTTGAAGGACTACATGTACCCCACTAGGACAACTCAACCGTCCTGCATCACCCTGCCTCAGACCAATGCTACATTTGAGCTGAAATCTGGCATGATCCAAATGCTCCCAGTATTCCGTGGACTAGACCAGGAAAACCCATATCAACATGTTAGGGAATTTGAGGACATCTGTGGGACCATGAGAATCAATAACATGACTGAAGAGGACCTTAAACTTAGATTATTTCCTTTCTCCCTAAAAGAAAAGGCTAAAGCTTGGCTTTATGCCTTATAGGCCGGGTCCATCACTGCATGGGACAAGCTAGTCGAAGAATTTTACAAAAAATTCTACTCTAAGCAGAAAACCGCTTCAATTAGGCAGGCCATCAATGGATTCCATCAAATGGAAGGGGAAACACTTTGCAGTTATTTGGAACGGTTCAAGGACCACTTAATCCAGTGTCCCCGCCATGGATTTGAAAAAATTCGATTGGTCCAGATCGTGTATGAGGGTTTGGATTACCCTACTAAGCAAATGGTGGAATCTTTCTGTGGTGGGCAGTTTACACAGAAGACAGCGGATGAAGCATGGACATTTTTGGAAGAAACCGCTGAAAATACAATGCAGTGGGCCCCTATCAAGAGGGAGCCCATCCAACCCACCATTCCTGAAAAAGGGGGGATGTTCAAGATTGAACCCAAAATTGAGGCAGAGGCCAAATTGGCCACACTGGTGAGGAGAATAGAGGCCTTAGAACTGAACCAAAAGCCTACTCCAAACACTTTGGAGTCATTGAAATATAATCAGGCCATGAATGGAGGGATTGACCCAACAACTTTGGGTCAAACCGAGTCTATTGAGGAGGTGGATGCGCTTTATCAAAACACTCGTTTTGATAATTGTCAGAGGTATGACCCATACTCCAACACATACAATCCAGGTTGGAGGGATAATCCAAATCTCTCATGGACCAAAGGTCCAACTCAGGGTGGCCCATCACAATCACATCAATTTCAGCCCATTCAATCTCAGTCCAATGCCCCACTCGGTTTCCAAAAGCCCAATTTCACCCCCAATCCGCAAAATCAGCGGATAGATCCTCTTGAGGAAACCATGAAACAGTTAGCTCAGAATACCCTCCAGTTCCAGCAAAGCACTGTTCAGAGCTTGAATGCTAACACACAATCAATTGCAAAACTGGAATATCAGATGGGCCAACTGGCCAACTCCATCAGTGCCAGAGACAAGGGAACCTTTCCTAGTCAATCTGAACCCAACCCCAAGGGCCAAGTTGTTCATGATCCTAACGGAAAAAGCCTGGAACAAGTCCAATCCATTCTCACTCTTAGGTCGGGTGCACAGGTGGATAACAAGGTGGAACTACCCAAGGAACCTGAAGAAGAATCACGTGAGAAAGTGGAAAGTGAGGAACAAATTGTGAATGCTGAACCCATATTAGAACCAGAGAACCCAGTCAATGTTGAAACATCACCTAGTGAGCCTACTTTTAGGACCTATGTTCCCAAGGCACCATACCCACAGAGGCTGGGCCCAACAAAATCTACTTTTCAGTTAGATAAAATGCTAGAAGTGTTCAATCAAGTGAGGATCGATATCCCATTACTTGAGGCTATCCAACAGATTCCGGCCTATGCCAAGTTCCTAAAGATCCTTTGCACCTTCAAAAGAACCACCAATGTTCCCAAGAAAGCTTTCCTAGCTCAGCAAGCTAGTTCTGTTATTTCAAGTCCAATCCCAATCAAGTATAAGGACCCAGGGTGTCCTACAATTACATGCATGATAGGGGACCATCATATTGAGCACGCTTTACTAGACTTGGGTGCGAGTGTCAACTCCATATACGAAGAACTCGGTTTGGGGGAGTTGAAGAAAGCTCATGTGACCCTCCAATTGGCTGATGCTTCAATTCAATACCCGAAGGGTGTAGTGGAGGATGTCCTGATCAAAGTAGGAGAGTTCGTATTCCCTGTAGACTTTGTTGTCTTGGACATGAATCAACCAGCAAGAACTGTGGCTAAAATACCAATCATTTTAGGACGACCATTCCTAGCAGCATCCAATGCTTTGATTAATTGTAGGAATGGAGTGATGCAAATTTCGTTTGGCACCATGACAGTTCAACTAAACATCTTTAATGTGAGTAATCAACCTCAAGATGAGGATGATGAGGTTGGTGAGGTCAGCTACTTACAAGAATTGGTTGAAAATGTTGCTCCCTAATTAGGATGTGAGGATCCATTGGAGGTTTGTCTAGCACATTTTGGGAGTGATTTTGATATAGATGGCCACATTGAAAATGTGAATGCACTGCTAGATTCAACCTCATTCGTGGAAAAGAATAGGTGGCACCTAAGCGAGAGATCTTGACCTCAATTTTGGAAGGTAAGTTTGTTTGGGATCCAGGAGGAATCCATGTTAGGTGTCAAATAGGGTAGTTTCTTTTTCTTTGTTTTTATATAGATTATTATTATTAGTTTAGATTTTTTTTTTTAACCTTGGACAGGGAGCGCCGTGCAAAATCATCAGGTAACTTCTTTCCTTTACCTCCTGCAATTTATTTTTCCTCATGTTACATTATCATTTTCTGCAATACATGCATGACATCGAGGACGCTATCTAGTTTCGATTTGGGGGAGGGAACAAGCACACTTGTCCAATTTTAGGTATTTATTTTTTAATTTTAGGAAAATTTTTATTTTTCTAAAAAATTTTAGGACAATTTCTTGTTTGTGCAATATATATATTTTTTTAAAAGGTAGTTTTAAAAGGAATTGATAAAATTCAACGATGCTCGGAAATCCGGATTTTTGAAATCCTTGGAAGGAAGTAAAATGAAAGTTCAAATATTTTCTAGAATATATCAAAATAATACTAAACTATGTTTTCACTGAAACACGTATACATCTATCAAGATTTTGGATAGGAAGCCTTGGTGTTGAATTTAGAGTTTTTCAAGAAAGATAGGATGACTTTCTGAAGTCTAGCCTTGTAAGTCTACCTGGTTCATCGAGATGGTTAGGCCGACCAAAATCATTGGATTAATTCGGGCGAATTGAAAAAGGCTGCCTATTGTTGAGGACTGCAAAAAAAAATGTGTTTAATTAGAAGTCTTGAATAAAAAAGTTTTGTGACTAGTTTGGGTCTGTAGCCTTTTTAACTCGAGCCAGTAAGCCCTTAGGGGTATTTACATACTTAGTGCCCTATAGCCATCTGGTTTGGGAGTCATTGGCCGAATGCTCGTTACATGGGTTAATTAGAAAGCTTAAGGGACCTAGGCATTGCACAGTCACATGTGCGTCTTTGCAAAAAAAATAAAAAATAAAAAATAAAAAATGAAAATAGAGATGCATCTCGCAGCCTTTGAAAATACAGTAGTGCGAAAGCCGTCATAGTAGCCTTGAGAGGGAAACTTATGAGCTACTAAATCTAGGAAAGATCAGAGCATTTGAGGGAGAATTCTGTTTTCATGATATCATAGCGGAACATTTGAAAGATTGATTGGATGTATACACTTGCACAAGGCACACAAAAGTTTGGTATTTGAAAAAAAAAAGAGAAAAAAGAAAAAAAAAAGCTTGACATTAGAAGGATGAACTGAATTTTGAAAAGTCTGAGATTTTGACTATTCTGGGTTACAAAGAGTGTCCGAGATAACTTGATTTCCTTTTGAAAAAAAAATTTCTTTGTTTTTATTTCTATGTTTGTTTTTAGGATAAATGAATTTTGTGGGTATATTCACTGCAAGCCCTCACGAGGCACAACTCATCCACTAGGGGGAACCTAGGGGTTTAAGAGCTTGCTGCATATGCTAAATGCAGTCGAGAGGGCCAGCGAAAGTGGCATCATTTTTGTTTTTCTGCATTTGTCTTTTCTTAAGTTACGTAATAAACTTCTCATTTTTCACTTATTTTGCTCGAGGACTAGCAAAAAGCTAGCTTGGGGGTGTGATAAGTCCACAAGATTGTAGCTTTCATTCATCATTTTATATGCATTTGTGGACTTAATTAAGCTAATTGCATAGAATTACATTTAATTTCATGATTTCATGCATTTAAGCATCATAGTTGGAATCTTAGTCAAATTTGGTCAAAATTCATTACATTGCATGACTCTTGTGAAATTAGGGTTCTGATCTCATTCATCACCCAAAATTAGTTTTTTTAGCTTCACTAATGCATACTTGCTAATTTTGACATCATGTGTTATTTTTGGAAAGTTGGGTATTTTTAGTGCATTAAGTAGGTATGTAGAGTTCCATGCATAGTCCATCTAGATTCCTCACACTTGATTATTATTGACATTATTTAATTTTATTTATGTAGGAGAAATCAAGAGTGGGACCTGCATTGGTGAAACTCGAGAGAAATCAAGAGTGGGACCTGCATTGGTGAAACTCGAGAGACATCAAAGGCGGGACACCCTTCATGGTGGGTCCACATATCTTGACATCTTGGTGGAGTTGAAAAAGTTTAAAATTCTCAAAGAGGAAAGAAGAAACTCAGAATTGGAAAGATGGTGTTGACTTGCTAAATTTGGAAACCAAAATCAAGAAAGAGAGAAAATTAGAAACTTTGCAGGGGGAGTTGATTAGTCAGAGTTGCAAGTAAAGAAGCATGCCAAATATGGGAAGAGAATCAAATAAGCAAGCAAAAAAAGAGTCCAAACATGCCTTGGACGTCCAACATGGGTCCCACACACCCCATTGCATGCCAAACGTAGAAGTTCCCTTATGTGCAAATTATTCTCGAAATTTTCAGGGGCATCAAATTGAAATGGCCATAACTTTCAAACCAAGTATTGGATTGGCGCAATCTACCACCGTTGGAAACTTCTTTTCGAGTACATATTCGTGGAGCCCAAGATTTCATAAATCGGAGCTATATTGAGGGAGATATGACCTCGGGAATTTGGCTATTATAATTTCATGCGAGAATTGCAAAAGGTTTTTAAAATTGGCAACATGAGAGATCTTTGAGGAGTTCAATTTGGCAAGACTTGGAGCCCAAGAGACCACACTTAGTAACAAATCGTCTTCAATTCAAATTGCAACCTAAGTGAGAAGCTTTGCTTGAAAGCTAAGCCAATAATCAAGTCATAGAATGAAAATAATTCCTTGAAAATCAAGAGGCCAAAAAGTATAAAAGAAGCATCAAGGGGGCTAGAACAAAAGGCCTATTCTCCTTCATAAAGTGGCCAAGTCATTCTCTCTCTCTTCTACTCCTTTCTTGTTTCCCCTCTTCTAGTTCTCCATATTTTTTATTTTGGGTAGCTTTGGGCCTTGTCCAAGTAAGTAATTGAAGGAGAAGTTGTAAAGATGCAATCTTTAATGACAAATCAAGAAGTCTTCTTTGCATTGGCGGGCTAGTTTTGATTAGAGTGATGGATGAAGATAAGTGATTACTTTTTATTTGTCTAGTAGTTCTAACTTGTTTGCATATCTTTATGTTCTTATGATTAATAGACTTGTCTTCATGCCCTAGGCAATCTCCATTCTTAATTTCTGAAAATAAAAATTGATTTTTTACTATCCATGCTTAGGTTTGATAGGCCATGCTTAGGACTTAGATCTTTTTGATGGTTTATACTTACTTTTGATGGGTAGTGCTTAGATTGTTTTTTTTATCTTTTATGAGATGAAGGAAGTTTTGGGTTTTAGATTCTATAATTAAAAAGGGGTTTTTAAAGTTAGATTTTCCAAATTAAAAATATTGATTTGTCTTTGATTTGAAGTAAAAATTGGAACAAGTTAAGATTACTTGATAAATAATTGGTGGATGCTTATTGGATTCCTATGCTCTAATCACTTTCATTAATTGGTAGTTTTTCATCTTTCTAAATTAGTTGCTTGTTTTTATTTCTAAATACTCAAAACTTTTTTTAATTGTTAGTTAATTAGTTTTCTTAATCTAAAAGTTTCTTTAATTAGCTCCCTGTGGGTTCGACCCGTTCTTGCCACTGTCTCAACTAGACACCCGTGCACTTGCGGTATTTTATGATTGATAAAGATCACATCAGCAAACACTTGGTGTTTTTCGTCAAATGCTTTCCAAGCCATTGAATCAGCTGGATGCCTCATTATGCCATCATCAATGCGTTTCTCTTTATGCCACCTCATCTCTTTAGCTATTTTTTTTTGACATATACAACCTTTGCAATCTTGGCTTTAATGGAAAATGTCGTAAGATTTTACGAAGAATCCCCTTTTTTATTACCGATATCTTTCCAGCGAGAAAGACCACACACAGGACACTGTAATGCATCCACATTCTCTCTCCAATACAAGATGCAATCATTTGACAGGCATCAATTTTTATGTAATCAAGGCCTAAATCCCGAATAACTTTTCTTGCTTCATAATATGATTTTGGAATCAAGGCATCATTTGGAAGAAATTCTTGACAAAATTTCAAAATGTCATCCAATACTGTGTCAATCAAGTTGTTAAGGCACTTCATATGTAACAACTTCACTATAAAAGATAGCTTAGACATCTTCTCGCAACCAGGATATAGCTTAACCTCAGCATCTTTGAGCAACCAATAAAACTTTTGTGCTTCTTCATTTGGTACATCAGGTTTAATTCCTTCTTCCTCTTGAACTCTCATGTTTGTGAAACCACATGTATCATGAACTACTCCAATCATGTCATCATAATCAAATGAATCTTCCGCATGTCGATCCTCCTTCAAGTCAACATTGAGTGGTTCTACAGTTTCTACAAACTGTTCTCCATGGAACACCCATATTTTGTAATTTCTCACAATTCCTTCCTTGAACAAGTGAACTCTTACTTCACGCCTTTTCTTGTATGCAGTGTTCCTACATCTATTACAAGGACAACGAATCATATCGCTAACTTCAGGCTGACCAAATGCGAATTCAAGAAACAAATCAACTCCTTTTATATACTCAAGACTTGCTATATCATTAATCTCCATCCATTTCTTGTCCAACATTTTTTCAATCCTACATGATAATCAAAACAAATACTAATATGATTAAAAGAATGGTCTTCAACTAGTTTAATGTATCATTTCTTTATGTATCAACATTAATGTTGCAGCAACTTGATTGAATGCAACTAGGCATACGAATAAACAGATTTCGAAGTGGTCTCTTCCTCATATGACAATTTTTCTCACATGTATAAAATAAATCAAGATTGTCATGTATTTGACAAAAAAACTTGGAACTACATTTCAGAGTAGTGTGGTTCATGGAACGTGACTTAGAAGACATGAGCATCAAGAGGAACCCTCGGTGGTTCCATGATATAATGAAGGGTTATGGTGATTTCTTTTAAGCTGTTTGCTTATAAAGTAAAGATTTTCACTAATAGATCTGATGGGATAGTAGGATTTAGAGAACTAGGATAAGACCTTATACTTGTTTCTCAAGTATGTTGATTTGTTTTTTAAATGTAGAGTGTTGGGGTTTTTTTTGTGTTAAAAGAATCAACTTTCATTAAAGAAAGGAGCAGCAAGACAACAACCAAAGAACAAGACTAGACAAGAAGCATCAGCAATCCAGATCCAATAAACCAAAAACAGAACCAGACCACCACAATGCCATAGGTTATCCTTCTCTTTTCCACAAAAGAAACTAGAGAGTGTCGGGAATTGAGTGAAATCAAAGGACTTCAGATGGGTTTAGAATGGATCTTCCAAAATCTCTACTTGTTATATTTTCTATGAGATCACATGTTCTAGTCAATCACTTGATCTTTTTTCCTTTCTTTCTTTCTTTCTTTTAATATCTTTCCAATCATACTGCACCAAAGTAAGAAATTAAATTCACTTATCATCCTCGTGCAAGAGCCCAACATAGTTTGTAACATAGTGGTTGCAACATTGCTATGAAAATACAGTTTGTACTCCAAATAGGTGACCACATGAAAATTTATCGGTAGCTCTCTCCGCTAAAAATAACTAAAAATTTATCTCTACCGATGTTGATGAGAGGCTTGGGTAGTGTGTCTCATTGCAATCATGTGACTATAACTAGTATAAAAAAAAGCGAGAGAGAAAAGGTAACCACAAACCCATAATTTTTGGGCTATATTTAGGACTCCAAACTCTCGCACCAACACTTGTCTAGGGTTTAATTGCTGGATTCCTCTTCCTACGAGAGCAAGTTTCTTACCTCATGGGTAGATCTTCTCTTCTTTCATCTCGCTGAAAATGAACTGCCTTTGATGGGTTTACTTCACAACACTGAGAAAATATTTTAGTTTCCGCCCCGATTATCCAAAGTTCCATCACATGGATTATCAAGTATTGGTGTAGTCATTACGATTAAACTTTGAGGATCCAGAGGTCAGAATTGTATGGGAGATTCTCAAAGCTTCAGGATTACACTAATCACGGCTATAAGATGGGACTAAGCACTCTCACGTGCCGTCCACATGCCGTCTACATGGCACCCAGACTTACCTCGGCTGCCGAGACAGAGGCCTCAGCCGAAACCAGACAAATTCTGGCCGCTAGCGCCGAACTCGGCTACCAGGGGCCCACTTCGGCTAAAGAGCTTGACCTCAGCCAAAAGAGCTGAGGACCCCGGCCAAAAGGGCCGGGACGAAAGCCGAAGCAAAGAAGAGTCCCCACTCGCGCCCTACGCCTACCACGTCAACAGACACGTGGTGGAATATGGGCGCGAGCTAGTGGGACAGATGTGACATCAGCCGTCCACAATCTTCACCAGATCGCTGACAGAGCGGCATCCATCGGCTGTAGCCAAATCAGGGCAAGGCCCGAGGGTAGATCCAATGGGACCTCAACCGCCAAAGGCGTCCAATATGATCTGGCCCAACATGACATGCATTAAATGCATTGTGGGCTAATCCGACTGGCATTAAATGCAATGTGGGCTGAAGTGGACCGCATTTATGACTTTGTGGGCTGATAAGGACTTCCCTATCAAATCATGGGACCCACTCCCAAATATCATCCAAGATATCCTCCATAGTTCTCTATAAATAGAACTCCATTCCACATGCAAGGTACGCACACCTAAAACCAGAGAGCTGTTACTCTGCCTCTCTTCTTCCTCTCCTTCCTTCGTTCCAGTTCATATACTGACTTAGGCATCGGAGAGCCTTGCGCCGCCCAAGCCAGGGTCCTTTGACCGTTTGCTCTTCCCTTTCAGGCTAAGAGGCAGCAGATCATCTTCTTCATTTGGATAAGTCCTGTAAGGCACCCCATTATTATGAGTCTTAGTTTTCTGCACTAACAATTGGCGCCGTCTGTGGGAAAGTACTATCCCAACCTTCCCAACCTTCTCAATCTTCCCAGAAACCATGCCTCCAAAAGCTAAGAAAGGCGGAGAGTCCTTGAGAGCAACGCTTGAGTAGCCAGGCCCGTCGACGGACGCCCCTCCTCAAGGGCGGTCCAGAACGTTGCATGGCGCGTCCGCAGGCGAGGGCCGTATAGGCTCGCAACTCTTCGTCGAGATTCCCTTCCAAGAGGGACACTACAAGAAATCTAGGCTATTGTGACGAAATTTTTTTTATCTTAAAATAACACCCAAAGGGGACGAAATATAAATTTTGTCATTTGTTTTAATTTTTTTCGAAAGTATAGGAGACGAAAACAAAATTTCGTCTGCAAAAATAAGGCGCCAACTTCATTTGCGTTGGCGCCAATTATTTTAGCTCATTGGAGACAAATATTTTTGTCACAAAATATTTTTTTTTTTGCGACGAACGTAATTCGTCACCAATAAGGATAAGTTATTGAAGACGAACATATTTCGTCACCAAAATAAGGCACCAATTTCATTTGCGTTGGCACGAATTATTTTAGCTCATTGGAGACGAACATTTTTGTCACAAAATATAATTTGTTTTTGTGATGAACATAATTCGTCACTAATAAGGATAAGTTATGGAAGACGAAAATATTTCGTCAACAAAGTAAGGCGCCAATTTCATTTGCGGTGGCGCGAATTATTTTAGCTCGTCGGAGATGAATATTTTTGTCACAAAATATAATTTGCTTTTGCGACGAACGTAATTCTACACCGAGAAGGATAAGTTATGGAAGACAAAAATATTTCGTCACCAATAAACACTCCATCATGCCGTTTCATATTTCTGTTAAATGGGTGATAAATATATTTTTGTCTCGGAAAAATAAGTTGTGGGGCAAATTATTTTAGTTCATTGGAGAAGAACATTTTTGTCATAAAAATATATTTTTTTTTGCGACGAACGTAATTCGTCACCAATAAGGATAAGTTATGGAAGACGAAAATATTTCATCACCAATAAACATTCCATCATGCCGTTTCATCTTCCTGTTAAATGGGTGACAAATATATTTTTGTCTCAGAAGAATAAGTTGTGGGGTGAATTATTTTAGCTCATTGGAGACGAATATTTTTGTCACAAAATATAATTTGTTTTTGCGACGAACGTAATTCGTCGTTAATAAGGATATGTTATCGAAGACGAAAATATTTCGTCACCAATAAACACTCCATCATGCCATTTCATCTTCCTGTTAAATGGGCGACAAATATATTTTTGTCTCGGAAGAATAAGTTGTGGGAGATGATAATATTTCGTCACTAATAAATTCTACTTGCGTAATGTTGATTGTGATTGATTGCGAGATGAATATATTTTTCGTCTCATAAGGTTTAGTTGTAGAAGACAAAAATATTCCATCACCAATAATAAATTCTTTGTTCTTGTATTTAAGGAGACAAAAATATTTTATCACTAATTATTTATTTTTATTAAAATGTCGTGGTTTTGTATTTCGGAGCACTAAAACCGTGCCCCCAAGAGACACTCTGAACCTTATCACTCATTTTCACGTACACGGACACTGAAGTCATGACCCAAGAAGACCATCTCTACAAAATCATCATTTCTCTCTCGCACTTGAGCCTATTCCTCTCTCACAAGTATTGAAGTCGTGACCCAAGAAGACACTGTCTACAAACCCTCATTTCTCTCTCGCACTTGAGCCTATTCATCTCTCACAAGTATTGAAGTCGTGATTCAAGAAGACACTCTCACTACACCATTTGGGTGATTTGTAACATTTGAAATTTCTTATTAGTAACGCACATCTGGCCGTTAGGTAATTTGTCACATTTATTATCTGTTAGCTATATTCATAACCGTCACTAAGTATTATTGTAAATACTTGAATTATTTTGTAACATTTCTTGATATTTTGTGACGATTAGTAATGTGTTACAATGGTATCAAAATAAAAAGACAAAAAAACACAATACAAAATACACTACATCAAAACGATGATAAAACCACACAACTAAGTGCAAAATACCTCTTCCATCAGCTGTCGAATTTTTAGCGACATTTTTTTTCCAAAACTACAGTCCATATGTGTCGTTCATCTAGTGTGAAAAAAGCCAAGAGAGACCCGCCCTCCCCTATTTCACTCCCGCCTTTTTCCTCTTTTCCCTCCCACTCTCTAGTCTCTACCCTCTTTCTCTCTCAATGGAACCATCTCTACCAACAAAATACCCAAAACCAATCTCCCCATCACCGAACACCATTTCTTCGTTCCTTTCTTCTTCTTCATTTTCCCCCAAATTCATCTATTCATCATTGAACCCTCCCTTCTTCTTCTTTATTCTCCCTAAATCCAAGCCCCACTTTTCATCTCTTAATCTCTTCATCATCCGACAACCGCAAGTTCCAACCCACCACTCCATTCCAAACCCATCTCTCCATCCAACGACTAAAAGTCCTAGCGGAGCCATCTTTGTAGGATTTCTTCTTTTTTGGGGTTTTCTTTGGTAATAGCCCATTACCATCTACCCATCACTCAAGTAAGAATCCTTTTCATTGGTTGGTTTTTACTACCCATTTCCTCGTATATACATTTCAACTACCGCTTCTTTTCGCCACTACTAGTTTTCTTCTCCACCTTTCTTAGCACAAACCCTCTTTCTTCTTCTTCTCTCGACCGCGATCTACATCTGGATCTGAAAGAGGTAAGTCTCTCTCTCTCTACAGCTTTTTTTTTTGGTTTCTTCGTCTACAGAACTAGCTATGCTAGTTGTCCAATTGCCAGATCACGATTTTCATTGCCGCCTTTTGGGGTTTATGAACTCTGTTTGGAATCTACATATGGGAATTAGAGAATCTCGCAGCTAGGGCTCTCTCTCCTTTCTTAGTCACCAATATATTTGCCTCTTAACTGTTTTTTATTGCATCGATCTCTATATGTTGTATGCCGATGGTATCTCTATGGTGTGAAGTGGGGTTTTTCGATCTGATTGGATATTGGGGGTTTTTAGATTGTATAGTTGTTTGTTTTGGGTACCTGGTGATCTGATCAAAGTGGGTGTTTTTTGTTTTCTACAAATGGGTTTTCTTGGTTTGCTATCATTAGTATTGTAGTATTCTCAAAATATCAACCTTATTGGTGACAGCTAGTGAGCACTGAGACTGACTCGTGCAAAGTCAACCAAAAATGTGCCACCTGAGTTACAGATGTGGTTAGTCGCCCCTTCCATCAAGAAAGAACAAAGATCGGTAGGCAGCTTCAATGGGAGTTAGCAATGGCCATGTAGTTAAGCTTAATTTATACAATATTTTGAGTTTCTGGCAATAGCAACATAGTATTAATATTTCCTAAATAAAACTTGTTGCTGCAATAGTTTCAAAGCATCAATGGTTTCTGTGACTATGCTCTCCTTGTTCTACTGAGCTAATGGGCCCTTCCAAAGAGGGCAGCGTTAGAAAAAAAATCGTGGGGGCCACAGGCCAATGTATAAGAAGACTCATTTGCAAGGGGCAACCCCACTTGTTCCCTTTTCTGGATTGGTGAGGCATTTGTAAATATGACTAGTTGATCAAAACCATCCATGTAGTTCTGCATGACCCATCTGTCTTGCTAATAAAGAATCCGGATCCTCTTAGTTTTTAACTCAAAGAAATCCCGGCTTGATTGTGTAGAAAACATTAAAACACATGATCGGTGAAGATGGTTGCCACTCATTTGTACTAAAAGGTTGATTTTATATAGGGGTGACCTTGTCCTTTTTTTTTCCCCTCTTTTTTGATAAGGCGGGCATTGTTGAAATCTTTATCTCAGTAGTACTAGTCCCTTGGGCGCACACACAGTGGGCAAATTTGGGGCGATTTCAATGTCATATGAATATGAACACACTGATGGGTGCACCCTGTACAAGGTAAATCCTATTATAGCTGCTGTCAACTCGATCGATCATTGCTCTTATTTGGGCCTATGTTTGTATTAGAATACATAAAAATTAAACACGTAGGAATTGGAATACTTATTTATGCCATAAATGGTTGAAAGTAAAAATCAAGGTGAACATCCAAAGCTGCCCATTAAAGAAAACATTCCCTTTAAAGGTAATGGAATGAAGAGAAAACAAGAATGAATACGTAGCTTTCATCACCTCGGTGAGTTGTTTTTAAACTCTTTTTTTTTTTCTGATGTGGGTTTTGATGCATGTTTCTTTGCTTCTTTTTGTGGTGGGAACATTTTTTTTTTTATCAACAATCTTTTGTAATGTTGGGGTTTGATTTAAGGGTTGTTACTTGTTGCTTCGAATTTTCGTATATGAACAATGTTGTAAAAATCGCTAGGCGGACGCTAGGCAGTGGGCATGGACTAGGGATTAATTCCCGATTAATCACCACCTAGCCCGATTAATCCTCTCCTAGTCCGATTAATCCCCGCCTAGTGCCTAGGCGGTGACCGCCGACTAGCGCCTAGGCGCCGACTAGGCGGCCGCCTAGGCTGATTTTTGCAACAGTGTATATGAAAAAACCCAGTTGTTGTTTTGTGTTGTTAATTCAGGTGTGTGACTATTACAGCATTTCTATTGATATGTCTCTCTTCTTTGTACCATTAGTTCTAGGGTATACTATTTCTTCAAGTTTTAAGGGTATGATTTGTTAAGGTATGAAGATGGGTGGTGCTGAATACTGAAATTTTACAAGTTCTAAAATTTCAAAGAATGCTTGCATTTTTCAACTCTACTTTTCCAACTAAGAGCCATCTTTTTTCCATATCTTCTGCAACAGGTATTTCCACAACACCACTACCTGCCCCAGTAGAGATGGAAGCTAACACCAACATCTATCCTTCTGCACTTGCTACATATGAGGAAGTTGCTGCCAGTCCAAAGCTTTTCATGAAAACCCTTGAGAAACTGAATAAATCTATTGGGACTAAGTTCATGTAAGCGTTTTCCTTTCTCATTTCTTTTGATTATGTTCCAGAAAACTTTAGTTCAGTGATTGGTCTTTCTAGGAATTGCTCTTGAATTGATTGGAACCCAATGAAGTTAAGGTATTAAATTGGTAAAGAGGAAGACGATGAGCCAAGTTTAGGAAAATGTTATTAAAAAGCATCAGAAACTAGAGAAGAAAGTTCTTAACATTTTGGGACCCCACTATCCATTGATCAAATTACCCAAGTTGTTCATTGACACGAGTAGGTGCTTTGGTGTACTTCCAAACTCACCTGAGAAGTTTGTGCTTTGGGTACCTAATATTGTTGGTTCTTATAGAACCTGTTTGTTTTTTTTCAAGGGAATTCATGGAGTTAGCAAAATAAAAAGATGGTTATGTTTAGGGTCACAACTTTATTTAATGCATCCATTCTTATCTTTTTTCTGTCGTTTGTTGGATGATTCGTGTGCCATCTTGTGGGAGGATATTTGTGGTTACTGTGAAAGTAAAATAGATTTTAAATGGTAAAATATAGCAAGCTAGTATAAGTGAAGGTGATTCTACAAACACATGCTTTTGAAGCATACATAGATAAGTATTCTGCATGATATATCGAAGGATGTTCTTGTTATGAATCATGTTCTTGGGCACAATTTTGAATATCTTTCACATATAGCTTTTAGCTTTTGTGTTGTATTGCAGCTGCATTCTTCCATATCTGCATTTTAACTAGCCTTTTCCCTCTCTTTAATTCCTTCTTGATTTTTAACTTTAAGATCGGATCTTTGAGAATTTCATGGAGATTGGACAAATCTCCATAGAGAGTGATTTGAAGATTTTCCAGATTGGCTTTGTAAGTTGAGGTTTCCTCTATAGTTTTTTTTTTTTTAAGTTATCCTTTTTTTTCCCAAAAAAACAGCCTAAACCACATATCCTAAGTCTTAAAACTACTTCAATTGTGGGGTCAAGGTGATTTTTTACCCTTTTGTTTCTTCTGCATGAAATGGCCATTTACAACTGGGCCGAGCAGATGAATGGTTCCAATATTGTCATATTAGCCACTGATAAATACAAAAATAGATCAGAGAGTATGACAACAAGCACACAAATTCACTTCATATGCAACTGCTTGTTTCTATTCTGAATAATATAACTAATCAAGAAACAGAAAATACAAGATAGACAAAGTAAACACAATCTTCTACCAAAAATTTTTACATTTGACATGGAAAAAAAAAACCCAAAACTTCATCTCACAAACTCAAGCTGAGAAGAACCCCTCACTCACTGGCTACCAACCCAAGTTGGCTTTTGGGCTCCAAAACTATCCTTGCAAGCTCAGACCCCTTCTGACCTGATGTTTATCCTAATCCTAGATTTAAATGAGTTTATTACTGTTATTTTTTGTTTATTTTTTGTGTCGCTTCAACAGTCATTGTATTGGTATCTCTGCCTTCATTCAGCATGCATTGATTGTTTGGACTGTTATATTTTTCCACTTGAACTTCTCAGATCTGCAAGCAAATGGAATGGAGATATGTTTATTTTACAAGTTTGATGCTAAAACATGATTTGATCTCTTAGTTTATTTTCGCTGCTTGAACTTGGTTGCAGGATAGTGGGCTTCTAAAGTTTCTTCAATTCTGACAAGAATTGAGCAAGACATGGCTCGTCTGTTAGTAGGGTAACTTACAATTTCTACTTCGGGCTTTTTGTAACTCTTTCTTTAATTAATAATGAAGAGTGATATTAAGACATCTCATTTGGTTATTATAAGAGACGAGTTGCTTTGATAGACTTGAGTTCTTTTAGTTTAACTATAGTGCTTTGGATTCTCCCTTATGGAAGTCTTGATAGACTTCTGTTCTTTAAAATATAGTTCTTTGGATTCTCCCTCATGGAATTCTTGATAGACTTGTTCTTTTAGCTATAGTTCTTTGGATTCTATTGGATTTGTCTAGAGCATGTGACAAATATAGTTTGACCGGATCTTCTCATTTCTCCTCGGATGAATTTAAAAGTGTCTTTTAGGGTGATAATGGCTTTCCTCTCCAAATCTATGTCTTCAATTGTTTTCCAATAATCAAGGTCAAAATGACTTGAAAAAAGATTTTTTTTTATAGTCCCGCCTAATGTGGGTCCAAATGCATGTAGGAAAGAGCAGGCAACCATCTTTTTTTAAATGCATCCCCATTAAGCTCATGTGGGCGTAAGAGTTTCAAGTCTCAAAAATTGTATTAACGATGAATCCAAGAACATAGTAACCAAGTGAATTTACAAGAAATATAAGATTTTTGTTTTGTCCGTTTTCCCCTTTTATTTTATTTTCTTTTCTGTTGTGAGAAATGTGTTGAAAGTTCTTATTCTTCTTGTCTCTTGCGGAATGGACCTGGATATGTTGCTCACCTGGAAGGGAGTAAGCCCTCTAATGAGGTACCGTGAAAAGTATCAGGTATGAAAATATCTTTAGCACTGATGTTGGTCATGTTAAAAAAGCAGATATGTAGAGGGTATCAAGTGATTAGTATTGTTGATGAAATTGTAAATACAATTGCCCAAACAGAAAGGGAGGATTAGTATTGGTGATTCTGAAGGCTATTTTCTTCTCTGTAATTGGTAGCTTCGGAAGGAGTTGAGCAGTGAGGTTGATTCTACAATCGTTGCTGTACAGGCTCTTTCAGCTGATTCGTCATATGGGCATGAAGATCTCACCCAACTTTTTCGAGTGGCTACCCATGAAGCAAAGAAATCTCGTGCACAGTCTCGAATTTTCAGAGTGGTATGGTTGTGTTTTGCTCGTGAATTTTCGAGTGATTTGTTTTTTCCACATAAAAATTATTACAGTTTTAACTTATTTTCCATACAACAGGCTGCCGGTGTAAAACGTCTTCTGTTTAGTGGTGTTGGGTGCCAAGTGCAAGGTATAATCTGTGCTCTCATCAGGATCTCCTTTTTATGTATGGAAAGCTTGCTTCATTGTGACTTCTACTATTGTAATGCAGAGTGATTTCTTAAACTGCAGCATTAAGATCCATGGAGCACCACTTGGGTTTAGAAAAGCTCTATGTTCTTGGCACCAATTGTGGTAATTACATGCTCTCATAATGATCTCTTGATAGCATCACTTGTTCATTTGTGGGGTATAAATGAAATGCACTTATGTAAAATCATCCATAATTATATATCTCCATTGCTTGACACTTGGATATTATATGGATGCATTTGCTTTTGGTTGCAGAGGAATGAAGAAGGATCCATTGTGAAACCCCGTGCATCCTAAACTGGACTGATGGTAATAGTAGGTCACCCTTCTTGTACATGATTCTTATGCAACTGTTACTAAACATTGTAATTGCATATTATGTTGTAAGTTTTTGTTGATAACCTCGCCATGTTATTTATTGGATGTAAAAAGGTGATGCTTTGTGGTGGAAGATAATTGAAAATAGCATGGAATATAAAGTACAAGTCTCAGACACTCAAACACACAAAGGGGTTGTTTGGTGCAAAGAAAACAGGTTGGAAAACTAGCCACAATACATAGTAAAGTTTTCTCCATCCTCCATCTTATGCATCATCCCAACAGACCCAAAAAATGAAAAGAATTTTTTGAAATGGGTGTTTGGAGACCTTAAACATTTGCTCATTGTAGGAGCTTGGAAAGTATACATATGCCCGTAGGCATTGATCCCATATTTTTATAATGCCATGGATTTTCTAATGTGACTCTTGTAGTTGCAGGCAATATGTCACATGAGGGGTCATCGGTGGCAACAACATCTCCTTTACAGGGATGCTCTTCACACGAGAGTATGTATTAATTTATCTAATATTCAGAAATTGGTTGCTTTTATATCCCTCAATGTTTCATTTTGTGTGGGTGTCTTAATGCTGCAGCTTAGTTTTATTGTATGTAGTTGGAATCTTTTTGTTGGAGAGAAACTGCTGAATTATTTGTGATGTTTATTTGTAATTCTTAAGGGTGCTTTTGGATTTAGAGAAAAGACAAGTGGAGAATCCCCCATTAGGAGCTGAGAATCCCATGTGGAGAACCACATTTTTTTTAGGAGTAGTGATTCTCCGTTGTGTTTGGATTTGAACAGAGAAAACTAGGTTGGAGAAACCATTTTAAAAACATTTTATAAAGAAATGAAAATTATTTAAGTAGTTAGATGTTAGTTTTTATTAATGAGAATTTTAATTTTAGTAGAGAGAAGGGAGTTTTCTCCACCCTTAACTGGAGCAAAGCTTTTGTCCTGCTTTTGTGAAAGTTAGTTCGGAGGGGAATTACTTTTCTTTCTATGTAGATCCAAATAGGAGGAAATGTATTTTACTAGAGAAAAAAATCTTTTCTCTGCATTCAACTGGGGCCTTAGGGACTTGGAAGGGCTAGTACAAAATCATTTGAGAGATATGCAGCTATGGATGGCTCCTACTATTTGGGTGCGCTTTTTGGATAGTTCATGATTTCAGCGTTTCTATTCAGAATAAAATCAGAGTTGGATCTATTCTTTTCTTGAGCCCAATAAATATTCATTAGTGTTAGTGTTTATAGTTGGACTGGTTGGGTCATTTGGGTCTCCTGAAACTTCTTTGTTTACTTTTCTACAAGTTGTGAGTGATTTCTCTCTCTTTTGTTACTTTTCTTCAGGCTGATCAGTGATTTCTACGATGTTGCTGGTAATGCAGCTGCTGCAACATCTCTGCAGCCCTTTTGCACTCCCCCCTTCAAAAATCCTGGTATTTCCTAATACAAAACAAATATGCATTCTCAGAATTTTCTTGCCTGTACAGAGGTGATTCGGGTGTTTGTTGGTTTTCTTTTTTGATTGATGGGTGCATTGGTTTGATTATCTTTGTCTAGTGAATTGGGTTGAATTTGCCCTTTCCTTTTGTTGTCATTGACATCATTATCAATTGAATTGTCTAATTGAATTCCTTTTCTATCTTTGTATTACTCTATCTAGTGATAACTCTACCCTTCGAAAGTTCTCTCTTTGTAAACTCTTATAAATACAATACAGGTTGCCCAAAGTTGTCAATCCATCCATCTATAGGTAGTAAGAGTTGGGAAACCAGTGATAGGTTCATAGTGGAATTGTTGTTGTCTTATAAGGATAGGAATAGGTCAATTTCGCATATCATTATCCTTAACATATTCTTTTTAGCACGTGACATTCAACCATATGGAGTTTAATTTCTTCTCTTTTCTTTATTCTTGAGCATTCATATCCATGAATAGAGATGGTCTAATTGTCATCTTACAAGAACAATCAGACAAGAATTAAACCAGCTAACGTTTTTTTTTCAAACTTATCATTTTTTTCACTGATATTTCCAGCCTTTCTTGTTAAACTGTGGATCTTGTTAAATTTAAAAGAAAAGAAAAGGGATTAGTCGTTGTGCCTTTCATTTCTTAATCGTATGTTAATCTTACTCTCTTTTTTTATGCAGGATTGAATGAAAATTGAAGAAAATTTTTTGTTGAAAGATTCCATGTAGGAAAGATGCAGCCACATGAAGAAAAAATGCATGCAGAGTAGCAGATTGCTATATGTTAAAATGGGATGCATGAAGTTTTTTTAAACAATGTTGCAGGTGTTGAAATGTCATAACAATGAAATGATCATATATGATGTAAATTTTCATTGGCATTTGAATATTGGTACATAGTAGAATGTTAGCATGGATTTTTATTTTGTAATGGTAATGGTAAAGTGTTTTTAATGTTGTAAGGATATTTGAATATTTAAATTTTCATTGGCATTTGAATGCTTGTACATAGTAGAATGTTAGCATGAATTTTTATTTTACAAAAAAAAAATCATCATATACTGGTACTTTCTTAGACAAATTGTTTTCGTCTTCATTTATATTAAACGCGACAAAATTATTGTCTCTAATTTCTTCCTCTAAAGACAAAATATTTTGTCGTTAATTACTTATAAGTATGTTCCCACAGTGTCGATTGGAGATAAAAAAAATCATCATCCACTGGTAGCTTCTTTGACAAATTTTTTTTGTCTTCCTTTATATTAAACGCGACAAAACTATTTCGTCTCTATTTTTTATATTTATGACAAAATATTTTTGTCTCTAATTTCTTCCTTTAATGACAAAATATTTTGTCACTAATTGCTTACAAGTATGTTCCCAACAGAGTCTATTGGGGACAAAAAAAATCGTCACAAATTTATCTTTTTCAATGACAAATTTTTTTCGTCTCCAATACCTTTTAGAGACAAGGCTTTGGCAACAAAACGGGTGACGAAAAATTTTCGTATTAATTAGTTTCGGTGACGAAATGTGTACATTTTGGGACAAATTTGTGTCGTCCTTGAACCCCAACTTTCTCTGACGAAGAAGTCAGCCTCCCCGACGGGACGGGCGTCGACACGAGCGGCCTCGCAAAGACAAGGCTGTGGCAGTGGAAGAGCCACACCGTGCGCAACCTCCTGATGATGGAGGAGATATCGCAACTCAAAATGTTCTCCTCCAGAAACAGGAGCAGTTAATCCGTCAGCTCCAGCAGCAACTGAGAGCTGCGCAGAATACCTCGTTAAGGCAGCCCTCTAAGCCCCAAGGCGAGAAGAGAGTCGTCCAGAGCAAGGCAGCCCAACCCCCTCGTGAGGATCTGAGAGCCTTTTTGGATCAGAAGCGCAGCCAGGTCCACGACGAAAGTTCGCGCAACAGCCGAAGTCACCACGGCCGCGACGGACGAGCTCATAGCCACCACAGCCGAGGCCATTCGAAGCGGAAGCCAAGGGCACCGACACCAGAGAAAGATGACGAGCAGGAGCAGCTCGACAAGCGTATCAAGCTGGCCCTTCAGCATAACTTGGAGATACGGGACCAATAAGATATTTGTGGCCCTACCGATCTGGGGGCCTCTCCCTTCACGCGGGACATCGAAAGAACTCCCTTGCCCAAGAAGTTTTCTGTCCTGCGGCTCGTCCCTTACGATGGATTGTTCCACCCAGCAGCTCACCTCCGGCACTTCTCTCAGAAGATGTCCATCTGGGGGAACGAGGGCCACCTCAACTGCAAGATCCTCTCCTCCAGTCTGAGCGACCTTCCTCTGAAGTGGTACTGTACCCTCCCTGAGAAGTCTATCTCGAGTTGGAGAGAGCTCCAGCTCTCCTTCCTGAAGAAGTTCCAGGCCTACAGCGTCGTCCCCAAGACCGATGCTGATATACTCGCCCTCAAGATGAAGCAGGGCGAGAGCCTCACCCAGTTCGCCCAGCGATTCTGGGCGATCTACAGCCAGATTGAAGATACTAGAGACGAAGTGGCGATCTTCGCCTTCCGGAACGCCCTATTACCCGGAAATGAGCTGAGGAAAGATCTAGTTGAAGACCCCGCTACCTCTATGCCGGCCTTGATGTCCCGGATAAAGCGCTACGTCGCCCGGGAGGAGGATGAGATCCGGGCCCGGGAGGATGAAGGCCTGGAACTCAAGGAAAGGAACAGCCAGCCCCCGCAGAGGGGCAAGAAGCCCTTTAAGAAGGAAGAGTTGAAGCAAGCCTGGGTCTCCAGTTCGGCGAGAGCTGCGGCATCCAGATCTGGGGGCAACAGGAGGACCAAACCCCCCTCCGACGCCTACCACGCGGTGAACGTCGTCTTCAAGGAGCCGATCCACCAGATCATGAACAAGATCAAGACTAGGCCGTTCTTCAGGTGGCCTTAGCCGATGCAGAGTGATCCCTCCACCCGTGACCAAACAAAGTTTTGTGCCTACCACAAACAGAATGGGCACAAGACCGAGGAGTGCAGGACCTTGAAGTATCACCTGGAGAGACTCGCCAAAGAGGGCCACCTCGAGGAGTTCGTGAAGGCAGGAGATGTCGGCAGCGGCGGCGGAAGCCAAGCTCATCAGAGCGCCGATAAGGATCTAGAGAGCAAAGACTCTGAGAAGATCATTAATGTGATCCATCTGGCGCCCTCAACTCCCTCTCCCTTAGCTCGGGGCAGCTCCCAGGCTCGTGCCGAAGCCAGGCAAGCCTCGCACGGGAAAGAGGTGATGAGAGCCGAGCTCGGGCCAGCATCCAAGAGAGTGCGGCGCGACCGACCAGCCATCTCATTTTCGGACAAAGACCTAGAAGGAATACAGCTTCCCCATAATGATCCCCTGCTCCTGACCATGAAGCTGAGAGATTTCACTGTGAAGAGGATCCTCGTCGACTCCGGTAGTTCCTCCGAGGTCCTTTACTACGACTGCTTCAAAAAGATGGGACTCTCAGAAGGTGATCTGAAGGAGGTCCGTACGCCCCTAATAGGGTTCAGCGCCAAACCAGTCTACCCCAAGGGGAGAATCACTCTGGAAACCAGAGTGGGCGGAGCCTCTGTGATGGCTGACTTTCTGGTAGTGGATGCCCCTTCCCCCTACAATGTTATCGTGGGCAGAGCGTGGCTCTACAAGATGGAAGCAGTTCCCTCCTCTCTCCACTAGAAGCTGAAGTTCGTACTCGAAGGCAAGGATGGCAGAATGGAGGTGGTCACAGTCGAAGGGGATCAACAACTGGCCAAGCAGTGCTTGTTGGCCATGGTCCCAGCAGATAAAGAGCCAGAGTGAGTAAACCTCACAGAGTTCGAAAAAGGTCTGGATGAGATCGCCCGAGATCCTGACAAGAAGAGCATTGAAGATCTAGCCGAAGTCAAGCTCGACCTGTCAGATCCCGACAGATTTTTCTTGATCGGCACCCAGCTGCCCGAACCAGAAAGAGCTGAGCTCTCAAGATTTTTGATGCAAAATGTGGATGTCTTCGCTTGGACCCCGAGCGAAATGCCTGGGGTCGACCCCAAGGTCGTGCCATAGGCTGAACGTGGATCCCAACCACAAGCCAGTTGTACAAAAGGCCCGCAGGACGTGGTTGCAGCAGACGGAAGTGGTGGTCGACGAAATCGACAAGTTGCTCGAGGCCGGCGCAATCCGGGAGGTCCAGTACCCGGTCTGGCTGGCCAATACAGTGGTAGTGAAAAAGAAGACTGGAAAGTGGAGGGTATGCGTAGACTTCACAGATCTCAACAGAGCATGCCCGAAGGACAGCTTCCCTCTTCCCAAGATTGATCAGATGATCGACGCCACTGCTGGCCACGACGAATGAGCTTCCTCGACGCCTACAGAAGTTACCACCAGATTCCCATGTATGAGCCAGACGAGGAGAAAACAGCATTCATAACCCCCCGCGGCACTTACTGTTATAAAGTGATGCCCTTCGGGCTCAAAAACGCGGGGGCAACTTATCAGCGCCTCGTCACTAAAATGTTCCAGGCTCAGCTCTGCAAAACAGTTGAAGTCTACATTGACGACATGGTCGTCAAGTCCAAGCAGTCGAGCAACCATCTGGCGGACCTGTCCCAAGTCTTCAGCATCCTCCGTGAGTTCAAGCTCAAGCTCAATGCTTCCAAGTGCGCTTTCGACATAGCTTCTGGCAAGTTCCTCGGAAGCCTAGTGACACGAAGGGGGATAGAGGCCAACCCAGACCAGATCACTGCAATCCTGGGCATCCAGAGCCCGTCTACCACAAAAGAGGTCCAGAAGCTCACAGGCATGGCTGCAACACTCAATCGCTTCATCAGCAGATCGTCAGATAAGTGCCAGCCTTTCTTTCACCTTCTAAAAAAGAATTTCAAGTTTCAGTAGACCCCTGAGTGCGACCAAGCATTAGAGGCACTGAAAACCTATTTATCTTCACCACCCTTACTCTCTACCCCAACTCAGGGGGAAATTTTGTATTTGTATCTCGCGGTCTCGGATCATGTAGTGAGCTCCGTCCTTATCAGAGAGGATGATGGTGTCCAAAAACCAATCTACTATACGAGCAATATCCTGCTAGATGCCGAGACCAGATACCTTTTACTGGAGAAGCTTGCGTTGGCACTCGTCAGCGCCTCCCGCAAGCTCTCCCATTATTTTCAATCACATACTATTGTGGTCATCACGAAGCACCCATTCTGATCTATTTTCAAGAAAGCTGACTTTTCAGGGCGCATATCAAAATGGGCAGTCGAACTGGGGCAGTACGACATCCAGTACCGTCCCAGGACTGCGATCAAAGCCCAAATCCTGGCAAACTTCATCGTAGAGTTCGTCTCACCGAGCTCGGCTTCAACCCAGCTCGGCACCGAACTGGGGGGCATAGGACATGAGTGTGAAGTCACCGAGGTCGAACAGTCCTCTCAGAGCCAAGATCCCGTCTCAGCATGGAAGGTCTTTGTCGACGGCTCATCCACCTCCAAGAGAGCTGGCGCCGGCATAGTCCTCCAATCGCCAGAGGGACTGGTCATAGAGCAAGCCTTCACCTTGGACTTCAAAGTGACGAACAATGAAGCGAAGTATGAAGCTCTGATAGCAGGGCTGAATAGCGCCCGAATCCTCGGAGCCCAGCAATTGGTGGTTTTCAGTGATTCACAACTGGTAACTAGCCAACTCACTAGAGACTACCAAGCCAAGGACGACAGGATGGCGGCCTACTTAGCCCTCGCAAAGAAACTGCTCTCGCACTTCCAGACAGCCGAGGTCAGGCAAATCTCCAGAGATACCAACACGCATGCTGATGCGCTTGCAAACCTGGCCTCCGCTGTCGAAGCGAGAAAGAAAAGGACCGTTGAGGTCGGATCAATACCGAGATCAAGCCTAGAGCTCCACTCACCTCGGCAAGTCCTGTGCGCTAATCTCGGCCCGAGCTGGATGGACCCAATCATCTTTTACGATGGACCCAATCATCTCTTACCTAAAGGACGACCGGCTCCCTGAGGACAAGAATGAAGCCCATCGGGTCAGACTTAAGGCGGCTCGATTCTGGCTATCTCCTGAAGGCAAACTATACAGGAAGTCGTTCACAGGTCCCCATCTCCAATGCGTCCACCCGAGCAAAGTGGACGACTTTCTGTATGAGATCCACGAAGGAATCTGCGGCAGTCACATCGGAGGGCGGTTACTGGCATACAGAGCAATGAGCCAAGGTTACTGGTGGCCGTATATGCAGAAGGATGCACAGGTATATGCTAGAAAATGCAAAAAATGTCAGAAGTTCTCCCATTCTCTTCACCAGCCAGCGCAACACCTGAGTCCCCTCACTAGTCCATGGCCATTCGCTCAATGGGGGCTGGACATTGTGGGACCTCTTCACCAAGCTCCAAGGAACAAGAGATGGCTGATAGTTGCAACAGACTACTTCACGAAGTGGATAGAAGCTGAGCCATTGTCCTCGATCACTGAAAGGGACTCCAGGGACTTCGTGTGGAAGAACATCATAACGAGGTTCGGCATCCCCAGGGCCCTTATTTCGGACAATGGGACTCTGTTCGACTCCAAATTCTTCAAGGACTTCTGTCAAGAGCATGGCATCAGGAATCACTACTCCACTCCGGTGTACCCGCAGAGCAACGGTTAGGCCAAAATCTCTAACAAAGTACTGCTCGACGGCCTGGAGAAGCGATTGGACAGAGCGAAAGGAAGATGGGTAGAAGAGCTTCCCAGCGTGCTGTGGGCATACAGGACGACCGCAAGACGATCCACCTTAGCGACACCCTTCTTGTTGGCCTATGGGATGGAGGCGGTCATTCCCTTAGAAATTGGCCTCCCTACCCTGAGATCCGAACTTGTCGACCAAGGCCGAAATGAGACGAACCTGGCAATGGAGCTGGACCTAGCTGATGAGCGCCGAGATGCAGCGGCCATACAACTGGCCGACTATCAGCAGCGGTTAGCCAGGGAATACAATGAAAAAGTCAGAGAAAGAAGCTTCTCAGTAGGAGAATTGGTGCTGAAGAAGACCCTGCCAGCGGACAGAGACCCAAATGAAGGCAAACTGGCCTCGAACTGGCATGGCCCATTCAAGGTGATCTCAATGGCAGGACGATCTTCTTACAAACTTGAAGACCTGGAAGGCAGGCAGTTACCGAGACCGTGGAACGCATCACACTTGAAAAAGTTCTATTTCTAAGATGTAAAAAAAAGTTCCGTGATCAATGAAAGCAGCATTTCTCAAATCTGTGTCATCTTATCTGAGTTCGGCAGCTTCGGGTTCATACACCTTGGGATTGACTTTGGATTCATACATCCAGTCGTCCCTAAATTCTGGGTTCACGCGCCCATGGACCACTTAGGATTTATACATCCAGTCGCTCCTAAAACTTTGGGTTCATACACCTTGGGACCGGCTTCGGATTCATACATCCGAGTCGCTTCCTAAATTTTTGGGTTCATACACCTTGGGACCAGCTTCGGATTCATACGTCCGAGTCGCTTCCTAAATTTTTGGGTTCATACACCTTGGGACCGGCTCTGGATTCATACATCCAGGTCGCTTCCTAAATTTCGGGTTCATACACCTTGGGATCGGCTCTGGATTCATACATCCAAGTCGCTTCCTAAATTTCGGGTTCATACACCCTGGACCGACTTCGGATTCATACATCTAAGTCGCTTCCTAAATTTTGGGTTCATATGCCCTGGGACTGACTTCGGGTTTACACATCCAGTCTTCCCTAAAAATCTGGGTTCGGACACCCCCTAGGTCGTTCCCGGGCTCAGGCTCGCACAGCCGAGATCCTCAAGACTCTGGTTCCACCTCGGCCAATGACCGTTCATCTCGGCCAACGATAGTTCGTCTCGGCCAATGGTAGTCCATTTCGGCCTATAACAATCTTTAAAAGAAAAGAGCAGTGCAAGCACGACAGTGTAGAAAAGCAGCACAGAAAAGCAAAAAAGAATGCAAGAATGCAAAAATACTGTACGCGGTCATATGATCAGAAACTGTTTTTTATTCATTGTAATTACTTCATTACAAGGATTACAAAAAGGAAAGAAAAATACAGCAAGGAGGCTCGCAGTCCTCCAAAAACAAAAAAAGAAAGGAAGCTTCGAGGCTGCTCTTCACTGATTCCGTCAGCTGACTGGAGATCGTCAGCCGAAAGACCTCTCGATCCTGCCCGCTGCTTGGAGGTCTGGATATCCCACAAAAGGACCTGCGGCATGATTCCACACAGGACCCTGTGGGATGAAAACAAGACTCCCAACTGCCCGGAGGCGTCTGGACCTGGTCCTCAGTGCCAGGAGCTCTACAATACCCTATGGTTGGTCAGACCAAGGTTTGCAAACAAGCTCGAGCTCCTGGTCCACTGTCGATGCTTGGATCTCCACAGAGCACCCGCGTTCAGAGAGCGCGTAGTCCATGGAGATCGCCTTCAGAGAGTGTGCAGACCACGACAGACAGTCCCTCCCGGAGGAAGCTGCCTTCTGTCACAAGGGTTTCGCCCGGGTCAAAGGTTCCTAGAGTCCTACTGATCATGGCTGCCAGGGTGACTAATAAAAAGAGACAGGTCCCCATGTATTTACAGAAAATAAAATGTCCTGGTCCTTTCTCTCTCCCATGGCGAACTTACCCCACATTTATAGGGGGAAGGAAGGCTCAGAACTCGAAGACCCATCAATGAGGTGAGGTCTCCCATGCTTTACGTGGAGTGCACGTCTGCCACAAGACTGACCAATGGCTCTGATGGTGCCACGTGGAGCCATCTGCTCATCTTCCGCCTCGACCGTACCACCGCACTTACTGCTATTTATGGTCTTCAGAATACGGAGTATCAGCGCAGATAACTATGAAGATCGAATATCGGCACAGATAACTATGAAGATCGTTCGGTATTCTCTCCAACTCAAAACTCACATGTCATGTCACAAAAAGCGCTCAGCCGAACTCAAAGAGCCGAGCTCAAAAAGATGGGGAGAGAGAGAAAAGGAAACACAAGTGCACAAGTAAAGAAGCTCCGCTTTTCATTAAGACTGAAAGGAATTACATTCGGAAGGAAAAGACAAAAATTACAAGGAACATAAAACAAAAAAGCCTTCTCCACGAGCAGAGGCGATAAGACTACCCCGAGGACACGCTGGATCAGAGGCGAGAGTAGCAGCAGCGGCTCCAGTGTTATTCCCGGTCTGTTCGGCAGCAGTCGCCCCGCAGGAAGTGGAAACAGAGGGGGTTCCCGGAAGTGGCGATAGGAGGGGCCGAGCTCGGCGTCGGAAGTGGAAACAGGGGGGGTTCCCGGAAGGACAGATGATCCTCCGAGACCCTGGCCTCCTTCAGGCCGGCACGCCATCCTTTCACCCAGGCCTTATCCCTCACAACGAGGACTCTAGCCTTGTAGTGAGCCGTGACTTGCGACTTGGCGTCCTCAAAGGTAGCATCGCATTCGGACTCGAGCCTGACCTCGACTTCATCCGCCCTCTTCGTTTCAGCTTCGAGCTTGACCTCAAATTCATCCATCATCCTTTACACATAAGCTTCTAGCTCGGCCAGCTTCTTCTTCTCAGCCTCCGTCTCACTCCTCGCCTGCTCGAGCCCGGCCTCGTACTCTCCTTCAGCCCTCACTAATTTCTGAGTGACAGCGTCTAGGGCTTCCTCCAGGCCGTTCTTCTCCACGGTCAGCTCGGCAATATCAACACTGTACTTGTACAGTCTGTCGGCCGCGACCATGGACTTTTGCACCGCCTGTTGAAGGAACAATGCATTCAAGACGAAAGTAAAGACATTCAGTGATATTGAGCAACTGGACAAAAAATATATAGAGATTTGAATGGGCTTATGGTGAAGTTCGACTGCAGCATCGATAGTATCAGCTTTTGATCACTGTACATGTCCAGTTGGGCCATATCTCGAGGAAGGGCGCAGGCCCGCGCGAGCGCCTCGAGGACGAGGGGATCGATCCTGTGGAGAACGCGATTGTCCATCGTCATCGGCCTCCCCGGTCCGAGCACGAAGCTCGGCCCCGATGGGCATGGGCCATCAGATGGCAAAGCCGCAGCCGAACTGGGACCTGCTTCAGTCCTCGGCCTCTTCTGCGGCCGAATCTCCTCCTGTCGGGCCTCGGCTGGGGGCGAATGTACCTCCAGTTCAGCAGGACTGGAAGGAGCAAGGATCTCTACTGCTGCCGCAGGAGAAGCCGCCCGAACCGCTGGAGAAGGAATCTCGAGGGGATACAGATTCATAGGCGCCTAGGAAGTTCAGGCGCCCTCGACACCAAGCGCCAGGGCTTCGAGGTCCTCAAAGGACAGACATTGGGCGCGCCTCATCTCTACACTCGGCGAGGGAGATAGAGCGACCTGACGCGATCTGCTTCCTGAGGCCTTGCCTGGCCTCGACCCCGATGTGGAAGCCTGGGCACCGGACGCGACTCTGATGTCGGACGTCGCCCGCGAAGGCCCTTCTTCGATTCGGGCTCTAGGATCGGCCTGCTCTCGCTCAGCTTCAGGGTCGGCTCCGCCTGAACCTTCTTCTCGGAGCAGCTCGATTGTGCCCCTTATGTATCCACGGTACTTCGGCTGGTACCCTAGCAGTGACCAAGTCGCCCTACCCTCGTGGCCGTTGTATCGTTTCACTAGTCTGAGCCAGGCATCGTTCCTCGTCCAGATATACCGAGCAGCCCGCTTCCTCTCCTTCACAGCTGCATAGCAATCAGAGGCATCAGTACGGCAAGATAGGAAACGAAAAGGCATATGGGAAATACATAAGGAAGATGGAATTTACTTGGAACTGTCCCGAAGTGGCGAGGAACTTGGTAGCCTCTATCGGTGTCAGCTACACCGAACTCTCAGTTACCCGAGACATACAGGAGATCGTCCCCGGCATATTTACTTGAATCCTCCAGGTAGCGAATGAAGCCATCCCGACCTGGCTTGGCCCGAAGATAGTAGGCATCTCCAGACCTGCATATGTCGTAAACGTCCTCGATATCGAAGACGCCGAGGTCGATGCCCAGAACCTCGTTCAACTTGGCCATGCCCATCACGATCTTGAAGACGTTGGGCAGCAACTGGCAGAGGCACCACTGACTGAGGCATCTCCTAAGAAGGGGGTGAAGGGGGAAACGAACCCCACCTTCTGTCACGGCCACTAGGGGGAAAGGCATCCATCCACACGAAAAGTCGCGGGAGTTGAAACCATTAGGGTCAGCCCCCCTGACTCAGACATCGGCAGGGATCTTAAAGGCTGACCTAAAACCCTCGATCACCGCCTCACTCTTTAACCAGTGATTGTAAATACCCATTCCTACCCAAATCCAAAAGCAAAGAAGAAGCCCTAGACCCGAAATCTACGGAAAGGGTAGAGGAAGGAGGACTTACAAAGGCAAGACCAGGATGCAAGCTAGCGAAGAACTCAATCTCGGCAGCAATCCTCTTCTCAGGCGAAGTTCTTTCACAGCAGTTTCATCTCCTCTGGTTCAGAATGAAAATAGGGAAGAAGGGAACTGCAATGGCCATATAAATAGGGGAGGGATTCCCTCTTCAGAAGCCCTAGAGGCGCATGCCAGACGCTCTTTGGGGCTCCGCTCACATCATTTCAAACATTGAATGCGCCCCTGACAAAACGGCGAAAGCACCCTCAAGGCGACTGGACAACTAATCAGAAGATGACACGTAGAGCCGTTGATCTATCTCCTACATCGGTTTACGAGCATCATTTATTACCTGTCATTCAAAGCAACTACGGATGGAGGCCAAGCGCCGACGGACGAAACCAAGAGGAACTCTATCCCAGAAGGGTTCTGTCTTATAGCTCCCGACCTCACTTTGTTGGCGAACTTCGTAAGGTCAGAAGCTAGGGGGCAATTGTGTGGGAGATTCTCAAAGCTTCAGGATTACACTAATCACGGCTATAAGATGGGACTAAGCACTCTCACGTGCCGTCCACGTGCCGTCCACATGACACCCAGACTCACCTCGGCTGCTGAGACAGAGGCCTCGGCCGAAACCAGACAAATTCTGGCCACTAGCGCCGAACTCGGCTACCAGGGGCCCACTTCGGCTAAAGAGCTTGACCTCAGCCAAAAGAGCTGAGGACCCCGGCCAAAAGGGCCGGGACGAAAGCCGAAGCAAAGAAGACTCCCCACTCGCGCCCTACGCCAACCACGTCATCAGACACGTGGCGGATAGGGGCGCGAGCCAGTGGGACAGATGCGACATCAGCCATCCACAATCTTCACCAGATCGCTGACAGAGCGGCATCCATCGGCTGTAGCCAAATCAGAGCAAGGCTCGAGGGTGGATCCGATGGGACCTCAACAGCCAAAGGCGTCCAACATGATCTGGCCCAACATTATATGCATTAAATGCATTGTGGGCTGATCCGACTGGCATTAAATGCAATGTGGGCTGAAGTGGACCGCATTTATGACTTTGTGGGCTGATAAGGACTTCCCTATCAAATCATGGGACCCACTCCCAAATATCATCCAAGATATCCTCCATAGTTCTCTATAAATAGAACTCCATTCCACATGCAAGGTACGCACACCTAAAACCAGAGAGCTGTTACTCTGCCTCTCTTCTTCCTCTCCTTCCTTCGTTCCAGTTCATATACTGACTTAGGCATCGGAGAGCCTTGCGCCGCCCAGGCAAGGTCCTCTGACCGTTTGCTCTTTCCTTTCTGGCTAAGAGGCAGCAGATCATCTTCTTCATTTGGATAAGTCCTGTAAGGCACCCCCATTATTGTGAGTCTTAGTTTTCTGCACTTACAAGAATAATATAATCACGGTGATTATTAGCCCGCCCATAAAAGTTAATGGAACACTTTGCATACAGGTGGGGCCACAATAATGTTTGCAACTAAGTTTGCTGCAAACGAGCACAGTGGACCATTATCCACTTTTTTGAGTGAAAAACCATATGAAGCTACTGCCAAGAAAGAAAAACAAGTGATTATGATGAGGTTGGTGTTCCTAATTACCCACAACCTTATTTTTTGATTGCGATTAGGGTTGTAAATGGATCGTACTAGGCACAAATTCTAGCAATACATAATCAGAAAAATACTGGGTCTGAGTCCAAAGGTGAATATCTGACTGATGGTAGACCTGATTATTATTACTATTTCTGAAATCTCTAGTGGTTTTTATAAAATTGGCCTCCTCTTATGTTTCTTAAAATCTTAATGAAGGCTCTCACCGATTGGCTAGGCTATAGTTATTTAATGTTGCAAGTCATGGTATGGTGGTCTAATAACTATCCTGATTGGTTTTTGCCCAATTGAGAACCCTGCAGCATTGCAGGTGATATTTAAGAAAAAGTCTTCTTTAAGTTCCTATTTTTTCTCACTTCGATCAATTATGATGTAACAAATCTAAAAACTTTTGTATTTCTGCACAAATTCAGAAACAGGTTTGAATCATAGACTAGAATCTACCAAACACCTACAGTAAAACACATTGTTTGATCAGTAGGTAGCTCTTAAGTTCTCTTGCCGTTTGAGCTTGAGGAGATGTTTCCTAGCCTGCCTTCGTTATTGAGCTGTAGGCTTTGTTTTCACGACCTCCCAATTTTCATCTTCCAGGAGATCGGGATGTACCCATATCGGTTGTCCGTCTGGTGTCGGGTAAGGAACCAGTTCCTCGGACGCTTGGATTGAGTTTATCACCTTGAAGGAAGTAGTGATCTTCTTCTTCGGTGATTTTGATGTTTGTCCACATGTCACCATGTTGACGGAGGCAGGCCCATAGTTTTTGTCAAAGGTGATGACTCCGTTTTTCCATATCTCATTTATTTTCTATCTCACAACGAAGCATTGATTGAGAGGATGCGAGATCATCTGGTGGTATGGACAGTACCGAGGATCGTTGGTTTTGCCAACATCACCCGGTCTTTTTGGTTCAGGCAAGGTGAGCTTGCCGTTTGCCACAAGAGCCCCGAAGATTTCATCAACGTCTTCATCAAACGGGTATTTCTTCTCTACTCGTTCTTTGAAGGCATCTGAGAGTTCATCTCTTACCAGCAACTTTATTTTCAGCTTTCTTTGGTGGCTGAGGAGCTGACTTGGTCTGCACATTGAGGACCTTTTTTTTCTTTGGTTTAGAGGTTGCAATGGCGGTTGGCTCTTTTCTTGATGATTTCTGACTGTTGAGGTCTTTAATCACCGATTCAGCTTCCATGGAAGCTTCTAGGAGTTCTCCCAGGTTTTTTGATTTGTTGCCGATGATCATGGAGCGGATTCTGGCTCTCATGTTGTTTCGGCAAATGTCGACTAGCGACGCTTGTGGCAATACATCAGAGCATTTGTATACCATTGCTTTCCACTTGTGAATGAAGTCATATGTTGATTCATTCTCCCCCTGTTTTAGGCTGCACAGCTGAGCCATAGTAGCGGGATGATCTTCACCTTTGAAGTGAGTCAGGAAGCGTGTCTCTAGCATGGCCCAGTTTTGGATTGAGTCCTCCGGCAGAGTGGAGTACCAATCGAAGGCCGTACCTTTTAGGGTACTTGCAAAGAGGCGGATCTTGAGTGCATCTTGATCCGCGATAGCTCCCGTCAGGATCTTGAAGTGGATGACGTGCTGTCTGGCTGATCCTTTCCCCGTATATGTTTGGAGAGTAGGATGCTTGAATTTGGTGGGGAACGGGACCAAGTCCATCCATAAAGGATATGGTGGCTTGATCCCATGCTCCTTGAGTATATCCTCTTCTTTTGCTTTAGCGAGGATACTGTCTACGTCCTTTTTGGTAAGGGCGCGTGACTCATTTTCTTCTCCATTTACCTCGTCGTTTTGATGATTCGGAGGAGGTTCATTGTTCGCCTGATTTTGGAAGGCGAGGAGAAGGTTTTCCATCAGAGTTTCAATCCTCTGCTGGCCCTGTTCCAACTGCTGGATGCGGGTGATCGCATCTTCTGGAGGTGGATTGCGGGGTGGTGGCTCAGAATTTGTAGCCAAGACATTCATCCTTCGTGATTCGAACGAAGAAACTGCCCTGGTGACTGAGCTAGGGCTCATTCTTTTTGAAGAAGAGCTTGAGGAAGGATCACTCTGCTGTCCTTTGCTTGAAGGAGTAGGGGATTCTTCTGAATGTCTTCTTGTCCTTGAGACGCTGCGGGTCATCGGACGTCGGACATGGATTTTTGTTGCTGATTTTTGGCGCCTTCTGGTTTTTCCAACCATATGGACGGCAGCAACTTGGTTGGGTCTTTCTTTTTCGAACCATTTGGGAGAGACTTGGAATGTAGGAGGCTAGATCCTTTGCTTCTCTAGTCTCTTTTGCCGGTATGACGCGCGGCGGCTTATGCGACGGGCAATTTGAGCTTCGGTCAGCTCTGGCTGGGCTTTGACGATGAAGGATGTGCTTCCTCGGGAGCAGCAGCCGAGCCTGTCTTCTTTGCAGCTGGGCAAGGACAGGATACAAACCCTGTCCTTCGCCTGTTGCAGCGAAGCTTTTGAATTTTTGGAGTTCGGCCCCTGTAGAGATGAAGGGTCGAACTGCAGGTTTGTAGGCCTTAGCAGGTGCTTGTAGAGGCCTTGTGATGCATGACTTGATTTTGGGCTTGTAGGAACAAGCCGGCTCATGCTGGGATGACTTGGAAGTCAGGTTGGAGATGGGTCTCTCCTCTTTCATGTAAACAAGAGGGTAGAACTGGTTCTCCTTGAGTGGGGCCAGGAATGCTGGCTTGGTAGATGTTTGGGACCTTCTTTGTTTTGGTGAAGGTCTTGGGGACCAAGTCTTGGGATAGACCTGGTTGCTTGCAGGTCGAGGTTTCGTGGGGGTGCCACGGGCTTCAGGCCTTCTGGTGCTCGCCTTTGGTGTCACGGTAGTGACACGTTGAGAGGCGAGTTTCTGCTTCTTGGAGGGAGCAGTTTGTTCCTCAGGAAGTGGGAATGGTCCCAGCGTCCCAAAGACGATAGTCCGGGGAGTCGAGGTCGACCCGGAGTTCAGAGAATTGCCGAGGGAGTTGATGCTTCGGCAGCTGATGGGGCGCTTGTAAGTGCGCGTGGTTTGCTTCTGTTGAAGCATGAGTTGGTGCTTGTTTTCATCGAAAGTAATGGTTAGTGAAGCTGCCATTGTTAGTTTTCGAAAATTTCTGAAACAAGACCACATCCATTAGTAATCACAAGAATATAATGATCATAAATGGGAAGTTCTATGGTTTCGTCTTTTCAAATTGCTAGAGGAAGATGACCCAAGCAACATGAAGAAAGCAAAGCGCCATAGAGGGTACAATTGTTCTGATCGCAGGTATGGTAAGCCCAGAATGGGCATCCCAGTGACTGCTAGAAGCAATTGTGAACTTAAATCGACTTATCGAGAAGCAGAGCTTGCTCGAGGTAAGAAGAATATAAAGTTGGAGTTACAGATGTGCCGGTCGCAATACAGTAGACCCTGAAAGGGCGTACTAGTACCGCTAGACACAAATGTTTTGAGATCGTATCTATGAGATGAGATTCTCTGTTTTGATAGGTCAAAATTGGATTCATCAAAGAGAGTAGATGGTATTCCGGTCTGAACACGGGCTCAGCGATTTCCGCGAGCGCCAGTGCTCAGAAAGAAATGAACCATAATTTCTCAAATCTGAATCTAAAAATGACGAGTTTTTTTTTTTTGAAAGGCCAATATCGGGTTCATCAAATAGAGCAAAAGGCACTCCAATCTGAACACGGACTCAGCGATTTCCGCGAGCGCCAGTGCTCAGAAAGGAGAAGACCAAGATTTCTCCAATCTAAACCCAAAATGACGGAAGTTTTTTTTTTGAAGATTTTGAAGATTTTTTTTTTTAAAAAAAATCTTTTTTTTTATTTTTTTTTATTTTTTATTATTTTTTATTTTTTTTAAGAATTTTTTTTTTGAAAATTTTTTTTTATTTTTTATTTTTTATTTTAAAATTTTTATTTTTAAAAAAAAAAATTATTATTTTTTTAAAAATTTATTTAAAAGACGAGAGAGTACACATAGGCCTCCTAACCCGGTCTTATGAAATCTTGATTGATAGAATTGCCCCCAGGTAAGGGTAGGATTACTTAATGAACCCGTTTGGAGGACCCTTGCCTAAAACAGTCAAGCTGTCTCCACACTCTGGACAAGGCTTTTCTTTGAATCAACCATGATCAAAGAACACAGTTGGTTTAACCTTAGTGGTCTATGTCTTTTTTTTGTTTTTATATATATATATATATTTTTTTAATGAACTCATCGAAGAGAAACGATTGCCCAAAACCTTAGTCGAACAGGCTCAACATTTCTGCAAGCGCGATGAACGATAGGAACGGATCAAGGTTTCTCAATTTTGAATCCAAAATGAGAAATCTAAAAAAAAAAAAATTTTATATATATATTTTTTTTTAGATCTTTAATGAACTCATCAAAGAGAAACGATGGCCCAAAACCTTAGTCGAACATGCTCAACATTTCTGCAAGTGCGATGAACGATAGGAACGGATCAAGGTTTCTCAATTTTGAATCCAAACTGAAAAATCTGATTTTTTTTGTTTTTTTTGTTTTTGAAAAGAGAAAGAGTGGAAATAAATTCAAAGAATTAGAAATTTCCAAACAAAAAATCTCATCTCATTTTTTTTTTTTAGATCTTTAATGAACTCATCGAAGAGAAACGATGGCCCAAAACCTTAGTCGAACAGGCTCAACATTTCTGCAAGCGCGATGAACGATAGGAACGGATCAAGGTTTCTCAATTTTGAATCCAAACTGAAAAATCTGATTTTTTTGTTTTTTTTGTTTTTTTTTTTTTTTTGAAAAGAGAAAGAGTGGAAATAAATTCAAAGAATTAGAAATTTCCAAACAAAAAATCTCATCTCATTTTTTTTTTAGATCTTTAATGAACTCATCGAAGAGAAACGATGGCCCAAAACCTTAGTCGAACAGGCTCAACATTTCTGCAAGCGCGATAAACGATAGGAACGGATCAAGGTTTCTCAATTTTGAATCCAAACTGAAAAATCTGATTTTTTTGTTTTTTTTTTTTTTGAAAAGAGAAAGAGTGGAAATAAATTCAAAGAATTAGAAATTTCCAAACAAAAAATCTCATCTCATTTTTTTTAGATGCGGAATCCAACATAGGCCACCAATTATAAAGTAGCCAAGGAATCGAGAAAAGAAATATAAGCATAGAGCAAAATATATGATATGCAAATATTTCATTTCTAGCATCGTGTTCTCAAATAAACGAGTCCCACCGGGTGGAGCCAGCTTGATGGACCGCGCTCCTGCTCGGTTCTACCGAGGTCGGCGGACGTGGGAGTCCGTTGGGTCCGACCCTTTCGTAACCGGGGGGCAAGGGCGTGCATCAACATTTCTTTTTTTGTGTGGGTGTGCCAGATTTTCTATTTTACTTGGAATTGCAAGTGGTGATCCGGAGATCAACCTTCGCAAGTAAAAAGGAAATCAACTTCTTTCAAGTTTTTCATTGCACATATATTTAAGAAAAGAGACATTTTCTTGGTTTGCCGTGAAAGGCGATTTTTTTTTGCATTTATAGCCGATTTTGGCGTTTATAGCCGATTTTTGGCGTTTATAGCCGATTTTGGCGTTTATAGCCGATTTACAATCCTTATCAATAATGAAAGACAAGAGTTGTGATTTTTGTCTCTTTTGAAAAAATACAAACTATAATGAAAAGCAAGAAAAGGAGGATCTAACTTCTCAGGAGATTGTAGGGGACCCGTTTAGATTGACGATCGCAAGCCATATGTGGGCTTCGCCATCATCCATGCAGATGAGAACAGAGGATGCTATTGATTTGCTTTGCTTGGCTATAACCTTAGGTTTTTAGAGAACAAAGACCAAAAGAAGGTCCTATGTCCAATGAAAAGCCGAGTAGACGAGCTTGAAAAGCCATGTCTAAGCCATTGGCGGCAAAAGAAGAAGGCAAGGACCTTGGGGGGGGGGGGGTATCCCCCAAGGGACTTTTGTCACCTTGTAGCGGTGGTCGGTGTAGGATTTCCGCAGAGTTTTCTCTCTTTAGATTTTTGATGCCTCTTTCTGTCTGAGTTTCTGGATTTTCTGCAGTCTATTGTCTGTGTGTCTACTGTTCTTTCTTCTTGGAGAGCTCTCCTATTTATAGGCTTTTAGGTAGCTATTTAGGAGGGTTTATGAGCCTTGATTGTCATAAAGCTACATAAAGGGAGGAGTTACAAAATTGAATTCTTTATTTTGAAACTCCTTTTTCTTGGCTTCTGATTGGCCGGAGGAGATTGAGAGCATTTAATCGCCTTTAATCGCCATGGTGGGAGGAGTTTCATGGGTTAAATGCCATGAATCTCTTGACTTGTAACTCCCGGATGCTTGCTTCTGATTGGTCCGTCCAAAGAAATGGATTAATGACTGTAATAAAGCTAGTCAATTAATCGCATTAAGTGGTCGCCGAGCATCTGAAGAGTCGCGGGCCGTGCCGTGTCTTTTGGGATTCTTCTGGCGATGATCATCGATGGATCTTCATGTAGATCGACATCGGATGACCATGTAATTTCAGGTGTTTGTTGCCAACAGCAGGTCGGTGCCATCTGTCCTGTCGATTTTCTCGATCGGTCGGGTAGAAAGCACACTTTTTTTGGTTGACCGGGTGGCGATCAATATTGTTTTCGATACTCTTGATGATTGACCCGTGTTTTGGACGGATGTCAGAGGATTTGGTGTCTCAAAAGTATGAATTTTAGAAAATACCAGAGGCTGGGCGCTTCGAATCGCGAAAAAACGGCGAAAACCGGGGTTTCCGGGGCCTTCCCGGCGACCCTGGGGGGTTTTCCCCCTTTTTGTCCCGTTTTGTGTCCGTTTTTGCTGTTTTTCGATTCTTTTTTCTTCTGTATTTTTCCTTGACATTTTTGACCATTTATTGGCCTGATTTCCCTGTAGGAAACCTGATGAGAATCCTTGCATTTTATTTTGCAAAGCTTCCAATTTCCTGAGAAAGCCGAAGACTTTGTCGCGCAGAGCTGCCGATTTTCCGTCAGAAGCTGAAACTGGGTCAAACGATGTCGAAATGACCTGAAATTTGGTGTGAAGCCTCCTGAGCAATAAATAAGACCAACCATAGGCTTTTGTTTAAGTTTTGAAGCCGTTTGGGGTCCTATCACCAGTAGACTCGCTTTTATCGCGATGAAGATGTCGCGGTTTGATGTGCGGTCAACCGATGTCCGATTGACTTGAAATTTGACAGGGAACCTATTGGAGTCATTTTAAGATGATCCATAGGCTCTGTCTTGGAAACCATGGTCCCGGAGAGCTTTGCCGCCGAGAGGCCTGATTTGGCTTCCGAGCGTCAAACTATGGTCAAATGTTGTCAAAATGACCTGAAATTTGACGTGTAGCCCTTTATAAGCATTTTGAAGCCGTCCATGTGCTCTATCTGATGAGTAATGGCCTCGGTGGTTCTCGCCGCCGAGAGGCTTGATTTAGCTGTTCGAGGGTTGATGTAGGGTCAAACGTTGTCGGTTTGACTCGGAACTTGACGTGGAGCCTTTTGGAAGTATTTTGAGACTATCCATCGGCTCTGATCGAAGATTTGGTGTCTCCGATGCTTTTGCCGCCGAGAGCTCCTTTTCGGCTGTCGGAGAAGCGAAGTTAGGCCAAATGATTTTGAAATGGCCCGAAACTTCTTGTGTACTCCTCTTTTGGCTGTCTTGAAGGATCTTGCAGTTTTTGTTTGATTCTGACAAGATTTGATTTTTGGAAGTAGCATTGCCTATTTATGGCAGGTTGCGACTTCATGTAGCTCTTTGGATTTTGAAGAGGCAAGGTGACATTTTTGGTGTCAACAAAGACTTTCACCCATGAACAGACCGCATACTATATGAATGTAGTCCAAATCATGGGGCCCACTTAGTTGCATTTTATCATTAGGGTTGGGATGGATTGAAGGTCTCTTTATCGATAAGGGTCATGCAAAAGATTTACCCCACTGATTATCCAAGCCTTTGTCTTTAACTGCATGCCTAAATGTTTAACAGGCTTTTAACCATAGATATTTCTAAGATTCAATCCAATGGTGAGCAGCGGTTAGATGAACATGAAATTGGACATGCAGTTCATGAGAGGATAATAGTGTGAAAGGAGTTGTACTGATCAAAGGTGGGATCAAATGGGCTTCATAGAGTTGGATTGCATGTGCAGTTCGTTTGTAACACTACAACATATTATATTTTTGCGACGCTTAAAAGTGTAGCAATAGATAACAGAACCATTGCAAATATTTTTTAGCAACGGTTTTCAAAACGTCGATGTGACGTTGCAGTTGATGCCGACGCAAAAGATAAAAAACAACGCTCAAAAGCGTAGCAAAAGATATACCCATCAACTACGGATTTAAGTGTTGTTAATGATATTAATAGCGTCGCTGGATATGTATATATATATTTTTTCCATTTAAAATTTTTAATGACGCTTTAAAGAGTTGCAAAAGGTTTACTGACTACAATTTTTTTATTTTTTTAGCAGATAGTCTGTTTTTGCTACGGTTTAGAAGCGTTGCTAAAGGTCTATTTGTTGCAACGCTTGTAAGGGTCGTAAAAGAACCATTTTTAAGTATAATACAACACGTATTTGCAACGCTTGGAAGGGTTGTAAAAGAACCATTTGCAAGTATAATACAACACATTTACAACGCTTGTAAGGGTTGGAAAAAAAAAACCCTGTGCAAGTATAAAAAAACACGTATTTGCAACGCTTTCAAAAACGTAGCAATAACTCTTTTACATTTGCAACCTTTTGAATATGTTGCAGAAGATCTTTTCCTTTACCCATTGTGAATTTTTTATACATTGATTTAACATTAACATTGACCTAAAGAAACTTTACCCACTCAAAAACATTTAACTAACAAAAGATTTAATTTCATAGGTTCTAAATGTAGAAAAGTACAATTAATTATCACAGTATCCAAAAAAAAATTCCACATAGCCTTCCAAGTTGTCATCCTTCCTAATCTTACAAAACATCATTCAAAATTCAATCGATTGATGCATTGCGTTTACGATCATCTTCCATCCTTTTCAACCCCAAGAGTCTATCTTTGCAAAGTACTCATGATGTAGAACCATTCTGCAATTCCAAAAAAAAAGTTGGTTAAGCCTTCATTTATTCTATAACTAATTGAGATATTAGTTACAACCTTAACTTAAAGATCAAGAATTGGTAGTTAAAAAAACTGGTTTGATCTTGTTCATGATCACGTGGATGGTGTTGGCATCAGTTACATTAATAAATAGGAACTAAGATCTAGTATTTTAGAATGTATGCTGATATGTCATGCCTATGATTAATGCATAAAAAGATTTGAGTATGGCTTTAAGGCAAAATGCAAACAAGTTATTCATAATTTCTTATATGTATACAATATAAGAAATCTTCTTCAATGACCAAGCACGTGGGCCAAAACAGAACTTTCAACAATATGTTTTCTTGAAACAACCACTTAATTAACGCATCTCAATTAACAGAAAAAACTGCAAATAAACAGAGCATTCATCATAGACTGTCAACATCAACATGAGATGAGGAGCCTCCAAACTAAATCCAGATAAAAATAATGTGTTTGAATCACAGTAATTGTCTAAGCTAGCATTTCAAATGCATAGTGGATAAGAATTCTCTCCCAGAAGTATCTAATACATTGCACTTTGTCTACTTACTCTAGCAAGGGTACTGACTCCCCATTGTGGAAAAATATTTTAAAGCATAAAATATTAATCTTGGATAATATACCCTGGTTGGTAGGAAATACTCATAGAATTAATACTTTACATGACAAATGGTTACCAAGTCTAAATCCCCTAATGAACTAACTACCCATTGAAACAGGGAATCCAATTAGACCAAGTACCCAAGCTACTGAAAGATTCAGTCAGAAAATAACAAATAAGGTCAGAACATAGGATCTAGAGAAACTATGATTATTCTGGGCTTACAACATATTTCAGCACATTAGTTCCATTCCCTTGTGGGGTCAAGACATCCCTTGCTTTTCTTGAACAATAAGAAACGCAGACACTTGTATAGTTACAGCCCTTTATTGTCCACTAGTCAAGCTCCTGATGGGCCCAAACCTCCTCTGGAACAGCCTATAGTCGCTACAGATTCCATCTAAAATCAAAATTTTCATCTGGAAACTCATTCATGAATCATGATAGTCTAATGACTAGAAGCCATCTAATGCATATTTTCTCTAAAATTTTCCAAGGATGTGTCTGTGGGAGAAATGATATTGAAACAGTGGATCATCTCTTTCTAAAATGCTCTTATTTGAACATTATAAACATTAGCAAATGCATTAAAAGATCATACAATCTACCAAATCAGATTTTTTGATTGGATCTTCTTTGGACGATGGACATGAGCATTTAGTATGGAATGTTGGTTTACCATTTTTTTTTTTAAATGTTTGATTCCTGGGTTGTGGGCTTCTTGTTGGCTTGGTCCTGGCTCACCTCTCTAAGGTGGGTTAAAACAGAAGAAAGAAGATGAAAACAGAGGGGAGAAGATCAACTCATTTCATTGAACTGAATAGATTACATAAGCTTCCTCAAGACTTCTATTTATAGAGTTGATGTTGAGGTGGTTACAGATGGTTTTCTATTTAACAAACATGGAAACAGAAAAGAAGACAATAAGAACCATATATCAGAAAATCAGTTATAACTGTCATGGTGATAGTTATCACATACAGAGACTGTGACTACTTAGTCTTTAGTAGTCTTGACTCTTTTAGGCTTGTCTGAGCTAATAGGTTAGAAAGAAAAAATCTGTTGTATTATTTGGGCTTTTCCTGTTAATTTTGTCCCAACATTTCCCCTTTTAAGGTTAGAATTAAGATTGACTTACTCTCCTAATGTGAATCTTGTGGGAAACTTTTCCTCAATTTCCGCAAATGGATTCTCGTATATCTTCCAATAATAGACTACCTCTTGACAGGATCTCATTAACTAAATGTTTTCCATCAAAAGAAAGTGGCTGATAACTACACAAAGCACTACCAATAACTTCAAAATCATCGAACCTTAAATGGTGCAACTGCAACCAACAAGGTCACGTGGGTGATAGGTGCTGATAGAAAACTAGAGTCACGAGCCTTTGAAAGTGGTAGTGCATAACCACAACTGGTTCAAGGGTCAAGCAGAAAAGTTGTGTGAGGCCTTACATCAAACACGTAATTTTCATTAACTTCATTTCTTTAGATTCTATCTAACTTTCTCATCCACAAATAAGTCAAATCCACAGGATCCCCACCTCGTACACTCTATTAAAGGGGAATACCATTTGATATCCACCAGTAGAAGAAACTAATAATGTCGTCCCCATAAAAAACTTATCCAAAATAATTATTAACCCTGGCGAAAATGAGTATGAGTTCATAAGCACATTTTATTTATAAATATACAATATCCAACATGCAACTTAATATATTCTCCTAATCTATACTCTATAGTAAAGATAAAGATAATAAAGATAAAGATAAACACATACCAAAGAAAAGTTGGCTCCAATGTGCGCCATGAGAAAGTTCAATTTAGCTTCAAAAGCTGCTTTCCAATTTTGTAACTCCCGAACCTCGTCTCTCAGCTCTTGTGCTTGTCTCTCATGCTCCTCATCTTGTCTCTCAGCTGCCTCAGCTCTCCTCCTAAGTTCCTCAACCTCTGGATAACAGTAAGAGGAGGAGGATGACAATGGGTCCGACCAACGATGTAACCTAATTTAGAATCAGCTGGGTGCCTAAATACATTTTTCTCCCGAACTCGCTTTTCTTTGTGCCACCTCATATCTACAGCAGTCATCCTTGACATAAACAACCTTTGAAGTCTTGGTTTAAGTGGAAAGTATCATAAAACTTTTTGTGGTATTTTCTTAAACTTGCCTTCAACAACTTTGTACCTCGACTCTCCACATTCCGGACAACTTCGAAGATTTTCGTTGTCCTTCCCCCAAAAAAGTGCACAATCATACTTGCATGCATGTATTGCAATATACCCCTAACTCTCGCATTAATGTCTTCGCCTCATAATAGGACTTTGGTAGCATCTCACCCTCAGGCAATGCCGCTTTAATCAGTTGAAGAATCATATCAAATGATTTGTTACTCCAACGATTAATTACCTTCACATGAAACAACTTCACAAGATAATCTAATTTTGAGAATTTTTTGCAGCCTGGATACAATGGTTGCCGCGATTCATTCATGAGTTTCTCAAACAAAGTAGCATTTCCTTCTCTCCTATTGAGACCAGTAAATGATTATGCTTCTATGGTTGTAAAATTATCTACATCTCCATATTGCATGTCGGCACTGGATTATCCATATGAGTAGGTGCCCCGAAATCTTGAAGTAGATCATGCACCCCATCAAAAACAACCCCTTCATCAGCACCAACATCATCGTCGTCATCATCATCAGACAATGCTTCATATTCTTCACCATGATGTACCCATCGAGTGTAATGCTTGTCCATCCCATTGTCAAGCAAATGATCTTTTACTTCGTTGATTTGCCAATAATACATATTATTGAAAATCCTACATGGACAACGAATCCTACCCGCGACGTCAGTATGATTACTAGCAAGAGTAATGAAATCCTCAATACCTTCAGTATATCGAGTGCCGAAACAATCTGGCAGATCCATCCAACTCTTATCCATCTATATGTGCAATTCTATACAATTTAAATCAAAAAAAAAATATGTCAATTGCAAAGGCAAATATTGCAATTTCACGACATTTGGAATGATAGGAAAAATAAAAAGAAACAATTGTACAAAAGAGCAAATGGACAGAAGAATAAGTTAGCTTCTAATATAAAGCTATAACTAGGAAAAAAACAAATGGAATACCCAAAACTGTAAGCATATAACACCAATAAACTCCCTATAATCCACAAGAAGTCCAACAAAAACTACAGACTATTTCAAAATGAGATTCCATGAGAATGGAGTACTAAAGTGTAAGGTATGTCTACAAAAAATGATTATCGAAAAAAAAAATAAACTCAATGTGTAACTCTAATTAGAGTTAGTCTCACTTTAAAATTGATCGTCTGTAAACATGGAATTTAACTTTGATTTTTATTTTAACCATTTGTTTTACACCTAACAAATCTGATGGTGGGCCCGATTTTTATTGAACTAAGATCTAGCCCAAAACTAATATACACACTAATTTTGAGTGGCATGAATCTTATATGCAGGCCTTGCAGAGAGATTTGTAGCATTCACACAGACGAAATAGTTCAAAAAACGGCCAAATTCGATCTCTGTTTAGATGAATCCAAAAGTGAATCAAATGATCCTACTCCATGATCGATTAAGTGAACACTACACAGACAAGGAACAAATCAAGATACAAAAGATCAAGTTTGAACATTGATTCAAGCCAGATAAAAGATAATCTAACTAAGAAATTTGATCTGACCGAATCCAATGAAAGATCTAATCCAACAAAATGATAAGCCATTAGAAAAAAAAAATTATAATCTGATTGAGACAATCTAATTGAGACCAAATTATAAAACTGTAAAGTATCAACAGATGTCAATAGCATGGCAAATGATCGGAATGAATAAGGTGAATGAGAGTGCAGAGAACAGAGGATGATTGGATAGCTGTGCAAATTAGACCACCTTTTTCTTTTAATGGATGGGAAAATTGGACAGTTTAGATGAGAACATAAACAAAGTAGTGTTTTCTTTTAGGAAGCCACAAGGAAATGCTTCCATACTTCCATGTATCCTATCAAACCAGCCATAGAGAAAAAAAAAAAAAAAAAACATTTCAATGAATATCAAATGATCACTGGGAATGCTAAAACTGCCTTCGAAGTGTGTAATTTGGACTGGACTCAGAAAAATTAAAATAAGCAGCTTTATGTTGGATGCACCCCAGAAACTTTGTAGGGAACTGTGACAAAATGTTTGGAGCCTTGGTTTTGTGTGAAATGTCTTTTTGCTGGAATCTACAGATATTATAGCACAAGTCGTCAACCTTGGGTGATATTTCCTTGAGGGCAACCGTTATTTATTTATTTTTGGGATGACGGTGAAATTCTTTGAGGGCAACTGTTAAGCTAAATTGGCTGAAATTATTTGGTTTGGTTAGTTTACCGAATTGAACTACCTTCACAAAACCATTGTCCGAAATCTAGGCATAGTTTTGTCAAAATGTATGTTTCAGTTTCAAATTCATTGATTCAAAACAGGCCAAAATTCCTAATTTCAGCCCAAATCCTTTGCATTTTTTGTTCAATTCCAATTTTATTTACAAAATGTCCTCCATTGGGGGCAAAACATCAAGGTCGTTTCTAGTCTCTTGTGAATGGAGAAGGGATTTTAGCACCCCTTGAAACCCAAGATTTACATATTTATATCATTGGGATTTATTTTACTAAGGTGATGCCTACATTTTTCCTTAAATATATAGTTTGTCTAACTTTCTACCTTTTTTCAAGTAATATATTTTTAAAATTGTTAATATTTCTTTTGAAATAGAACCCCAAAATGCAAAATCAGCCAAAATGTTTAAAATTGGAGTCAAACTGAAATAGCGCCAGGAATGAAATTGACAACGACTGTGCCAACTGATCAAAACAGTTCTAAACTTCATCCAGAATTACCTTATACTTCGAGGCTGAAATGAAGAGCCTAAACATACTTGCTTCTGAAACATGTAAAAGGTTTCTGTTTCTGCTACGCTTCAGCTGATGTAATAGAAACAAATATGCATTTTATTAGATGTACTAAGAATAATTGATGTTTATCTAAAGGTTTCTTTTTTTTTCAGGAGTTATTTTACTGGAATACATCAGAGAACGTGTCCAGAATTCTTCGGCCTTTTCAAGTATGCCTGAGGCTTCTACGATTTTAAATGATTGCAATTTGTTAAGGATCATGAAGGCGGCGGAAGTTCAAGACACAGTGGCAAGAACTGGTGCCTCTTTGAAAAGGAAAAGAGCGAGATGAATATTAATTGCAGTCTGTTGTGTGCAACAGGTGATTGTTCTGTTTGTGTCTTTTTTGCTATTTTATGAGAAAATTGGACAACATTGTTACCATCCATTTAAGAAATGCAAGGGTGATTTGTGGTGAGATCCTTTGCCCAAAGTTAGATAATAATTAACGGTCAATAGAAAGGGGCCATGTGGAATATAGATGGAGTTAATTAGCCGCACTAGGTAGGGCTGTTTGTGGGTGTATATCTGCACCATTATTTATTTCTATGTGATTTAAGGCAAAATCATTTTGGCTATGTCATCGTCTTACATTGAATGGTTAGAAATTTCAAGCAGGGCTGATGTTTGGCCCTAAACAGTACCTAAAATTTCTTTTCAGAATAGAAACTTCAAAAAAAAAAAAAAAAAAAAGAGAGAAATCTTGAATTTAAGCACAGTGACATGAATTCTAGCCCATAACCAAAAGCATGGATTCTCAATGACATTCAAACCAGATCCAAAAGCATAAACTTCAATCGGTAAAAGTAGCAGAAGATATCAACAGAAACCACGATGTTTACAAGCGTGGAATAGAATTAGAGAGTGTGTACCTCCAACGGGATCTAGGGCAGCTTCTTTCCTTCTGCTGTTGTTGGTGGCGTTAACGAGGGGAGAAAACAAGAGGAAGTAAAACTAGGGTTTCGGCAGCGCGTGTGAGAAATTTATAAGATGGTACTCACACACAGGTTTTGGAGTACGGATCCTCCTCTAAGGCCCCGTCTTATGAGAGAGTCCGACCGACCTCTTTAGATGACAATGCAGTGGGCCGAACTCGGATCGGTTATCACCGCTGGAGGCGGCCTCCCCGTCGGTTGGGAGGCGTAGTTGTCGTCGGCATGCGGGAGGGCACAGTGCAGAGCGAGAGGGAGGGGGAGAGAGAAATCGAGAGGGAGAGGGAGGAAGAGAGAGAGAATCGGTGGCGGCTCTGGCACAGGCGGACTCCGGCGGAATCGTCGCTGGTGCGGCGGGAGCAGGGGAAAGTGCAGAGCGCGGGAGGAAACTGCAGAGCGCGGGAGGGGAAAAGGGGAAAAGAAAAAGTGGAAAGGAAAAGTGGGTTTTAGGGCGTCTTAAATGAGGCATTAGCGACCGCTATTGCGGCCGCCATAAGCGGTCGCTAATGGCCTTCCTTCCCCCGTTTCATTCCGCTGAACGTGGTTACCATTGTCGACGCTTACAAGTGTTGCTACAGAACCTCAAAAAACTTATAAACGATTTCCTTTTTAAAAAAACGAGCTGTTGCTACGATTTAAAGCGTAGCCGAACAAGGTTACCATTATCGACGCTTAAAAGTGTTTGCTACAGAACTTAAAAAAACTTATAAATGATTCTTTTAAAAATAAAATAAGGTTTTACTACGCTTTAAAGCGTTGCTGAACAAGGTTATCATTGTCGACGCTTAAAAGAGTTGCTACAAAACTTAAAAAAACTTATAAATTATTTTCTTCTAAAAATAAAAATTGAAAAATCTTAAACGACCCTTAAAAGCGTAGCAATTACTATTGCAAAGTACATATTCCCAAAATTGATTTGCTACCCTTGAAAGCGTTGCTGATGCTATATGTTTGCAACTGTTTGAAAGCGTCGGTGAAAATATCGTCGCAAAAGGCCCTTCTCTTGTAGTGTATAAGAGGAAATCTTTAGGTATACAAAGAAGAAAATGCCAACTTAGCAAAAGTAAACTATAATCATTTAGATGTGTGGAATCTTAGATTCATAGTATAAAAGAAAAAAAAAAGCGCTCTCCTATAAGATCCCGGTCCCACTATTAATATTTTATTATATTTTAATTAGATATTATTATTATTTTAATTGAATGTATTTTAGTTATTTAAGTGGTTAGGATTAAGTGGGGCACACGTTAGATTAGATGCGCAGATTGGTGAGTTGAGTTAATAGGTAGATGACCTGACCCGCAGTTTGACCCGACCCAATGACTTAAGCCCAATACTCTCTTAACCTAATCCCTTCATTTAAATAACCGCACGTCTTATCCCTCCCCACTAATCTTTGCAACTCTTCCCGTTTCCTCGTTCGTCTTCTTCCTCTTTCAACTTCCCAAGCCATTCCAGCTTTAGGATGCAGCAATCAGAATCAAGATCAGGGAACACCATCATTCTTGGTTCAACTTTCTTATCACAGGTAACACTCTCCTCAAACCATTAGGAATAGATCTATACTCTTAGGTTATCTTCTTAGTCTTTTCAATGTTAGCTTTTGGGTAGGAATACCATAGATCTGTTCATCTGAGCATTTCTATCACATCTTTTATGTCGGATTGGTGTTAGGATTGTGATCCAGCGCCCCGGTAATCTTGGTTTGGGTTTTGGTTAGGAAACCTATTGCACTCTTCTTCAACTTTGGATCTAAGGCAAGTACATTATTATAATTTGTTATTGAATGCGTTATTTGATCTTTGATTCCTATCTAATGCATATAGGTTTGTTTATTTGCCCATTTCTAAATGATAATGATATATTAGGGATTTAAAAATGGATGTTTGGGTTAATTGGTGGTTTGGGTAATGGAAATGTGGATTATATTTCTTTTCTAATGGATGTATTCATGTGGATTTGGATAGACTATACTCTCCTTTGGAAAAAGGGAGGAAAATGGATTAAAAGGGAAAAAACCCCAATTTATGTGACTTTACGAAATCAACAACATTCTGAATGTCAAACGTTCGATAGTTGCATTGGAACGTTCGAACGAGTGAGTTCATAATCGTCTGAGCCATGGTTTAAAATCTCGGTATCGGTCGCGGTATCGGCCGGGCCGAAAAACCGATACGTCGCGGATATCGGTCCGTCGCGGTCGTCGCGGTGTGAATTTTTTTTTAATCCAAAAAAATTCGCAAAAATATCCAAAAAATCCAGAATATTAGAAAATGCTGGAAAACAATATTTTTTTTAATTAGTAACAACTATAAATCAAAATCTCGGTCACCTTAAGTTATGAGTCCTGTCTGTGTCGCTGTTCGCTTTATTCTCTAATATTTCACATAATGCAACCATTATTGATGCTCATGATCAATTTATTAGTGTAAAATATAAGAAAATAAAGATAAGTAGATAACAAACATATCAATCATCATTTAATACTAACTCAATCATCAAATAAGTTGTGAAATTCATGACCATGAAGATAACATATTAAAATCCAAAATATGATAGTGAGATAAATAAATCATAAAGCACTTGAGCATCAAAAGGTTCATGGTTTACCTGAAATTAGAGGGGACTAGAGAGTAGAAATTAGAGAGAGATTGATGAGTATGAGTGTATGATAGTTGATAGATTGACAGCCTAATACCAAGTGGAGTGTCGCCCAGGCTCAATATCATCATCATTATTTCTTCGGTTTTGGTTAAAAAGATATGCTCCATACTATTGTGCAGCACTACCATACCCATGACCATATTCAGATTGTTGTTGATAAGATGATGAACTATCTTGATCCCCTGTAGATTGTTTTTGGTAATTGTGCACAAATGGTATGTAAAAGCTATGAGGGGTATATAAAGGTCGTTGGGGATCATGTGGTGGTGGGGGAAGCCTCCCTTGCTCAATTAATAGCTGTTCGATAGACATTATCGGTGTTGGTGAAGGGGGTACCCAATTAGGGTCATATGAATAATTCATATGCTGTCCATACATGGCACCCTGTTGGCCAACATAACCCCCTTGATGACCATGAGTACCTTCCCCCACTCCTTGCCCAGCAGCGTCACCACTACTCCCTGTCTGTCCAACATGTCTGACATAGCCATGGCGAGGATCTAACTCGGTAGCAGCAGGAAAATGCTCAACTGTCTCATAAGTGACATGCTCATCATCTCTATAATGACCCTCATCCCCGGGAGAGTCAGGTGGGATTCCTGCTGATGATGAAGAAGTAGAAATACTTGACTCACTCTCCTCGTCCACGTTCAGTCCCCTTGGCTCACTTGTATTAGGCGCGCGCCCCTGTTGCATTGTCAAGTTTATTTCTTCCAACCTTTCTGAGGCCCTCACTGGCTCAGGCCTATCCCCAGTCAAGTCCTCCATCAACCCCTCTAACTCTGGGTCTTGGTCTAACACCGGTTGTTCTTGTTCCTCCAGCCATTGACCTAACACAGTATCCTCTTCTGAAAAGATATAGTCCAAATTAATTGGACAAAAATAATCCCGGTGATCCTCAAACTTTCTTCTCCTTCTATTTCTACTCCGGAGCCTGAGGTTGTAGTGGATGTAGACCAATTTATTTAGCTTCAGCATTGTTAATCTATTTCTTGGTCTTGTGTGGATAAAGGAGAAGGTGCTCCAGTTTCTTTCACAATTGGAAGACGATGTTGTTTGACTAAGGACTTTAATAGCAATCATCCTTAGTGCAGGTAGGGATGGCAACGGGTCGGATCGGAGGCGGATATGACAATCCAAATCCAATTCTCCGTCTCCATATCCGCTCCGATCTCCAAACGGATATCCATTCTATCCTCCATCCCCGCCTCCAAACGGATATCGGATATCCAAACGGAGAATCGGATATCCAAATCATTAAAAAAATATTAAAAAGACAATACAATTCAAAATATAATTTAAGCATTAAAAACATTAAAAAGACGATACAATTCAAAATATATCCAAAAATAAACTTCCAAAATAAAGTCATTCAAGTTTCAACACACTTACACAAGTCATACAAATCCCAATTATTGAAGTGTTATCTATAATATATTGATATATATATATGGTGTAATATATATAATATTATATAAGATAAGGAGGAAAACTGCAATTAAGGGTTAAACGGATATCCAAACGGGTCGGATACGGTTCGGATATCCAAACGGATATCCGATCCCGATCGGATATCCAAACGGATATTCGGATCGGATATCTCCATATCCGCCTCCGATCCGATCTCCGAATTTTTTTTAAAATCCATATCCGAATCCGACCCGATCTCCGAAAAAATATCCGAAATCCATATCCAAACGGAGCGGGTATCGGATCGGATCGGACCGGACCGGACGGAATTGCCATCCCTAAGTGCAGGAGCACTCTCTCCATAATTCAACCACCATTCAGCTGAAAAAAAAAATAGAAATGATATTAGAGTCAATAAAATAATAATAAGTCCTTGAATAATATATAAATGACATTACAAATTTACAATCATGACTTTTCCTTTTGCAATATCTTCAAGCATTAAATCCAGGCAATGTGCTGCACATGGAGACCAAAAAATCCTTGGCCTTTGTTTCATAAGCATCATTCCTGCAGCCTTCATGTTTGCAGCATTGTCGGTAACCACCTGAACTATACAATCTGCCCCAACTTCTTCAATCACATCATTCAATAACCTATTATATATCTTGCATCTTGGATGTGATCAGTTGCATCAACTGATTTGATAAACACCGTGCCCATAGATGAGTAGATTAGAAAATTCAAGAGATGACGATGTGTGATGTCGTCCACCCATCGCACATTAGTGTGCAACCTCTTTCCTTCCATGCCCATTTGAAAGTTTCCACCCAAGCCTGCAACTCATCATACTCTTTCTCAACACATTACATGCCCAATCTCATAAGGGGTGGGTGCCTTTATACCTGGACCATGTTCTGCAGCTGCATCTAACATAGTGGTGAAATAAGGAGAAGATGCCTTGTTGGGTGGAATGCCTCCATCCAAAAAAAACTTCCCAGTAGCTCTCACTAGATTATCTCTTGCTTTACCAAACTTGCCCTTTAGTGCTTTTATGATGCCTGGCTGCTTTGATGTTGGTTTTCTATAAGCAAATGGGTCAGTTGGCCCCACCACATCTGGCCTACGAGGTGCCTATGTAGGAGGTCTTTCAACCTCCTCAATGTCTGGATCTTGACGGGGTTGTTTATGACTAAATGCCCGGCGCAAACTCGCCCCCTCTGATCCGGATGAACCACCCTGCTCATATTGGCTACCTCTAGCTGCTGCTTCATATTGCATTCTTCTCCTTTCTTCCTCCTCCTGAAGTGCCCTTACACTTTCCTTCCTAGCCCTTGTCATTTCCGGGTCTTCATCGTCATCATCAGAGGAACCAAAAACCTCTTCTCTACATGCTTCAAATTCCTCGGTTCTTCTTCTTTCTTGTACTACTTTTTTTTGTGCAAGTGTCTTAAGGAGCCCCTGCATTTCAGCTCTCACATTTGGTGGCACTTTCGGACATTTTATCACCTGTCCTGATACATGTGCCAAATGTTGTTTCAATCGGGTAATTCCCCATTGAGAACCTTTTCACAATAATTACATTTTATTTTGCTTCTACTTCCTACAGCTTCACCGTGACTCCATGCCGGATCTATGTCACGCACCATTGTTCCTATAAAATAAGACATTCATATAATAGTAATACTCTAACAACAATTATAGATTTAATAAAATCATTTTCAAAGTCCTAAGCCTTTGGTAGTTAATGTATCATAAATATTAAATACACTTAAACAATTATTTTTAGAAAAAATTAAAGATTTAATAAAATCATTTTCAAAGTCCTAAATATATAAATCTAGCATAAAAGTATGTAAATCAATCATTTACATGCCACACAATGATCATGAATCATTAAAAGAACATATTTATGATGAAATCCCAAAAAATGGATATATTATAATTCAAAAATTATAAAATCCGAAAATAAATTAAATAAAATAAAAATCCTTAAATGATGTTTATGACAATGAGTAGATGTAGATCTATCATCTACACACTATTAATAAGCATTTAGTATCATAAATACTCTAACAATTAACAACAATTGTTTTTAGAAAAAATAAAAATTTAATAAAATCATTTTCAAAATCCTAAATATGTAGATCTAGCATAAAAGTATGTAAATTAATCATTTAAACATCATACAATGATCATGAATCATTAAAAGAACATATTTATGATGAAATCCCAAAAAAATGATATATTATAATTCAAAGATTAGAAAATCCGAAAATAAAATAATTAAAATAAAAATCTAAATGATGTTTATGACAATGAGTAGATGTAGATCTATTATCTACACACCATTAATAAGCATTTAGTATCACAAATACTCTAACAATTAACAACAATTGTTTTTAAAAAAAATAAAGATTTAATAAAATCATTTTCAAAATCCTAAATATGTAGATCTAGCATAAAAGTATGTAGATCAATCATTTACATACCATTATATGATCATGAATCATTAAAAGAACATATTTGTGATGAAATTTCAAAAAAATGATATATTTTTATTCAAATATTAAAAAATCCGAAAATAAAAAAATTTAAAAAAAAAAATACAAAATCATGTGTATGAGTAGATCTAGCAAGAAAGTATATAGATCTAACTTAGTTCTAAGTGAAGAACACAACACAAGTGACATTCTCATGATTTCTAATTTTTCATGCTTCATCTAAAAAAAAAAAACACACATAAATGCATAATACCGTGCTTTAAGTTGATTTTATCTTACCTTAATAATATTTTCTTGAAGAAAATATGCAAGATGGGTAAGCAAATGAGTGGCTGCTGCTCTTAGAAGTTTGGATATGAGAGGAGTGGGGAAGAAGATGAAAAATGGGAAAAAATTAGGGTTTTTAGCCTTTTAAGGGATCTCGGTCGATATTTTGAAAATATCGGCCGAGATATCGCCACGGCCGATATTTTCAAAATATCGGCCGATATATGGCGATATTTTGGCCGTATCGCCGCTACCGATATCTCGCTGAGATATCGGTACGGTACCGGTACGTATCGGCCGATACATACCGGTACCGGCCGAGATTTTCAACCATGGTCTGAGCCAAATGGTAGAGAAGTCGAACGTTCGAACGTCCCCTTCGTGCGTTCGAACGTTCGAGTCTGCTAGCCCCTAGCCAAAAGCCCGAGGCATCAAACATTCGAACGTGCCTCATGAATGTTCGAATGTCTGATTTCTCTCTGATTTCTCTCATGTCTGAGCCAAAAATCCGAGACCTTGAACGTTCGAACGTTGGTCTCGTACGTTCGAATGTTCAGTATACTTAGGCAATCTGTGTTTTTTCTCCATTGTTTTGGCTCTGATTAATTTGGGGATTTATGACATAATATATGGGACTTCATATGGATTTAATAACCTTAAATTATCTACCTAAACTTGACATAAGAACCGTCTTTAGGCATACGGTATCTTATGGACGTAGGATTCAATTACCTATTATGATTTTAATGAACTCTAGCGAGAAATGGTCAATACATCTCTATTGGAAATCCTTCATTGGATATATGCACTATGAATTTCGAGAGATGTAACGTCCTTAATTAACTTACTAGCGTTATCATTGTGTGTTGACGGGTATATGAATATACATCTAACCTTAGGATTGATTTACACTATGTCTTAACATTTGTATTTGCAAGCATATGTTGGTTTAGGTTATGTATTCATTTAGATGGATACCATATTTTGTATTATGGATTATGAGGTGGCTTGGCAAATTAGATATATGTGATTTGACTATGATATGGATTGGCCAGCCCTTCATTTTGACTTAGGACTCTTGTGTCGGAGCATTATTATTCGGGTCTATTAAGCGTATATGTTTTCCTTTATGTGGGTCATTTGTGAACGACTGCAGATCGTATGTGGACGGTTGATCACCGATATGTCCAGATCACTTATAATCCACTTTGAATGTGAACAGGTTATCCTGATATTTGTTTATCGATCGGTTTATGACCACCGACGTTGTGGACGGGCTTTCCTGATTATGTAGGGTTGACCACCCACAACGGGGACACTTGTCTCCGTGTGAATTATATATTGCTCCATTTGGTGTCTTTTGGATTTATGTCATACGTTCTTTCTTGTTTTTATCTTTATCATTATTTCTTATAATCTCACTTGTCTTTACTCATTTTGATATCGTATCTTAATTTCAAATTATGATCATGTTCTTGCTATTTACGTTACTATATTTGGTGCATAGGTACCGAGTCCTACTTTACCGAGGAGATGGAGGAGGATCAAACGTTTCAAACGTTTGAGCCAGCTGACAAACCCGAGTGGGATGCCAGAGATGGTTTTGGAGCCGTCTGAGCCTGCATTAGAGAGAACGTCATCTTAGCAATTCTTTAGATGAACTTTCTTTTAATGATAAACTTTCTTTAGTAATTGTTTAATTTATTCTGCAACTTTAACTATGAATGTTTATTTGATTTTCGCTTTGGATTTTATTTATGAACTTTGAATACCAATTGAATAAAGCTTCCGTTGCATTTAATGAAATTTTTTTTGACTCACCACAGGTTGAAACTTTATGTGGGTCCACTTTTGGAAGCTTGTGTTGTATTAAACACAGGAATTTGAATTTAAGATTTTAACTTTCATATTTTTTCCCCAATTCTTATTTTAGGGATGTGACAGTTAGTATCAGAGCCCAGCACGATCTTCGGTAATTAAAAATGGACAAAATAATAGGTCGTGGTGAGGATTACGATTTCCGTTAGACAGGCTTTAAAATGCTAACTGTAAAGTCTATAGAATTGTCTGTTAGCTTATTTCATAGGAGCTAAACCATATTTATTTTATTGTAAGTCATGGCCCAACGTAATACAAGATCTCAGGACAAAGAACTTGGGAATGGATCAAACAACTCAGATGAACGTTTCAATCAGCTCTTGCAAGCTTTTATGCAATTGCAGACCACTCAAAATGAATAGCAAAAAGCAGCTGGGGCCGAACGAGCTACAGAGAAACAACAAGAAAGAGAAGAGAGAGCTGCTGAGAGAGCACAAGCAGAACATGATAGGGCAACATTCCAAGCTCAGATCATAGCTTTGACTGACAGAGCAGCCCAACCAGTACAAGTGGTCATGCCTCCAAAGGAAGTAGATCCTAATGACCTATACGAGAAATTTAGGAAGAGGGTTCCTCCTGAGTTTCATGGGTCAGAAGATCCAATGGCAGCAGATGATTTCGTAGAGCAGTTGGAGCAGATCTTTGCAGTTTTTCGCTGTACACAGAAGCAGCGAGTTAAGTTGGCAGCCTACATGTTTAAAGGGATAGCCCTCCAATTGTGGAATTCGGTGAAGATGGTAGTGCAAGCAGATGCAGTGGTTGAAGATATTTCATGGGAAACTCTTACCAAGGAATTCATGGATAAGTTCATCCCTAAGTATGTCAAGGACCAGTGGAAGAGAGATTTCCAAAACTTGGTGCAAGTTGACATGTCGGTACAGCAGTATGAGCAGTAGTTCACCAGATTGGCTAAGTATGCTCCTACGCTAATTGTTCCTGAAGAAGAGGAAATCAGGCATTTTCTTGTTGGGTTATCAGCTGATATTTACATGATGATTGGAGACAATCAACGCCCGACATTCCAGGAAATGGTAAAGAGTGCATATTGGGCTGAATGTGCACTAAGGAAGAAATCAACAGAGAGACAAACCAAATTTCAGCAATATCAGTCAAAGCAGCCTTCTAGTCAAGGCAACCCGAAGAAACAAAAGTTTCAAGGTCAACCCTCAGGTGGTCAGAGACAACTGTGTGGACGATGTGGGAAGAATCATCCTACTGAGCATTGCTACAAGGAGACTGGAGGATGTTTCATTGTGGACAGTTCGGACAACAAGTTCGCGATTGTCCCAACGGCGATAGTCAGTTCCCAAAATCCCAGCTAGCAGCTTCTCGTGTTCCTACGTATCAGACTTGGAGAGCAGCACATTCGCAAGGACCACAGCAGATTTATCGGGCCCCACAGCAACAATACCGAGCACCAGCTCCACAGTACCAGCAATATAAAGGTGCAGCGCTTCAGCAGCAGAGACCAGCTCTAGGACGGCAGAGGCGGCTCAGGTGCAACAAAGGCAATTCCAGCAACATAGGCAACAACAACCAGTGAGCCAACCAAGAGCACCGAGGCCAGTGCCAGCACATCAGATGGGCATAGTATATCCAGTTACTCATGAGGATGCAGATGCTTCTGCCGAAGTGGTGGAAGGTATTGTTCTAATCTCAGAGGTAGAAGCTAAGGCCATATTTGATCCTGGCTCTACACATTCATTTGTTTCTCATGATTTTGCTGGACATATCCACGATGTTGTAGTGAGATTAGATGTTGCTTTAGTAGTCGGTACCCCAATGGGCACGCAGGTCCGTGGTCACCTGTATTTTCTGAGTACCCGAGTTCAGGTTGGCGATTTTATTTTACCTGCTAATTTAATACTTTTAAGGATGAAAGACTTCGATGTCATACTTGGTATGGATTGGTTAGCAACCTATAGAGCAGTGATGGACTATTTTAACAAAACCATCAAATTGTCGTTGCATTCGGATACTGTCGAATTCGTTAGGCAAAGGAGATTGATTCAGACCTACCGGATCTTAGCATTGAAAGCAGAAAGATTGTTGAAATCAGGATGTGACGGATACTTGGCGTTTATCATGGAGGATAAACAGTCCAAAGGGGTGGAGGATATTCCAGTGGTCTGTGAGTTTCCGGATGTTTTTCCCGATGAGGTTCCAGGCTTACCTCCAGTTAGGGAGATAGATTTTTCTATTGAATTGGTACCAGGGACAGCTTCAATTTCTAAAGCTCAATATAGAATGGCTCCAGTAGAACTCAGAGAGTTGAAAACCCAATTACAGGATTTGTTGGACAAGGGATTTATGAGACCAAGTGTATCACCTTGGGGTGCACCGGTCGAATTTGCGAAGAAGAAGGATGGTTACATGAGGATGTGCATTGATCATAGACAACTCAATCAGGTCACAATTAAGAACAAATACACTCTCCCAAGGACTGACGAATTGTTTGACCAGCTTCAGGGAGCTGAATATTTCTCAAAGATAGACTTGAGATCGGGATATCACCAGCTCAGAGTTCGAGATCAGGATATTCAAAAGACAGTATTCAGGACGATATATGGCCATTACGAATTTTTGGTAATGCCGTTTGGATTAACAAATGCTCCGGGAGTATTTATGGCTTTGATGAATAAGATATTTACTCCATTTCTCAACCAGTTCATCGTTGTTTTCATAGACAACGTATTAGTGTATTCACAGTCTCTAGAAGATCACGAGCAGCATTTGAGGTCAGCATTGTAAACTTTAAGAGAGCATCAACTCTATGCCAAGTTGAGTAAGTGCGAATTTTGGCTTGATCGGGTTATTTTCTTAGGTCACATCATCAGCAAGGAAGGATTAGCAGTAGATCCGGGAAAGTTGAAGCAGTGGTCAAGTGGCAGAGACCCATGTCTATTATAGAGATTCGTAGTTTCTTGGGTTTAGCAGGTTACTACAGGAGATTTGTGAAAAGATTTTCATCCATTGCTGCTCCATTGACCAGATTAACACAAAAAATGTACCGTTCTTGTGGACCGACGAATGTGAAGCAAGTTTTCAGGAGTTAAAGAATAGGTTGACTACTGCTCCAGTGCTCACATTGCCTACAGAGAATGGTAGATTTGTCATTTACACAGATGCTTAGAAGGTTGGATTGGGTTGTGTGCTTATGCAGAATGGGAAGATAGTGGCTTATGGCTCTAGACAATTGAAAGAGCATGAGAAAAAGTATGCCACTCATGATTTGGAACTTGCAGCAGTAGTCATGGCATTAAAGATGTGGCGACATTACTTGTAGGTGAGAAGCTTGAAATTCATTCAGACCATAAAAGTCTCCAATGTTTGTTTACTCAGCCTGAATTGAACATGAGACAGACCCGGTGGATGGAATACATGAAGGATTTCGACTTTCCAATCAAATATCATCCCGGGAAAACCAATGTAGTGGCTGATGCATTGAGTCGAAGAGTAGCAACTAATGCATGTTTGAGAGCATAATGGTCTTGGGCAAAAAATTTTCTCGATTTGGGAGTGACTTTGCAGCCAATTGATGACAAGGTTATGTCGGCTCACATATTTGTTTGGGAACCAGAGATCTTGAACATGATCAAAAGCAGGCAGATAGAGGACCCAGAGCTAGCTCGAGTGATTGAACAAATTGATAGCAGACCAAATTTCAGATTGTTGGAGGGTGTGTTGTATTTTCAAAACCGGTTATGTGTGCAAATATAGAAGAGTTGAAGAATGAGATCATGATGGAGGCGCGTCATTCTCGTTATACCATTCATCCAGGTAGTACGAAGATGTACCAGAACCTGCGTAATCATTATTGGTGGAATAACATGAAAAAGGAAGTAGCAGGATTTACAGCAAGATGCTTGGTGTGTCAGCAAGTAAAGGCAGAGCGGAAGCAACCCCCCAGGACTTTTAAATCAATTGGAAGTACCCGATTGGAAATGAGAACACATAACGATGGATTTTATTTATGGATAGCCAGGGTGATAGTTGACACATTGACAAAGGTGGCACATTTCTTACTAATGAACATGAAGACACCTCGAGATGAATTAGCTCGAATGTATATGGAGAAGGTTGTCACAATTCATGGAGTTCCTCTATCGATTGTATCAGACAGAGATTTCAGATTTTTGGGCAGATTCTGGATAGAACTTCATGCAACTTTGGGCATGAAGTTGAATTTCTGTACAGCGTATCATCCTCAGACCGACGGTTAGACTGAAAGAACTAATCAGACACTTAAGGATATGTTGCGAGCATGCGTTTTCGAGTTTGGGAAGGACTGGCAGAAAAGTCTCCCATTATGCGAGTTTGCATATAATAATAGTTATCACTCCAGTATTGGCATGGCACCATTTGAAGTGTTGTATGGACGTAGATGTAGAACCCCAATCTGTTGGGAAGAGATTGGTGTCAGAAGTTTTCATGGCCCATCTATTGTTAGTGATACCAGTGAGCAAGTGAAATGAATTCATGACCGGTTGGAAATTGCTAGAAGCCGGCAGAAGAGTTATGCAGACATGAAGAGAAGAGATCTTCAATTTGAAATAGGTGAACATGTATTTCTTAAGGTTTCACCGATGCGAGGAACATTGAGATTTGGGCAAAAAGGAAAGTTATCTCGGAGATATGTAGGCCCATTCGTGATCTTGGAAAGAATTGGAGAAGTTGCTTACAGATTGGCATTAGCAGCAGAGTTGTCAGAGTGCATAATGTTTTTCATGTCTCGATGTTGAAAAAATATATCAAAGATCCTTTGCACGTGTTGCACTATGAGCCATTGGAATTGCAGCCAGATGTTACTTATGTGGAGCGACCGTCTCAGATCATCGACACGAAGGAGCAAGTCCTCAGGACTCGAACATTACATTGAGTGAAAGTCCAGTGGGAGCACCATAGTCCTCGAGAAGCCACTTGGGAACTTCGGGACCAAGTGAGGAAGTTGTATCCATTTCTTCTTCCAGAGGTATTATTTTTATTTGGAGGATCAAATGTCCTAAGGGGGGGGGGGGGAATGTAAGATCCCGGTCCCACTATTAATATTTTATTATATTTTAATTAGATATTATTATTATTTTAATTGAATGTATTTTAGTTATTTAAGTGGTTAGGAAATGGGGCACACGTTAGATTAGATGCGCGAATTGGTGAGTTGGGTTAATGGGTAGATGACCTGACCCGCAGTTTGACCCGACCCAATGACTTAAGCCTAATCCCTTCTTTTAAATAACCACACGTCTTATCCCTCCCCACTAATCTTTGCAACTCTTCCCATTTCCTCGTTCGTTTTCTTCCTCTTTCAACTTCCCAAGCCATTCCAGCTTTAGGAGCTAGCCATCAGAATCAAGATCAGGGGATACCATCATTCTTGGTTCAACTTTCTTATCACATGTAACACTCTCCTCAAACCATTAGGAATAGATCTATACTCTTAGGTTATCTTCTTAGTCTTTCCAATGTTAGGTTTTGGGTAGGAATACCATAGATCCGTTCATCTAAGCATTTCTATCCCATCTTTTATGTCAGATTGGTGTTAGGATTGTCATCGATCGCCCCGGTAATCTTGGTTTGGGTTTTGGTTAGGAAACCTATTGCACTCTTCTTCAACTTTGGATCTAAGGCAAGTACATTATTATAATTTGTTATTGAATGCGTTATTTGATCTATGATTCCTATCTAATGCATATAGGTTTGTTTATTTGCCCATTTCTAAATGATAATGATATATTAGGGATTTAAAAATGGATGTTTGGGTTAATTGGTGGTTTGGGTAATGGAAATGTGGATTCCATTTATTTTCTAATGGATGTATTCGTGTAGATTTGGATGGACTGTACTCTCTCTTGGAAAAAGGGAGGAAAATGGATAAAAAGGGAAAAAACCCCAATTTCTGTGACTTTACAAACTCGAACAACATTCTCAACGTCAAACGTTCGAACGTTGTAATAGAACGTTCAAACGAGTGAGTTCAGAATCGTCTGAGCCAAATGGCAGAGACGACAAACGTTCGAACGTCCCCTTTCGAATGTCCCCTTTGTGCGTTTGAACATTCGAGTATGCTCGCCCCTAAGCCAAAAACCCGAGGCATCAAACGTTCGAACGTGCCTCATGATCGTTCGAACGTCTGATTTCTTTCATGTCTGAGCCAAAAATCCGAGACCCTGGACGTTCGAACGTTGGTCTCGTACGTTCGAACGTTCAGTATACGTAGGCAATTTGTGTTTATTTTCCATTGTTTTGGCTCTGATTTTTTTGGGGATTTATGATATCATGTATGGGACTTCATATGGATTTAATAACCTTAAATTATCTACCTGGACTTGACATAAGAACCGTCTTTGGGCATACGGTATCTTATGGACGTAGGATTCAATTACCTGTTATGATTTTAATGAACTCTAGCGAGAAATGGTCAATACATCTCTATTGGAAATCCTTCATTGGATCTATGCACTATGAATTTTGAGAGATGTAATGTCCTTAACTTACTAGCGTTATTATTGTGTGTTGACGGGTATATGAATATACGTCTAACCTTAGGATTGATTTACACTATGTCTTAACATTTGAATTTGCATGCATATGTTGGTTTAGGTTATGTATTCCTTTAGATGCATACCATATTTTGTATTATGGATTATGAGGTGGCTTGGCAAATTATATATATGTGATTTGACTATGATATGGATTGGCTAGCCCTTCATTTTGACTTAATTAGGACTCTTGTGTCGGAGCATTATTATTCGGGTCTATTAAGCGTATATGTTTTCCTTTATGTGGGTCATTTGTGAACGACTGCAGATCGTATGTGGACGGTTGATCACCGATGTGCCCGGATCACTTATAATCCGCTTTGAATGTGAACAGGTTATTCTGATATTTGTTTATTGATCGGTTTATGACCACCGACGTTGTGGACGGGCTTTCCTGATTATGTAGGGTTGACCACCCACAACGGGGACACTTGTCTCCGTGTGAATTATATATTGCTCCATTTGGTGTCTTTTGGATTTATGTCATACGTTCTTTCTTGTCTTTATCTTTATCATTGTTTCTTATAATCTCACTTGTCTTTACTCATTTTGATATCGTATCTTAATTTCGAATTATGATCATGTTCTTGCTATTTACATTACAATATTTGGTGCATAGGTACCGAGTCCTACTTTACCGAGGAGACGGAGGAGGATCAAACGTTTCAAACGTTTGAGCCAGCTAACAAACCCGAGTGGGATGCCGAAGATGGTTTCTGAGCCGTCTAAGCCTGCATTAGCGAGAACGTCATCTTAGCAATTCTTTAGATGAACTTTCTTTTAATGATAAACTTTCTTTAGTAATTGTTTAATTTATTCTGCAACTTTAACTATGAATGTTTATTTGATTTTCGCGTTGGATTTTATTTATGAACTTTGAATACCAATTGAATAAAGCTTTCGTTGCATTTAATGAAATTTATTTTGACTCACCACAGGTTGAAACTTTATGTGGGTCCACTTTTGGAAGCTTGTGTTGTATTAAACACATGAATTTGAATTTAAGATTTTAATTTTCATGTTTTTCCCCAATTCTTATTTTGGGGACGTGACATCTCCTTTACACATAAAAAGGTTCAGATTGGGCCGAATCAAGTCCCATGCCTACTTAGCATATACTCATTCCAAAAAGGGAGCAAGTTTTTTTTTTTTTTTTTTTTGGTAAGTAGATAAATCATTGAAAACAAACAAAGCCAAAACAACAACTAGCGAGAAGGCAGCCAAGGCCTGAACCACTCTCGAACAACATCATCCCTAGCCTACTACCAAGCCTAGAAGAATGTTTGGCTAAAACATGAGCAGCCTCAATGAAATTTCTAGAAATAAAAAAGAATCTAACTAAGGAAAATCCATTGCAATGACTTTTAATGTCCAAAATAATTGGATTAATGGCCCAATCCTATTGCCCATAGATAGAGTCATTCATTTCTTGATCATCCAAGAAAAGAGCAATCCTAAAGAAGCCCCTGGAAGAAGCTTTCTTTAGCGCAAAAAGAATTGCCCTCGCTTCTTCTTCTTTAGAGGAAGAGAGTTTTGGCCCATAATGATCTCGTGCACAAACAAATGAATTATACAACATCATTAGATAACCAAAAGAAGATTTTTCATCTTTCGGTTTATACGTTGCATCCGTTAAAATCAATAACGTATTATTTGAATAGCCCCCCCTGGCAACCTTGAGACTTTGGTGGGCCTTGAGAGTCTTTTTTTAGAGTCCCCCTCACTATCAAAAGGGTACAAGTTCTTTATTGTGCCAATAACATGTATGGGAATATTAATGGTAACTATCACCTTAAAAATATGATTACTTCTGGCTTTTCATAAAGCCCACCATATCAATAGAACCATAGAAGGAAGATGTAAATCTTCATGTATTCCAACCAAATCATTCATTTTCATGAGATTTCCCCACCATTCAACTATATCCATGCTCCTTGTTAAATGAGTCAAGAAACCTAAATTAGAACCAAACCAAGCTGCTCTAGTGTGATCACATTAGAAAAGTGGATGTTCCACTGTCTCTACTTCGGAATCACAAATAGGACACATAGTATATCCTGAACTTGTTTTAGGACCTAACCATTTCTTCACAAGGGATGGCCTTACGTAGACATTTCCATCCAAAGAGGAGAATCCTTTGGGGAACTTGATTTTTCCAAAAACATTTCCATGTGACCATACCATTACTATTAATAGTATTCAAAGAAGAGATTGTCTTATAAGCAGATTTGGTAGATATACTTCTATTTTTAGTTAAAGGCCAAGTTCTTTTATCATGCAAAACAGAACTTTGGATATAGATTTTGGTAATATCTTCCACATCCTTAGGGCCCGTTTGGATGTTTACATTATATAATATTTACATATTTACATATTACAAGAATAGTATAGAATAGAATAGTGTAATATTAAAATATTATAATATTTTTGTTGTTTGGCTAGTTTTGAAAAATATTGTAGATTTTAAATTGAGTTGTTTGGAAGGTACCATGATTTTAATATATATTAAAAAATAAAAAAATAATAACAAGTTAATGTTATTGATTATAGTAAACTTTATTATTATAATAGTTTTTTCTTAAATACTTAATTTATATATATAATTTACCATGTCTGGATGAGTGTGGTAAAGTAAAGTTCAGCTGTCGGTTTTTTTTACCATAAGCCATTTTTCTTTATCACATAAAATTATATAAAGTGTTGTAAAGTAAAGTCAATACAAAGGGCAGCTACTTTACAACTCTCTCTCTCCTACTTTACTTCATGACATACTTCATCTTACCTTACTTTACCTCATCTTTTACCATGACGTGACATCAATATTTAGCTTACTTTACCACACATATTAACAAACATAACTTCATGTAGATGTGACATAATCTCCCTTCATGCTTACATGAAAAAATAGTGTGGTAAAGTAAAGTTTAGCCGCCGGCTTTTTACCATAAACCTTATCACAAGTCACTTTCCTTTACCATATAAACTATGGTAAAGTGTAATAAAGTAAAGTCAAACAAAAAAAAAACTATTTTACCACTCTCATCCACTTTACTTCACCATATACTTTATCTCATCTTTACTATACCTCACCTTTCCGTGATATGATTTTACCTTTACTTTACTTTATCATACATGTAAACAAGTACATCATGATAGATTTAGTAAAGTTCTTTACTCTACCACATTGTAAACCTCATTTTGAAAGTTTTCTATATTGTTGAAAGTTTTTTACATAGGAGAGCTGTAGAAAAAAATTTTGAGCTTTTTGAAACAAAATGGTATTTTTCTTGGGTTACCAAACGCACAAGGTTTTTTTCTTTAGAAAATAAAAGATCATATTCTATAATATTATTTTTTTGTATTTTCTTGTGCATTCAAACAGGCCCTTAGTATTATTAAAAAAAATCTGAAATCATTGATCTTTAAGTTTAAAGTCATGGTTAGAAATTTGAGAAAGAGGTTTTCTAAGCCCTCCCTCACAAAAGAAGAAATAAAGAAGAAAAAAATTAAACTAAAAAGTTGGTAGGGTAGGCTCAACCTGCACAGATGCATTCCTAATGCCTTGAAACATTTTTATTATATAGGATAAATAATTTTTTTCAAGAAAACACAAGAAAACAACACAGGGCAAGGTTTTGGCTTTCAGTGGTACAGTGTCCTACAAAACTGTGTTCTTAATTAACTCAAGGCCGGCTCTAGCATAAGGCCAATAAAGCTTTTGCTTTAGGCCCCAAAAAATAAGGCCAAAAAAAGGCCTCATAACAGCAGCTGGCATCTTTTGAAATCTCAAAAAACCAAACTTGTCAACTGCCATCTCCTTTTGTTTCTCTCCAAAATATAAAGCTCCATAATAACTCTCTTAAGAAGGTCGATTTTTATGGGGCCTTAAAGTGTCATTTATGGCCTATTATATTTCCAAATTTACCCCTTATATTACTATTGCTAGGAGTCCAATTGATTTTAGCACACCATTATATGTCTAGCAGTCTATGTGTATCAAATCTCATCCATACATTCAGTAATGAATATTTTTTACAAGCCTTTCTCATTATTTTTGTGTATCATATTTCAATAGGAGCCTATTCAGATTTAATCCATGATGTGGTTGTAATAGATCCATATGTTTGGATTTCGGCCCTACTAATAGATCTTAAAATTTAATAAAAACAATGGGCTCCCGTCGGAATTTATTCACTTGCTCACAGTGCATATGAGCACCGTGCATCTGGAACATCTAATACATGGGGCACAACTCTGAAGTCCATCTTGGATGGTCCTGACTCATGGTGCGTATGCACACCGTGGACAGGTGAAAATGCATCGAGCCCCACCAGTGGTAGATTCAAGATTTTTTTTTTTTTTGGGTGGGTGGGTGTGTGTGTGTGTAGGGGGGGGGGGGGGGGGGGGGGGGGGGGGGGGGCACAAATATGTAGTTAATTTTGTGTGAATTTTGGAGGTGGACTTTAAGATAGTTTAGCAAAACTTTGAAAATAAAATATTTATAATAATATTAAAATATTAAAAATGTCTCATTTAAGATTGTCGTTTTAGGCCTCAAACTGTTTCGAGCCGGCCCTGTTTAAACTATAATAAAAGACTCCTGTACAGCAGTATCTTTTTTAGCTTCATTTTCAGTTGTACAACAGAGAAATGTAAATGAGCCAGGCCTGGACCTATTTTATGGAGGACAACAGAGGGTTGCTCGGTTAGTTCAACCCTATCAATAGTTCAATCTCAGGATATGCCACTGTTTCCACTTATGTTTATGTGGACTATCTTTTTCATGATATAGGAGGGCTTTTTTGGTGCGAACCCCCTTAGTTGGATCCCAAAAAATAAAAGAGAAATGCCAAGCCCGCTTATATATATCCAACCCCCGAAAATAAACTCTACCTTTTTGGTAAGATTTCACTGCAACAGAAGTTCATTGATCATGCATACAAACACCTGGCTGGAACTGCATGTGGTCAATCATAAGGTGGGCAAAACTCTATGAGAGTGAACATTGAGGAAGTGCTAACAAAAAAATAACTTGTATCTTTGATATTTGATCAATTTGGTTTTTTAAAGGCCCCATTGCTGGGATTTATAAGTCAGCGCACAGGGATTTTGAAGATCTCACTTGTAAGGCCCATCCACGAGGAGTGTGGATCATCCAGCGTTTCACTCAACCTTCCCATGAGTTAGGGAGTTTTATTTGGAAGTCCACAGCAAAGTCTACCTATATAATGCAAATCCAAACTATTCAAAATGAACATCTTCACTTTTAGAGTAATGTCTTGAAATTTTACTTTAATATAAAAGAGTCCCACCATAAGATTGAATATATATGATTAATCATATAATTAATGAATATGACTAATAAGACATGAGATTGTATTTATAATATTATTCATCATATGTTAAGTCTTCCGGGAGGACCTATTTTCGTTGATGCGGCATCCTACTAAGGCCTCTTTATATTCTACACAATCTTTTTTTTTATCCTTTTAGGGCCTTTTTTTTCTTCATAGAATTTCGGACAAAGAATTAAAGCTTGTTGGGGATTTATAAGATGTTGTGACATCTTTTCATTGGGGCATTCCAAATGCTCTTTTTGTTGCAAGTGTTGTAAAAATGGCTAGAGAACCCACTATTTTGGCCATCTTTGGGCCAAACTAAAAGTGGGACCCACTTATTATTTTAGGTGGGAATACATGGGAATGTAATCTACTCCATGAGTAGATTAAGGACATGTATTGGGTAGCTCTAATCCATTAAGGAGTGAATGAGAAATTGCCTCCTAAACACTCCTACTTGAACATGTTAAACATGGAAAGAAAAGGAAGTGAATAACTTGCTTCCCACATTGCTTAAGAGCAAAACATTTATTTGGTATAAATATGTTTACCTTAGTGGTATAAGATGAGCCCCAAGGGGCATCCCACTTTTGTGGAGGAGGGAGGACGTAGATCTATGTTGGGTCATCACCGCGCGCGTGCGCCCCCCGCCCCGGGCCGGGGCGTGGGCGTGGGCTTCACGAGCGGGTCAGGCCTGGGTTGGCCCATTACCCGTTATTAATTTTTTGGTGAAATTTTTATTAAAATAAAAAATTTCTTTTTGGATTAAATGGGGTCTGTCCAAGAGGTGTGTGTCCTTTCAATTGTGAAAGGGTGTGTCCAAAGTACAGAAGCATCTGTTCACTGAACAGTCACTGTTCTGAACAGATGCAACCCCTTTGAATGGTTTCCTACAGCAGTCTATTTAAGCATTCAATCCCATTCGTTTTTCATTCATTCAATTCAATTGCATCTGTGCATTTGCTCACTGAGTTTGAGTCTGAGTCAAGAAGATAGTCCTATTGCACATTTCTGGTTCGACTGACACAACAGTGTTGCAGTGCTGCAACTGTGTGTATCCGATCATTGTATCCTGGGAGACAGACGCCACTGAAGCTCGTTAGCACCGTTGCGGGGGCGAATTTTGTTTTAAGGACATAGTGTCTAACACTAGCCTTGATCAAAACAGTCTTCCTGCGAATTCAAAGTTTCGTAACTTCAACAACGAAGTACTGTTTTCTACCTTCATACAATAAGTGATTTCCATTTCTTGATTACTTTCTGTAATTTGGTTTCTCTGTTGGTTTTGCTGTACACTGTTATGAGGACTGTTTCCTAAATACTGAATTATTTATTGTGTACTCCGAATAACAATCTTAAGACAAAATTCTTCTCTAACGAGTACCCTCTGTTATCATATTTAATTCAGTATTTCTTGTTTCGGTTTCTGTTAGTTTTACTGCTGGTTTTCTACTTCTTCTTCTTTCTGAAACTAGTACTGTAAAACTGAGTATCTCTTTATTTACAGTAAGCAGACCTGTAGTCTGTTCTGTAAGTTTTCTGTAAGTAACCACTTCGAGTTACTGTTTACAGTAAGCAGACCTGTAGTCTGTTTTGTAAGTTTTCTGTAAGTAACCACCTTCGAGTTACTGTTTACATTAATATTAATTCTGCAAAAAACTCTTTGTGCTGTATACAGTTATGGGTATTGAGAATAATACTCCAGTCAGTACCCCTGTCCCAGTTTTGGTGAACCATGGGGGAGAAACCTGAGAAGTTCAATGGTACTGAGTTAAGAGATGGCAACAGAAAATGCTGTTTTATCTCACTACCTTGAACTTGGCTAAGTACCTCCATGAAGAAGCTCCTGCTTTAAAAGAAGATGAGACAGACAAGCAAGTTGTTGCTGCTGTAGATGCTTGGAAGCATGCTGACTTCCTCTGTCGAAATTATGTTCTCAATGGACTAGATAACACATTATATAATGTGTATTATTCATCTAAAGACTGCTAAGAAATTATGGGATTCACTTGATAAAAAGTACAAGACTGAAGATGCCAGAATGAAGAAATTCGTTATTGGCAGATTCCTTGACTACAAGATGATCGATTACAAGGCAATAATCAATCAAGTTCAGGAACTTCAAGGTAATTCTGCATGAAATTCATGCAGAAGGAATGTCTCTTAGTGAGTCTTTCCAAGTGGCAGGCAATCATTGAAAAATTACCACCACTTTGGAAGGATCTTAAGAACTACCTTAAGCATAAGCGAAAGAAGATGAAACTTGAAGACCTGATTGTTCGATTGAGATAGAGGAAGACAATCGTGCATCTGAGAAAAAAGGCAGGAAAAACCTTCACTGAAGCTAATTGCTAATGTGGTGAACAGGGCAAAAACCCTAAGAAGAGGAAGACCCTTACCAACAGTCAAAAACAAGTAGTCACAAGGACAATAAGAAGTTCAAAGGGAATTGCTATGTGTGGCGACAAACCATGCCACCGTGCTAAGGACTATTG
>CM022947.1:21279608-21723879 GCA_012931725.1 Litsea cubeba | reverse complement strand
CCTCCCTTAACTCCTAAAATGGAGAAAAATTGCTGGATAACGATCCTCTCACATCCGAGGATTGAGTCTGACTCCGATCAGGCAACGTCTCCCGTCAGAGCTTCCTTGTAATGTGGATAATTGCGTGGATTATAGCTCATTCCGAAGCATCGTCTGAATGAGAGCACTTACACTCCGGTCGACGCCTAGCAATGTATCTTCTTTGAAGGCCACCTAGTCTCACGTGACTTTCGCTGAAGATGACACCCTCTTCAGGTTTCTTCTCCTGAGACTGGTGACTTCAAAGTTCACACCCTTCCTGACTGAAGAATTCCCAGCTATTGATGCTGGGACGATGAATTAGTCAACGAAGAAGAAAGATTGCTGGATGCTGTTCAGGACTTGTTCCCGGAAAATGCTCCATGCAACACAATCACTGAGGATGGTAACTCTGCTGCTGATGCATCCTCAGCAAATGAAAAACGACAGCCTCTTGATCCTGAAGACAATCTTCCAAACGAAGACCCTTCTCAAGAAGCTCTCGAAGTTGGTAGAGGCACCCGCTCTGGCCGGGACTACCACAAAAATTACAACCAATCTTCCTTTACATATGTAAATCCTTCGGGAAAAGATGTTGTAAGCGCCCCTAGTGGCAACAATGATGAACATGCAGGCCCTAAGGAGGCTTTCAAGTATGACTTGATTGAACACTTCAAGCACATACCTGCACGTCTGCACATCCTAGATTTGTTGCGAATGTCTCCGCACACTCGTGATAATCTCATCTCAGAGATACAAAACTGAATGAGGATGTCGACAAACATGCCCCGCAAGTCCTCCAAATATGAAATGGATTACCGGGTCAAAACTCAGAAGCCTCCTCAAAGGGAGAAAAGAAGAAAACTGAGAGATCATGCATTGAATGCCTCTCGGTTAAAAAAGCAGCCAGTGCAACCATCGCCTTCACAAAGGATGACCTCCTACTTGGCGAAACCAGGCATAACCGACCCCTGTACTTCACAGGGTATATCAAGGAAATGCCTATGCATAGAGTTCAGATCGACCCAGGTTCTGCACTCAACCTTATCTCCACATCGGCTCTTGAAGAGTTGGGCATCCCACCCAGCAAACTGAGCCACACATCTGTATCTATCTTTGGATACGATGGGAGTACTCAAAGGCCTATCGGCAAAATCAGGTTCAAATTGCAGATCGGTGATCTTATCTCTGAAGTCACGGTATATGCAATAAAGACCCCTTCATGCTACAACATCCTTCTCGGACGCCCTTGGATCCATGAGAATGGTGTTGTCCCTTCAACTCTACATCAATGCATCAAGTTTGTTGGCGACGACGGCATGATACATCGAGTCTTTGCGGACAGAAAACCCTTCAAAGGTAAAGAAATCCACTTCGCAGACTCACAAATGTATGAAGGTGAAAAAGAAGAAGAGGAGAAGCATACAACATCCTTTGCCGAAAATCTCCAGAAAGATAAAGGCAAAGCTCCTCAACAATCACCGGAAGAAAACAAACCATCCGGTAAATCTGAAGAGAGCATGCAAACTCCCTTCATCATCTCCCTCAAATCTTCAAAGCCTTTGGTCATCACAACTAAAGTGAAGAAGGCAAAACAAAAGCCTGGGGGCAAATTTGTTGTCTCTTTCGTGTCTATTATGCAAGACACGGACTCAGATTCAGAGCCAGAAGACGACACATCGTCAAGCCAAGCTGACACTCAGCAAGTTCGGCCTGTTCTTACTCCAATGGAGACAACCTCTGACATAGAAGATCCTATGTCAGCTTCCTTCGTTGTTCCAGCAACTTCAGCAAAGGAAAAACCGATCTTCTTTCATAGATCGGATGCTTCTTCATCAAACTCCATGCTTGAACCTTTCCAAAATAAAGGTACGCCTCAACTATCCTTATACAGTTCTGTGGCACAAGCTATTATGAAGAAAATGGGCTATGACGCTCAAAACCCAGTCGGTCTGGGAGAAGGACGCGGTATTCTCACACCATTGGGGCCCGTCTTGACCAAAAGCCAGCTGGAAGATTGGAGACTCTACGGCTATATAGAAAAGTCTTCACACGGGTTAGGGTATGATCCTGACACTCCCTTGAGACAGTTGACACAAAGGCTTAAAAGTCAATATACAGACCAAGCCTCAACATCTCAAATCCATGAAAACATCGATCTCCCTGGATATCTCTTTGATGAGTCACCTGACAAAGATCCAGGAAGCTCATCTAATTGGCACGATTTCTCCGAAAATGAAGAGGAGTTGTCCGATGGCACAGACGTGTGGACTTCTGACCCAGAAGAACCCTCATCTCCAAAAGAAGTAGCCTACTTCGACTCAGTTTCAACAGGCGATTGGGATCATCTCATAGCAAGCCTTGGGAAAATTACCGATCAAGAAGACCCGTGGAAAGGAACAAAACCTTGGTCTGGAAATGCCCTTGAAACCCCAGAAGGTTTCGTTGAGCTGGAAGCCTCCGAAAATATTGTGGAGGAACCACCTTCGAACCTTCCAACAGAAGATCCTGTTCAAAAGATAGACTTGGGAACACCAGATAACCCACGTCCTGTATTCATAAGCAAGAATATAAAGGATGATGAGTTACCCGAGTATATCGCTTTTCTTCGTGAGTTCGTTGATTGCTTTGCATGGTCTTATGCTGAAATGCCAGGCTTAGACCCCAAAATAGCAGTTCACAAACTCAATCTTCAAGAAGACATCAAGCCTGTCAAGCAAGGCCAAAGAAGATTCCGTCCAGATGTGATGGATAAAATTGAACAAGAAGTTCAAAAACTCAAAAGCGTCGGCTTCATCCGTGAGGAACAACATCCTGAATGGTTGGCCAACATTGTCCCCGTGACAAAGAAAAATGGGCAGATCAGGGTCTGTATTGACTATAGAGACCTGAATGGCGCATGCCCAAAAGATGAATTTCCGCTCCCCATACCAGAGGTAATGATTGATAATACCTGTGGATTCGAGCGAATGACATTCATGGATGGTTTCTCTGGCTACAATCAGATAAAGATGCATCCTGAGGATGAAAAACATACATCCTTTCGAACCCCATTTGGCGTGTATTGCTACACTGTCATGCCATTCGGTTTGAAGAATGCTGGTGCCACATATCAGAGGGCTATGATGAAAATATTCCAAGATATGCAGCACAAGACGGTTGAATGTTACGTTGATGATCTCGCCGTCAAAAGCAAAAGAAAAGAAGATCATCTCGAAAACCTTCGAGAAGTCTTCCTCCGGCTTCGCAAACACAAACTGCGAATGAATCCATTGAAATGCTTCTTCGGCGTCTCGTCGGGTAAGTTCCTCGGATTCTTAGTTCGGAAAGCTGGAATAGAGCTTGACCCCATAAAAGTCAAAGCCATTCTAGAAATGCCCTCTCCAAGAACCTTGAGAGAACTCAAAGGGCTTCAAGGGAGATTAGCCTACATCAGACGGTTCATCTCCAATCTTTCGGGGAAATGCCGTCCATTCTCCCGGTTGATGAAAAAAGGTGTAAACTTTGTCTGGGACGCTGACTGTGAAGCTGCTTTCCTAGACATCAAGTCATACCTGACAAAACCTCCAGTATTAGCTGCTCCTACCACTGGAAAACCATTCATCTTGTACACAAGAGCCCTTGATCACTCTTTGGGAGCTCTGCTTGCGCAAGAAAATGATCAAAGAAAAGAAGCTGCTCTATATTACCTCAGCCGCATGCTAGTAGGTGCAGAGCATCGCTACTCTCCAGTCGAAAAAGAATGTCTTGCAGTGATGTTCGCCGTACAAAAGCTGCGTCACTACTTGCTTTCCAACACAGTCTACCTGGTCTCGAGGGTCAACCTCTTGAAGGTCCTTGTCACAAAGGCAGGTTCTCTCAATGCTCGACTGGCAAAATGGTCCATCCTTCTGTCACAATTTGATATTAGGTATGTACCACAAAAAGCAATCAAAGGGCAAGCTCTAGCGGACTTCCTCGCAGAGCATCCATTGCCTAAAGATTCTCCACTCAGAGATGATCTCCCAGACGAACCAGTCTACAATGTGGAGACTTTCTCACAAAGTGCCTCCTGGGACATGTACTTTGACGGTGCAACCAGGACAAATGAAAAAAGACAGCTGATCTCGGGAGTTGGCATCCTCTTTGTTAGCCCCGACAAATACATGATTCCACACGCTTTCTCGCTACTGGAACCATGCACAAACAATGCAGCTGAATATCAAGCTCTGATCTTAGGATTGGAACTCGCCATCGAATCCGGTATCACCATGCTGGAAGTCTTTGGAGACTCTCAACTGATCGATCAACCAGATGAATCAGAAATTTGAAGTCAGGAAGCCAGATTTGTTGCCCTACTACAACAAGGCACAATCACTTCTGCAAAAGTTTGACATCTGTCACATCACCCACATTCGTAGAGGTGAAAATATACGTGCAGATGCCCTAGCCGGACTCGCCGCATCCATGGCAATCCAGGAAGGGGAAAACATGCAAGTCACAGTGTGCGAAAGAAGAATCCTTCCTCCTCTTAACACACACCAAGCAGTTGCTGAATGCCACCAAGTGGTCGGAAGTCGGATTTCAATCCTTCAAACTTCAATTGGCGACTGGAGGGATCCGTTCATTGATTACATTATGTTCGGAATCCTACCGGAAGATCCAAAAGAACGGGTAAGCATCCAAAGGCGAACCCCAAGCTTCCATTTGGATATTCCTTCAAAAATCCTTTACAGGAAATCCTTCAACGGAGTACTTCTACGCTGCTTGTCACAACAAGAGGCTGAAGAAACACTCAAAGAAGTTCATGCTGGTCTTTGTGGAGCTCATCAGGCTGGACCTAAGCTCTATGATCAGATAAAAAGGTTAGGATATTACTGGCCAACCATGGTAGCTGACGCAATGCAATTTGCTAAGCGCTGCCAACAATGCCAAGTTCATGGAGATTACATTCACATGCCTCCAGAATGGCTACATCCTACAGCGATCTCATGGCCTTTCGAAGCTTGGGGTATGGACATCATAGGTCCTATTTCTCCCCCTTCAAGCAAAGGTCATCGCTTCATCTTCGCCGCTACGGATTACTTCTCCAAGTGGTCAGAAGCATTTGCGTTTAACGAAATGAAGACCTCATCAGTCCTTCAGTTCCTACGCACCAACATCATTTGTCGTTTCGGCATACCCAAAAGATTCGTCCATGATAACGGACCACAGTTCCGGGATCATCGATTCTACAGGTTCTGCGACAAATACAAAATTCAAAGCTGTCCTTCGACTCCATACAATCCGGCAGCAAACGGGTTAGCAGAAGCTTTCAACAAGACACTCTGCAAAATCCTCAAAAAAATGATCTCTAATCACAAAAGAGACTGGAGCGACAAAATGTCTGAAGCTTTGTGGGCCTATCGAACCACCGTTCGAGGACCAACCCATAGCACACCATTCTCCTTGGTCTATGGATGCGAAGCTGTCGTGCCCTTGGAAGTACAAATTCCTTCCTTGAGGGTATCCTTGCAAAATGACATGACTCAAGAAAGCAATGTCAAATTGCGACTCCATGAGCTGGACAATCTCGATGAGAGACGGCTCGAAGCTCAACAAAGCATTGAACTTTACCAAGCACGTATGGCAGGATCTTTCGATAAAAAGGTCAGGCAACGCGCCTACAAAAAGAATGACTTGGTTCTTGCGGTAAAAAGACCAATGGTCTTCGCTCACAAGTCCAAAGGCAAATTCGAGCCAAAATGGGAGGGACCCTACGTCATCGACAAAGTTTTCTCCAATGGCGCATACGCACTCCTAAACATGGAAGGTGACAGATGTATGCTGCCCATCAATGGCAAGTTCTTAAAGCGGTACTACCCTTGAAGACTTACCCAACTGGGTAAGAGCAATGCCTGTATGGCCAAAACCGGTTTCCAGGTACACGCTCGCTAAACCCACCCTTTTTTTTTAGAATTTTCATGTCAAATATTGAAATTTCTAGAAATCTAAAACAATGTTTACTTTCATCGTTTCATTGTTCAAAAAAAAAATATATATATATATATCCAAGTTTAGGAACCTTTCCCTAACTTGACCAAAATTTCCAACCCTTGAACCCAAAATTCATGGTTTGAAACAAAATCCGGATTCAGGGATTTCCACCCTAGTCCACCCTGCCTTTTACCCGCCAAAATGGTTTTAGGTCAAAACTTATGACCCTCGTGTCTTTAAACAAAAAAAAAATGGTTTTTCAAAAACCGCGAGGAAGCGACGCTTAGTCGATACTCGCACAAATCGGAAGCAAGCGAACCACGTTCGATACTTCCGAAATCGCAGGGAAGCGACATTTCGTCGATACTTGCAAAATCCAAAACGTGGAAACGCAACATTTCAGTTGATATCCACAACCCAAATTTCAAAGGTTCGAAAAAACCTAAAAAACTGTGGAGACGCAACATTTCAGTTGATTCCATGACCCAAAGTTCGAGAAAACCACAAATTTCAAAAATCGTGGGGAAACGAGACCAAGTCAGTACCCGCAAAACCAAAATTTTTGAAAAGCAAGGATGCGACATTCCATCGATACTTGCACCCAACTCCGCGAGGATGCGACATTCCATCGATACTCGCAACCGAATGAGCAAGGATGCGACATTCCATCGATACTTGCAAGAACATTCAGCAGGGAGGCGACTTTTAGTCGATACTTGCATTTTTTTGAAAACCAAACCGGCTATAAATGCCATCAAAACAGGCTATAAATGCCACAAACCGGCTATCAATGCCACCAAAAACAAAACCGGCTATCAATGCCACACAAACAAAAAACTTGGATTTCAAAAAAAAAATGGCTATCAATGCCACCAAAACAAAACAGGCTATCAATGCCACCAAAAACCGGCTATAGATGCCACAAAACAAACCGGCTATCAATGCCACCAAAATTGGCTATAGATGCCACAAACAAAAAAAAAACCGGCTATAGATGCCACAAAACAAACCGGCTATCAATGCCACCAAAATTGGCTATAGATGCCACAAACAAAAAAAAAAAACTCGGCTATCAATGCCACAAGAAAAGCTGGCTCTCATGCCAAAATTGGCTTCCATACCACAAACAAAAACCTGGCTTTCATGCCAAAACAATCATTTGACAAAAGATTTTCACAAAATGACAACCTTTTGATCAAATCCCATTTAGCAATTACTTTTATCACAAAAAGATTCAAGTGAGCGTAGGGATAACAAAAAAAGAGAGCATCCCATTTAGCAATTACTTTTATCACAAAAAGATTAAAGTGAGCGTAGGGATAACAAAAAAAAAAAAAAAAAGAAAGTGTTCACAAGCACTACACAAAAAAAAAAGAGTACCAAAAAATACATGTGGTACCAAAAAAAAAAAGTGTTCACAAGCACTACAAAAAATAAGTACCAAAAAAATACAAGTGGTACAAAAAAAAAAAAAAAAAAAAAAAAAAAAAAAAGAGAGAAGGATGGTTTCTGTATACAGGAGCTCAATCAAAAATGGTCTCCAGCCAAGAGTTCAGCTCCCCAAGCAGACTTTTAGCTTCAGCTGTCAAGGATTCCAAGGCACGCTTCTTCAGGAACTTGCCATGAGATGCTGGAGTGGGCTGTACCCCTTCTCTCACACCAGGAAGCTTACCTCGAGCAGCTTGCCATTGTTCATCCTCATCAGACTTCCTTTTGAGAACCCGTTCGGCCTCTGCAACCTGGTGAATCAGGGCACTCTCCCTGTCGCGAGCTTCTATTATGGCAGTCCACTTGGCGGCGACTTGTGCCTGCAGATGCTCAAGACGTTTCCTGGCCTCATCGACCTCCCTATCAAGGATGTTAAGGTCATGTGTCAGCCCGATGATGGTTAGCTCTTCTTTATTCCTCTTTCGGACTGCCACCTTCCTGCTTTCTGTAGCCTCATCCAGGTCAGACTTAGCCTTATCAGCAGGATCCAGGAACATCTCCTTGAAGAACTGGTCATCAGCCAAACTCACGGTCTCAAACCACTTGTCACCCAGTGCAATGATCCTATCAACGATCGCCCTGGCACCTGTGACATCCAGACCAGCCTCTTCAGCATCACTGAGAATCTCCTGCACATGCTGGATCATGCCAAATCCGACTTCCAAGTGCCCAGAAAAGAGAGTCTCAATCCAAGAGCTCACGACTCGCACCACCACCTTCTTCGCAAAAAGAAGAGATGGCCCAGCTGAGGACTCGCCCAACTCCGTTGGTCGGCTACTCATGTCATCATCTGTTGAAAGAGTAACAAAAGAACTCTTTCCAGTTGAAGCTGCTCCTGCTCGGGAAGGAATCTCAGCGCGAGGAATCTCCTCAATATTGTCGGAGCTGGTCCCAGGAATCTCTACCTCTGGATCAACCTCTGGCATCTCTTGCTCTGGAAGCAACGGATCCTCCTCTGCCACTTCAAAACCTGCAAAGGAAACACAAAAAGGTATGAATATGACCCTGTTTGAAAATCATTATCAGAGTTATAACTACAAAATACCTTCTTCGACGACTGGCGGAACACTTTCTTCCTCCATGAACTCATCGAAAGCATCATCAACATTTGCGTCCATCGATGGTTCAAAGTCATCAGAACCCTGTGGCAAGTCAGCTGGCAACAAAAAAAATGTGTTAGCAAACCGAGTAAAAAAAAAAGAGCAAAAGAAGTCGTACCAATTGGAGATTCTGGATTTACTCCAGAGTCCCTCGGTTCTTCTTCAGGTGCCTCAACAGGATCCATCACCACCTCATCGGTTGGGACCTCAGGCATCACCAAGTCTTCCTCTGCTAAAAAAAAAAAAAGAAGAAAAGAAAGAAACAAAAAAAAAAAAAAGAAAGAAGACTTTTTTTTTTCCTACAATGGAGTTTTCTTGAAAAAAAGGGGAACTTACTTGAAGCCATTGATGGAGAAGAAGAAGAAAAGTCTTGAAGATCTTGAAGAAGAAAAGCTCTTGGTCTTGAAGCCCTCTTGAGATTATTGCAAAAGAAAGTAATAAGAGCAAGAGATCCAACCTTCTCCTTGCTTTTATAGAGGAGAGCAAACCAAAGAAGGAAAGAAGAAAGAGGTAAGTGTTACTAATTAGTAACCTTACCAAAAGAAAGAGATTAGAAAGATTCTTTCCCAAAAGAAAGATATCTTGAGAGATTTTCTCCCAAAAATCAATCTATGACGGATTCTTTCCCAAAAGAAAGATATCTTGAGATATCCTATCCCAAAATAAAGGGATCTTGAGAGATTTTCTCCTAAAATCAATCTATGACGGATTCTTTCCCAAAAGAAAGATATCTTGAGATATTCTATCCCAAAAATAAAGGGATCATGAGAGATTCTCTCCAAGTAAAGATATTCTTAGATATTCTCTATCCAAATGAGATATTTTTGGATATTCTTTACAAAAATGACACCATATGAGATCTAAGCCATTTCAAAAGCTTAAGGTCCCATGGGTTAGCCCATATGAGCCAGGTTTGACCACCTAGGCACTTAAAAAAAAAAAAAAAAAAAAAAAAAAGAAATAAATTTTGGGCTTTTAGTCAAAGAGAAATCCCTCTTACCAAGAGCATACAAAAATGGTTCCATGCCTCTTTTGAGTTGATTGGACCATACAAAAGAAAATTCCAAGCCCCATGAGCTTCCAAAGATCAAACCATCCAGCCTCATCTACCAAATTGAGCCAAAATCTTGAAATTGACATTTCACAAAAACCAAACCAAATCCTGGTCCCCTAACCTGCCACATACAGCCTGTTAGGTCACAAGACCAAAACCAAAAACCAAAACTTGATCCCCTAACTTGCCACATACAGCCTGTTAGGTCACAAGATCAAAACCAAAATTGATCCCCCAACATTCCACATACAGCTTGTTGGGTCACACGATCAAAATCAAACCCGACCCCCTAACCTGCCATATATAGCCTGTTAGGTCACAAGGTCAAAACCCAAAATCCACATCCCATATGTCATCTTCAAAACTTTGCCTTGAGATGGTACGTGATCCCTTTCACCACCATAAAATTCCCCTGGAAGCTCAAAAGGCTACAAATACCAAAAAGAAAGACTGCTCAAAAACTCTTGGTCAAGTCACAGGCTCTCCTTCAAAAAATCTCTTCGAGGCACATCGACTACAAAAGATAAGCAACTCGCCGCTGTACCTCGAGGGGGCATTTGTTGACACCAAAAATGTCACTTTGCCTTTCCAAGATCCAAAGAGCTACATGAAGTCGCAACCTGCCATAAATAGGCAATGCTGCTTCAAAAAATCAAATCTTGTCAGAATCAAACAAAAACTGCAAGATTCATCCAGACAGCCAAAAGAGGAGTACACAAGAAGTTTCAAGCCATTTCAAGATCATTTGGCCTAACTTCGCTTCTCCAACAGCCAAATCAAGCCTCTCAGCGGTAAAGCTCTCCGGGACCATGGTTTCCAAGACAGAACCTATGGATCATCTTAAAATGACTCCAATAGGTTCCCTGTCAAATTTCAAGTCAATCGGACATCGGTTGACCGCACATCAAACCGCGACATCTTCATCGCGACAAAAAGCAAGTCTACAGGTGATAGGACCCCAAACGGCTTCAAAACTCAAACAAAAGCCTATGGTTGGTCTTATTTATTGCTCAGCAGGCTTCACACCAAATTTCAGGTCATTCCGACATCGTTTGACCCAGTTTCAGCTTTTGACAGAAAATCGGCAGCTCTGCGCGACAAAGTCTTCGGCTTTCTCAGGAAATTGGAAACTTTGCAAAATAAAATGCAAGGATTCTCATCAGGTTTCCTACAAAGAAATCAGGCCAATAAATGGTCAAAATGTCAAGGAAAAGTACAGAAGAAAAAAAGAATCAGAAAAAAGCAAAAACGGACGCAAAACGGGACACGAAAGGGGGAAAACCCCCCCAGGGTCGCCGGCGACCATGGACCCCGGGGTCGCCGGGAAAGCCCCGGAAACCCCGGTTTTCGCCGTTTTTTCGCGATTCGAGGAGCCCAGCCTCTGGTACTTTCCAAAATTCATGCTTTTGAGACACCAAGTCCTCTGATATCCGTCCAAAACATGGGTAAAACATCAAGAGTATCGAAGACAGTATTGATCGCCACCCGGTCAACCAAAAAAAGTGTGCTTTCCACCCGACCGATCGAGAAATCGACAGGACAGATGGCACCGACCCGCTGTTGGCAACAAACACCTGAAATTACATGGTCATCTGATGTCGATCTACATGAAGATCCATCGATGATCATCGACAGAGAATTCCAAAAGACGTGGCACGGCCCGCGACTCTTCAGCTGCTCGGCGACCACTTAATGCGATTAATTGACTAACTTTATTACAGTCATTAATCCATTTCTTTGGACGGCCCAATCAGAAGCAAGCATTCGGGAGTTACAAGTCAAGAGATTCATGGCATTTAACCCATGAAACTCCTCCCATCATGGCGATTAAAGGCGATTAAATGCCCTCAATCTCCTCCGGCCAATCAGAAGCCAAGAAAAAGGAGTTACAAAATAAACAATTCAATTTTGTAACTCCTCCCATTATGCGGCTTAATGACATTAAAAGCCCATAAACTCTCCTAAAATGGCTACCAAGAGCCTATAAATAGGAGAGCACTCCAAAGGAATCCAGATCGGAAAACACACAACAAACATCAGACAGCAGTCAGAAATCCAGAGAAAAGAAAAAAGAGAGAAAACTCTGCGGAAGTTCTACACCGGCCACCGCAACAAGGTGACAAAAGTCCCTTGGGGGGTACCCCCCCCCAAGGTCCTTGCCTTCTCCTCCTGCCTCCAATGGCTTAGATGTGGCTTTTCAGCCCGTCTACTCGGTTTTTTATTGGATATAGGACCTTCCTTTGGTCTTTGTCTTCTAAAAACCCGAGGTTATAGCCAAGCCAAGCGAATCAAATAGCATCCTCTGTTCTCATCTGCATGGATGATGGCGAAGCCCACATATGGCTTGCGACCGTCAATCTAAACGAGTCCCCCACAATCTCCTGAGAAGTTAGATCCTCCTTTTCTTGCTTTTCATTGTAGTTTGTATTTTTTCAAAAGAGACAAAAATCACAATTCTTGTCTTTCATTGTTGATAAGGATTGTAAATCGGCTATAAACGCCAAAATCGGCTATAAACGCCAAAGTTGGCTATAAACGCCAAAAATCGGCTATAAACGCCAAAATCGGCTATAAATGCCAAAAAATCGCCTTTCACGGCAAATCAAGAAAAATGTCTCTTTTCTTAAATATATGTGCAATGGAAAACTTGAAAGAAGTTGATTTCCTTTTTACTTGCGAAGGTTGATCCCCGGATCATCACTTGCAATTCCAAGTAAAATAGAAAATCTGGCACACCCACAAAAAAAAGAAATGTTGATGCACGCCCCTGCCCCCCGGTTACGAAAGGGTCGGAACCAAACGGACTCCCACGTCCGCCGACCTCGGTAGAACCAAGCAGGAGCGCGGTCCATCACTTAAGAGCAAAACATTTATTTGGTATAAATATGTTTACCTTAGCGGTATAAGATGAGCCCCAAGGGGCATCCCACTTTTGTGGAGGAGGGAGGACGTAGATCTATGTTGGGTCACCACCGCGCGCGTGCGCCCCCCGCCCCGGGCCGGGGCATGGGCGTGGGCTTCACGAGCGGGTCAGGCTTGGCTTGGCCCATTACCGGTTATTAACTTTTTGGTGAAATTTTTATTAAAATAAAAAATTTCTTTTTGGATTAAATGGGGTCTGTCCAAGAGGTGTGTGTCCTTTCAATTGTGAAACGGTGTGTCCAAAGTAGAGAAGCATCTGTTCACTGAACAGTCACTGTTCTGAACAGATGCAACCCCTTTGAATGGTTTCCTACAGCAGTCTATTTAAGCATTCAATCCCATTCGTTTTTCATTCATTCAATTCAATTGCATCTGTGCATTTGCTCACTGAGTTTGAGTCTGAGTCAAGAAGAGAGTCCTATTGCACATTTCTGGTTCGACTGACACACAGTTTGCAGTGCTACAACTGTGTGTATCCGATCATTGTATCCTGGGAGACAGACGCCACTGAAGCTCGTTAGCACCGTTGCGGGGGCGAATTTTGTTTTAAGGACATAGTGTCTAACACTAGCCTTGATCAAACAGTCTTCTGCGAATTCAAAGTTTCGTAACTTCAACAACGAAGTACTGTTTTCTATCTTCATACAATAAGTGATTTCCATTTCTTGATTACTTTCTGTAATTTGGTTTCTCTGTTGGTTGCTTCACTGTTGTGAGGATCTGTTTCCTAAATACTGAATTATTTATTTGTGTACTCGGAATAACAATCTTAAGACAAAATTCTTCTCTAACAGAGTACACTCTGTTATCATATTTAATTCAGTATTTCTGGTTTCGGTTTCTGTTAGTTTTACTGCTGGTTTCTACTTCTTCTTTTCTGAAACTAGTACTGTAAAACTGAGTATCTCTCTTTATTTACAGTAAGCAGACCTGTAGTCTGTTCTGTAAGTTTTCTGTAAGTAACCACTTCGAGTTACTGTTTACAGTAAGCAGACCTGTAGTCTGTTTTGTAAGTTTTCTGTAAGTAACCACTTCGAGTTACTGTTTACATTAATATTAATTCTGCAAAAACTCTTTGTGCTGTATACAGTTATGGGTATTGAGAATAATACTCCAGTCAGTACCCCTGTCCCAGTTTTGGTGAACCATGGGGAGAAACCTGAGAAGTTCAATGGTACTGAGTTTAAGAGATGGCAACAGAAAATGCTGTTTTATCTCACTACCTTGAACTTGGCTAAGTACCTCCATGAAGAAGCTCCTGCTTTAAAAGAAGATGAGACAGACAAGCAAGTTGTTGCTGCTGTAGATGCTTGGAAGCATGCTGACTTCCTCTGTCGAAATTATGTTCTCAATGGACTAGATAACACATTATATAATGTGTATTATTCATTAAAGACTGCTAAGAAATTATGGGATTCACTTGACAAAAAGTACAAGACTGAAGATGCCGGAATGAAGAAATTCGTTGTTGGCAGATTCCTTGACTACAAGATGATCGATTCCAAGGCAATAATCAATCAAGTTCAGGAACTTCAAGTAATTCTGCATGAAATTCATGCAGAAGGAATGTCTCTTAGTGAGTCTTTCCAAGTGGCAGCAATCATTGAAAAATTACCACCACTTTGGAAGGATCTTAAGAACTACCTTAAGCATAAGCGAAAGAAGATGAAACTTGAAGACCTGATTGTTCGATTGAGGATAGAGGAAGACAATCGTGCATCTGAGAAAAAGGCAGGAAAAACCTTCACTGAAGCTAATGCTAATGTGGTGGAACATGGGCAGAACCCTAAGAAGAGGAAGAACCCTTCCAACGGTCAAAAACAAGGTCCCAAGGACAATAAGAAGTTCAAAGGGAATTGCTATGTGTGCGACAAACCAGGCCACCGTGCTAAGGACTATCGTAAACACAAGGACCAAGGAAATACAAGTAAGAAACCAGCGCAGGCCAACATGACAGAAATGGACAATCTCTCCACTGATGTTTCAGACATCAATCTTTCTGCTGTGGTCTCAGAAGTCAATATGGTTGGCAAAACCAGAGAATGGTGGGTGGACACTGGGCCACTCGACATGTCTGCTCCAATAAAGATATGTTCTCCACTTATAATGCAATAAACAGAGAACAACTCTTTATGGGTAACTCTGCCTCTTCGAAGGTTGAAGGCCAAGGACAGGTGGTATTGAAAATGACTTCTGGAAATGAACTCACCCTCAACAATGTGCTGCATGTACCTGATATTCGTAAGAATCTGGTATTAGGCTCACTACTGAGTAAGAAGGGTTTTAAACTTGTATTTGAGTTGGATAAGTTTGTCCTCACTAAATCTGGGATGTACGTGGGAAAAGGGTATTTGAGCGATGGGCTATTTAAAATGAATGTAATGACCATTGTACCTAATAGGAAAAACTCTTCTGCTTATATGATTGAGTATTCTAATGTGTGGCATGGTAGATTAGGTCATGTTACTATGATGCTTTGCGTAGATTAGTTAATATGGAGTGTTTGTCTAAATGCAATTTTGATTCAACTATCAAATGTGAAACATGTGTAGAAGCTAAACTCACTAGAACTTCTTTTCATTCAATTGAACGAACTTCTGAACCTCTTCAGTTAATTCATTCTGATATCTGTGACTTAAAGTTTGTTCAAACTAAAGGTGGTAAGAAATATTTTCTTACATTTATTGATGATTGCATAAGATACTGTTATGTTTACTTACTGAGAAGTAAAGATGAGGCATTGAAAATGTTCAAACATTACAAGAATGAGATTGAGAATTAACTTGAAAAGAAAATTAAGGTGATAAGAAGCGATAGAGGAGGTGAATACGAATCACCTTTTGGTGAATTTTGTTCACAATATGGTATTATACACCAAATTACTGCTCCTTATTCACCTCAGCAAAATGGTGTTGCTGAAAGAAAAAATAGAACTTTAAAAGAAATGATGAATGCTATGTTAATAAGTTCTGGATTACCTCAGAATTTGTGGGGGGATGCTATACTCTCCGCAAATTATATTCTCAACCGAATACCTCAAAAGAAAACCAATAAAACCCCCTATGAATTGTGGAAAGGCAGAATGCCTACTTACAAATACTTAAAAGTGTGGGGGTGTTTGGCTAAAGTAGCGGTTCCTACACCTAAAAAGGTTAAAATAGGACCAAAGACAGTTGACTGTGTTTTCATTGGGTATGCTCATAATAGCAGTGCGTATCGGTTTTTAATTCACAAATCTGAGATTCCCGATATGCATCCTAACACTATTATTGAGTCAAGGAATGCATCGTTCTTTGAACATGTATTTCCTAATAAACCCTCGCAGGAATCGAGTTCTCTTAAACGAACTCAAGATACTGCTAATAACAGTCATCAAAACCAACAAGAGATTGATGAACCTAGACGGAGTAAGAGGGCTAGAATATCTAAAACGTTTGGTTTAGATTTTATAACATTTTTGTTAGAAGATGAGCCTCAAAACTTTAAAGCAGCGGTGTCCTGTCCTGAGGCACCATATTGGAAATAGGCAACAAACAGTGAAATTGAATCCATTTTGCAAAATCATACGTGGGAACTAGTGGATCTTCCACAACGTTGTAAAACTCTTGGGTGCAAGTGGATATTTAAGAGGAAGATGAAAGCAGATGGATCAATTGAAAAGTACAAAGCCAGGCTTGTTGTTAAAGGGTACAGACAAAAGGAAGGCTTGGATTATTTCGACACTTATTCACCAGTTACGAGGATAACATCCATTCGAATGTTAATTGCAATTGCTGCCATACACAACTTCGAGATACATCAAATGGATGTAAAGACCGCTTTCTTAAATGGTGAATTAGATGAGGAAATATACATGGAACAACCCGAAGGGTTTAATGCTCCAGGACAAACCAAGAAAGTTTGTCGACTTGTCAAATCTCTATATGGATTAAAACAAGCACCAAAGCAATGGCATGAGAAATTTGACAGTTTGATGATGTCAAATGAGTTTAAGATCAATGAATATGACAAGTGTGTATATGTCAAAAGCACTAACAATGGCTGTGTCATTATTTACTTATATGTTGATGATTTGCTGATTATGGGTAGTAATTATGAAATCATTCAAGCTACAAAGAGAATGTTAAACAATAAGTTTGATATGAAAGATATGGGTGTTGCCGATGTCATACTAGGAATAAAAATTTCTAAATCATCGGATGGACTGATATTATCTCAATCGCACTATATTGAGAAAATACTCCAGAAATATAATCAAGATAATAGCAGTCCAGCGAGAACACCTATAGAAATTAGTATCCATCTATCCAAAAATACTAGAAAAAGCATATCACAACGCGAATATGCGCAAATAATTGGGAGCCTAATGTATGTCATTAATTGCACTCGTCCTGACATTGCTTATGCTGTTAGTAAACTGAGTAGATACACAAGTAACCCAGGATCAGACCATTGGAAGGCCATAGTCAGGGATTTAAGATATTTAAAATACACCCAAAACTATGGATTGCATTATTCGAGATATCCAGCAGTACTTGAAGGCTACTGTGATGCCAACTGGATATCAGATACCAATGATTCAAAATCCACAAGTGGATATCTATTCACACTTGGTGGTGCAGCGGTGTCATGGAAATCTTCTAAACAAACAATCATTGCTAGATCCACTATGGAATCTGAGTTTATTGCACTGGATAAAGCTGGCGAAGAAGCTGAATGGCTTCGTCAATTCCTAGAAGATATTCCAATATGGTCAAAACCTGTGCCTCCTATCTGCATTCATTGCGATAGTCAATCAGCAATTGGAAGGGCGCAGAGTACCATATATAATGGTAAGTCTCGACATATTCGTCAGAGGCATAATATCGTACGACAACTGCTCTCTAATGGCATTATGACTATTGAGTACATCAAGTCCATGGATAACATTGCGGATCCCTTTACCAAAGGTTTAGCGAGAGAGCAAGTAAATCGTTTATCGAGGGGAATGGGCTTAAAGCCTATGAATGAAAAGTCGCCATAATGGCAACCCAACCTAGTTGACTGGAGATCCCAAGATCTAGGTTCAAAGGGACAACCGAATTGTGTGTGACTTAACGATATCACTGTGGAGATAGTATCTCCTGCTCATTCCTATAATAATAATAGTGATACCTGTAGCGGAAATTAGGGTAAGCAAAGCTTTTAATGATTCTTATATCTTGACTAATCAAGTGGGGTATAGCAGGATACTCTTAATAAGAATCACCTATGTGAGTGTGAACTGGGCCGATTCTATGAGAATAATAAGGCTAAATTCTCTAAAGCACTCATGAAGAATTGTTCAGGGCCAAAATGAACACAATCATGAGAACCAACTGTGTCCGGGGAGATTCTGTGTGAACTCTATTGTCTCGGTTTACGCAAAAGGTTGAGCAGTTCAAGACATCATGTTCACTGTTCGACCAGTAAATTCGATAGTACTTCACAATGGAAGGTTCAAGGCCACAAGCTACCTTTCTCTATACAGAAAATTTCCAATTGTACTCTCTCTGTGTGTCTGCATATCATTTCATTACTTTCAGTCAATTTCATTCATGTGGGGGATTGTTGGAAAAATGGCTAGAGAACCCACTATTTTGGCTATCTTTGGGCCAAACTAAAAGTGGGACCCACTTATTATTTTAGGTGGGATTACAGGGGAATGTAATCTACTCCATGAGTAGATTAAGGACATGTATTGGGTAGCTCTAATCCATTAAGGAGTGAATGTGAAATTGCCTCCTAAATACTACTACTTGAATATGTTAAACATGGAAAGAAAAGGAAGTGAATAACTTGCTTCCCACATTGCTTGAGAGCAAAACATTTATTTGGTATAAATATGTTTACCTTAGTGGTATAAGATGAGCCCCAAGGGGCATCCCACTTTTGTGGAGAAGGGAGGACGTAGATCTATGTTGGGTCACCACCACACACACGCGCGCGCGCTCCGGGCCGGGCCGGGCCTGGGCGTGGGCTTGGGCTTGGGCTTCAAGAGCGGGTCAGGCCTGGCTCGGCCCACTACCCATTATTAATTTTTTGGAGAAGTTTTTATTAAAATAAAAAATTTCTTTTTGGATTAAATGGGGTGTGTCCAAGAGGTGTGTGCCCTTTCAATTGTGAAAGGGTGTGTCCAAAGTAGAGAAGCATCTGTTCACTGAACAGTCACTTTGTTCTGAACAGATGCAACCCCTTTGAATGGTTTCATGCAGCAGTCTATTTAAGCATTCAATCCCATTCGTTTTTCATTCATTCAATTCAGTTGCATCTGTGCATTTGCTCACTGAGTCTGAGTCTGAGTCAAGAAGAGAGAGTCCTGTTGTACATTTCTGGTTCGACTGACACACAGTTTGCAGTGCTGCAACTGTGTGTATCCTATCATTGTATCCTGGGAGACAGACTTCACTGAAGCCCGTTAGCACCGTTGGGGGGCGAATTTTGTTTTAAGGACATAGTGTCTAACACTAGCCTTGATCAAACAGTCTTCTGCGAATTCTGAGTTTCGTAACTTCAACAACGAAGTACTGTTTTCTGCCTTCATACAGAAAGTGATTTCCATTTCTTGATTACTTTCTGTAATTTGGTTTCTCTGTTGGTTGCTTCACTGTTGTGAGGATCTGTTTCCTAAATACTGAATTATTTATTTGTGTACTCGGAATAACAGCAAGAACTCAAAATTCCAAAGCACTTGAAAAGACACTTCTAGTCTTATGAATTCCTAGAATGTCAAATTCCAAATTCTACGGGGAGTTGAGTATTTGGATTTCTTATGAATTCCTAGAATGTCAAATTCCAAATTCTACGGGGAGTTGAGCATTTGAAATTCTACTTTGGAAATAGCATTTCAAATTCTCATAACCACGTTAAATAAGAGTTCTCACAATTCTCCTAACCAAACAAGCCTAGTGGAAGTAAGCTCTACGCAGAAAATCTCCATTTTATGGCATCTTTTCTACCCCAGTTAAAAGAAACAACACTCCAACCTCTTCAGTCTGTGAGTAAAAAGGCGAGCGGTTTGAATTTTAAATAGATGGATCGTATTATCGAGTTCAGCCCTCCAGATTCACGGCAAGGCTGAGTGAGATCCGGACTCATCATCATAAGCGTACGCCAGTGGTGATGGTGATGCAACGGCCACACGTAAGCATATGACTCGGTTGTTTTTACTAAGACACAAAAAAATAAAAAGAAAGGACTCGTTTCTCTCACTCTCACGTACTCGGACTCTCGGAGAGAGCAGCACTAGCCAACGCGTAATAAGGTTTGAAGATTCTTGGTCGTCTCTTTCTCCATCTCTGACTTTCTTCTTCGCGTTTTCTACGAAATCCCGAAAGTAGCCCAAACAACGGCCGCAAATGTGAGAAATTAGAAAGGCAGAAGAACCAGTCAGCACTCGGAGTCTTTTAGACCCTCTTCTCCTCTCCTCACCAATCCTTCTCGTATTTTTCATGACCAAAGACCGGTCTAACCCCTCAGTAGATCTTCCCCAACACTTTTTTTTTTCTTGGTCAAACTTCTCTTTCCTTTCAAACCATTCAAACCTTTTATGCATTCAATGCAAGGACTCTTCCATCTAGAATAAAATCCGATCTCCTTCCTTTCTTCATCTCCATCACTCCCTCTCTTATCTCTCCCTAAGTCCTTTCTATTTTATTACACACGTCTGAGAGGGAAAACTCAAGAGAACCCAATTCACCTTTCATCTGTTTCATTTGGTTTTAGCTTTGGATTTTTGTTTCTTTGGTAATTGGATAGTAGTTGGATTAGGAGGACTGATTTCAATAACCCATTTCATTACTTTAGCTTTTCTTCATCAGCCCATAGAAACCCACATCCATAGTGCTTAGTTGTAGCTGTTTGGGCCCTGATTCTGCGGTTTTGCAGCTTATACTGCTCTTCCAAGTTGCCATCGAAATAATTTTGGTTAGATTTCCTGCATTAGAAAATAAAAATCCGCGTCTATATTGTTTACTTTCGTGTGTTTGGATCCTGATTCTGTGGCTTTACAGCTTCTCCTGCTCTCCCAGGCTGAAAAAAAAAAAAAAAATTTGAAATTTCCTTCTCTCTCGTTGTTATTTTCTAACTCCTTGCTATGATCAACTGTTAATGGTGTCATTCTCATCTCCTTTACATCTGTTCGGACTCGAATTCCATTTTCAGTGAATCTGTTACATCCTCGATCTCTTCCCATATACATTCTTTCAAACCGACTTGAAGATGGAGAGCGCCGGAGATTGGGAGAAAAGGCTGGTCATCAACGAGCTAATGCAAGCTCACGAGCTGACAACACAGCTCAGAAACCATCTCAGCCCATCTTCTCCTGGTGAATTGCTGACACAAAAGATCTTATCTTCCTTCAACAAAGCTCTCTCCATGCTCAAATCGAGTGATTCCGAGGGAGAGCCCCAGCTCACAGTCCCTGCTTCTGGGACTGATTCTCCCCACTCTGTAAGCGAAAGCCCGCGTAGCGAGAACTCCAATCGGGCCTTCCTGGATCCTGAATGCAGAGATGGCTCCAAGAAGAGGTACCATGCAAGTGTAGAACTTCTTCAGATTCATGGATTCTTACATAATTCTGATGAAGACATGTTTGTGTTGCAGAAAGATGCAGCCGAAATGGTCAGAACAGGTTCGGGTCTCCTCAGGACCTAGCCTAGAAGGGCCCCCAGATGATGGTAATAGCTGGAGAAAGTATGGGCAGAAAGACATTCTTGGAGCTAAATATCCAAGGTGAGAGATCTCTACCACAATTGAATCGCAAAAGTGTTCTGAATTGGGTTATCATCACAGATTTCACTTGTTCATGTAAAAGTGGTGGTGCGCTTTAGCCTGATTCACATGCATGTCCCATGGTGCTCCAATCACTGGACATGAGCCTGTGGGGCATTCTGCTTGTCCAAGTCCAAGTGCTTAGGGGCTCAGATTTGATCTATTTCCAATTTGAGGTTGGGCTACAGCATTGACATTTTTAACCCGATCAATAAATAAGCTAGGTTTGGGTTAGGGTTGGCTACATAAGAGCCATACCTATCAACCTGTTCGCACTCTTGCCTGCCAACCTGCAACCTGACCCAAAGGGTTCAGGTTAACTCTTAATCATATCTTATAATTGATACAGGTTGGCATTTACACCCAAATTAAAAACCCAGTTAAACCCACAATCCTACATACAGTGGACCCATTTCTTTGCTTCCCCTGTTTGTGTACAGATGCCACAGTTAGCCAAAATTGTAGATACCCTTTTGTGATGGAAGCGTTACCCATCCGATTTGTGAGTCCTCATGTACATTGGAAGTCAACCCCTCACAACAATACGTTTCTAAAGACAAAATAGCACACATACATGCATCTGAATTCTGAAGCATTGAGTTCATTATATATGTAGCAGACACCCCATCTTGAAGTTACATTAATCTAGTCATGATTCCATGGTCCCATCCAGAAAAGCTACCATTTGGCACTTAAAATACCTCTAGTTGCTCACCAAGTTGAGGTATACAAACAAAATAACTTTGCACACATACATGTGTAGCTAGATAGAGATTTTTGGACCTATTCTTTTGTAAACTTAGAGATGTGTAGCTAGATAGAGATTTTTGGGACCTCCATTTCTAATTTCGAGGCTTTTGAACTCGCAGAGCTTACTATCGGTGCACACACCGCAACGTTCAAGGGTGTGCGGCCAAAAAACAAGTGCAGAGGTCCGAAGAAGATCCATCAATATTCCAAGTAATGTATCAAGGTCATCATACATGTATGCAAGCAACAAATGTGATTCGGGGGGCATCTCCGGCCTCACCCGAGCTGAAAGAACAGCTGCAGCAGCAGCAACCGCAACAAGGAGTACTCTTGAACTTCAAAACAGGCCTCAAAGTTAGAACTGAAGATTTGGACACCCAGGGTGTCAATTCTTCTTCCTTCTCCTTTCCTTATGCATCAATTCAGGGTGCAAATGTGGGAGAGTGCATCTTCTCTTCCTCGAGTCTCGATAGCCCTTTCATGAGCACATTTTCTCCTCCTTTTATGTCACCAGCGACTTCAGGATCAAACTACTTCTCGTCGGTGTCCCCGTGCCACATGAATAGCTACGGAGGAGGAGGCAGCACTAGTATGCCGACATCAGTAACATCCGATATCAATGAAATAATCTCAGCGGTTACTTCTGGGTCGAATTCTTCATTGGTGGACCTTGAGTTCAGTCTCGATCAATTCGACGCCTCCACTTTCCTAACTTAGATTGCAAGATCATAAGGGGAAAAGGAAGCAACACAACTTCAACTCCTATGGGTTCATTTGTCTACTTGGTGTTGAATTCCTAACAGTTCTTAGTAGGGAGGATTTATTAAAAGAGGTGCGTCCGTGCGTGAAGAGTATAAGGTGGAGATTAGTTGGGACATCATTTTCTTGAGATATAATTTACTATGATGATGGGTGAATAATCTTTTTCCCATAAAAAGATAATAGTGTATGACAGAGAGGCATTACTCAAAAATCCAAGAAATTCAATACCCAGTTAATCAAATAAGCCTAAGCGAATTTTGTATTAGAATTGTCTATTAGATGATCTGTTTAGTATTTGTTTTCTGCTTTTTTTTTTCTCCTTATTGTAACTGTCTTCGTAGCATGGGCGACACCAGTGTGTACTAATCCTCATAATCAATTTGCATCATTGATCTCTTTAATAATATTAGATGCTTTTACAAAACCTAGGTTCTTTCAAAAAGACCCATTTTCTGTCTCTCTTTATTCTACATACCGCAGCCATCTTCGACAAATCCAAGCCACTCTCTCAATTACTGTTGGAAAAAAAAAAAAAAAAAAACACACACACACACCCACATCCCTCCCCCCGTCCCATAAATATTTTTTAATACTCCCTCGGGTGGAGCCTACTCATCAACATTTTCCTAAAATCCAGTCGGTATATTTTTGGCGATGCACATTTTTTTTTCAGATGCGTCATTCATCCTGATATATATTAGAACTCACTACCCGATATCTAAGTGAGAAAAGTGACGTGTTGAAATAAGATGACGGAACACCCTACAAGAGATTGTCCTCGGTAGATTCTGTGGTCGGAGGGGAAGGGGAGACTTTGAATTGGATGCCTAGTATTTGTTCGTATCTGGCAATGGCATCTTCTCTCTGATGTGTTCTTGGGCAGGCCAACCGGATTTTTAAATAATTGAGGTTTTTGAGTATTGAAATAGTTTAAGATTATTAAGTGTATTGAGAAGAATTGACAGAGTTACATAGGCTATGCCATGACATCACTGTGTTGAGGTCACCTTTTCTATTTCATTGGCTTCCCTTCCAGCATTATCATATTGCAATTTTCTAACCGGACAGGATGTACTACGGAAGATTCCTGGATAAGATGGTTCGTTGGTTTGGATTTTTTAACCAAGGGGAGGCATGGGATGGATGGTGTGGATTTCATGCACATCTTCGACGCGTTTTGGCTAGTGTATAATAAGCAAAGGTTGAGTGTTTATAGTTATTGTATTTATTTAGCGTGCAAGTGGTACTTACAGCATCGTTTAGGGTGCAAGTGGCAATTACAACATGGTTGGGGGAGTTTGCAACTGAAACAACCACTTTCTTGGACTAAATATGCAATATGTGTGGGTAACATCCTGGTAGAATCCACTGATTAGTTAAGAGTGAGGTGAGAGGAGTCCGGATCTTCTGGGGCTTTAACCTGGAGCAAGCATCAGGTTTTTTATCCTGGGTAAGCGTCATTAAAAGAGCGTCTTAGGCCTTGTTTGGCATCTCTAGTTTGGCATCTCTACTCTTTTTCTGACAGACCATTCAAAATAGAGCCATTGAAAAAAGAGCTATAAAAAAAAGAGGCTAGAACAAAAAAACATGTTTGGTAATGAATGGGTCTACTTCAAATAGACTGTTTGGTATGCCCTCTATTTACCTCTTTTTAGAGTAGTTTACCTCTTTTTTAAGGGGTATCTTTTGTCATTGTGTAAAAAATGAACTTATGCACATTTTCATCAAAATATGCTCTCTGCACACATACCATAACATCATAATCTCTTATCATTTGAAAACTACTAACATTTCCATCAAAATATGGCCAGTAACTTGTAAGCAATTTAAAAATTACCGCAATCAATATTTTTTTTATTCATTTGATTTTTTATTTTCTTTTCCTGTATATACAACAGTACATTATTATAACTTCCAATCTGTGTCATATGGAGAAATTGAAAGTGTTAATTCCATTATCCAAGACCAAATCTGTTACACACCCAACATCCATTTCCATTCCAAAACCATCAAAAAATCAAACAAGAAAAATTCATTCCACTTCATATTAATATTCAAACATCCTTTCAACAAAATAAACCCAACCCAACAATATAGTTGGTAGAAAATGAACATCAACCTTAAAAAAAAAAAACACAAATTTAAAACTATCACTCCATAGTTGAAGAAATCGTGCTCAAGTTACATATAGTCTCTTCAACTCTTTGCTTCAAAAGTTGCTCCGGACACTCCTATCCTAAAAATAGAAAGGAAGAATGTCAGTAAATGACACCATTTGATTCCCTTGACTCACCTTTAGAAGCGCCCTATCAATATTTACAAAGCCATTTCGTCTTTCCCCAGTCACACCAATACCATTCACTACCTGCAATCCCCAACCAAACAACAGAAAGGAATAATTGACTAGAGCTTCTTATACAAAATTGTAGAAGAGACTGACATCAAGTCAAAGTAACAAGTTAGATACAACAATACACATTTGTATTCTGAAATTGTTTCTTCCCATGAATTCCGATAGCAATACACATTTGTTAACAAGAGCAACAAAAAATTGGTTAACAATAAGGGAAAATCTATATTATGAAGCCCACTTGTAAGATATTAGATTTTTCATACAAGCACCTATAGAACAATAGCTCCTCTCCATTCATTCATAAAACTGAACTATCAGAAGTTAACTTTGAAATTTTTTTCTTCATATCTAAAGATGCCTTACCCAGCTTAGGTCCCAGGCACTCATACAAAACATGTCATCATATTCAGTCCCATCTTTCCATATTCCACTATAAATGAAGCACCTACAAGATACAAGGACTAGATTAAGAGAGAAAATTGAGCAAAAAATCTAGGTGGTTTGAACTTAAATGAGGACTGAACCTAAAACCACAGACATAGAAATAGAAGTCTTTCAATTCCCATGTACAGGTTTTTGCTCATAGATGTGAATACGGAGGTTAATCATTTTGATTGAAGGTTCCTATTATTTGCCGATGCGCCCTTTCATTTTAAGGACTTTAGAACTAAACCCACTTCAAATTCAAAGAAAGATGGAGGTGACATTCTTGCAGTCATTTAAAGAAAAGATGATTAACAGTTTAGTATCTCCCTTCATAAACTGTGTCAATGGTCAGAATAAGTAAAGAACAAGTCCAATGAGCAGCAGCATATCATGTTACCATTTTGCCTGAGATAGAAATACTTGAGAAACATTCCTACACTCAGCTAAATGCTCTGCTTGGACATTCTACCACTCCAACATGCTTGTGGTAGATTCAAAGTAATCCAATATATCTGCAGGGAAGTCACCTATGTAGGTTTTAGGGTTTGTGACACTGTCAACTTCCTGTTTGCCTCCAAGCTGACCATCGAATTCAGAAAACTGCATCCCCAGTGGGAGTTGTGTTCTTTTCCAATATAGTATTTTTGTAGTATTTATAGGTGAAGCTTTCTATCAGAGTCTATATCATTGATCCACCATAGGCTTTTACATCTCATGTTTCTTCAAATATCATTAACATAGTTTGTTATTGTTCTCATTGATTTACTTCCTAATCTCATATGGGTTTTTGGGTGTTTGTAAAAAAAATGCTGAAGCCTAGGGTCACTGAGATACAGGTCAGAATAGACTGTAATGGGTGTGTACAAAAAATCAAGAAGGCATTGCATGGAATTAATCATTAACAACATTTTTTTTTCAATCACTGATGCAGTCTGACGACAACCAATAAAAAAAGTCAACCATTAATTCAATCAACTCGAACTGATTCATTCACTAATGTTTCTAACTATTAGATTCCATATTGGGTTTGAACCCACAGTGAAATACACCTTGACAAGAAATTTTAGGCCTCATTCTTTGGTGTTCGACAATTGGGATTAAACCCACCTCTGCAAACACCCCAATTCAGCAATGGAGTAGCAGGAGAAGGTCTCCAATTCTGATGCCCAAACTCATAAACCCACATGGTAAATAAGAAAAAAAATGAGAATCCCCAATTTCGTTACTGCAGAAAGAGTCCCCAAATTCTCAAAGCAAGGATCTCCACTTCAAATAAAACAACCTCCACACAGAAAACAAAATGAAAAAAATTTCGAGATGGGGAAAAAGATGAAGGTAACATGATCATGCCTTGGCCAAACAAAGAGGGAGAAAAGCGGCGGCAATGAGAGAGAAACCCAGCGGTGAGGGAACCCGAGGGTTCGTACTTCGACAGAGAGATGAGGCTCCAACTGCTTTGATGATTTAGCCTGAGAACGTTTTGAGGGAGGAGGCTGCAGCTAGGGTAGGATTTTCGCAGAGAGAGGTTCAACGAGAGAGAATAGGTTACTGTGGGAGAGGATTTTCGTTGACAATAAATCATCGTCTAAGGGTACTTTTGTCTCAAAAAGTAACCTCCACCTCTTTACTTTTAGAGCCAGATCCTCTTATTTTCACATGCTTAGAATTGAGCCACTTCATTTTAAGAGGTAAAGCCTCTATTTCTCTAAACTGAACAGATGATAAAATCACGTGCCAAACGCTCTTATTTTCATGACCTCTGCCTGTTTTAGACATTTAGACAAGTAGAGGCTGGAAATAGAGGTGCTAAACATGGGCTTAGATTGTTCAAAATAAACATCTTCTACAAATACGGGTTCCCTCCAAGTGTTAAATCAATCCGACTTTGTTCCACTAATGAATTAACTGGTTGATGAAAATGTGATAATGAATATGTATAAAATTGTATTAATCAATATTTTAATTATAAAATCAAACCATTCATGGAGAAAGATCGGATTGATATAACATTTAGGGCACGTTTGGTAACAACTGAGGAATTCGCATATTTAGGAATTCCTCAATCCCTTTGGAAAAGGAATATCCTCATAAAGGATTTTGTTACTAGGGATTTCTCATGTTCCACGTTTGGTTAGAACTGTGAAATGATTAGAGATTTTCTTAATCCATGTTTGGTTATAACCGTGGAATGACTGCAGATTTCCTCAATCCATGTTTGGTATTGAAAACCAACATACATGGAAAATAAACATCTCACCTAGCATGAGGCCTTTGATAGGGAGTCATGACCAAGACGTGTTAGCTAACAAGTGAGGCCCACTTCACGATATTTATCAAAGTAAGACCCATTATCACAAGTGCGAATATGATTGAACTGGCGGGACACTTTTTTTTTCCACTAATCAAGCCACATGCCATGGATGATGAGATTCAAAAGGCCACTTTTTGTGACTCAATTCAAACTAACTAAATTGTTTGAAGAAGTGGGCCAACTTTTTATCTTCCAGATTGAAGTAATGGGACCCACGCCCTTCCTTTATTAGTTGATTGAATTGATAGGTCTCAAAATTAACTAAATTAGCAATCCAATAACTGAATTTCAAAAGGATAAATTGTAAATCAATTTTTACACTAACTGAATCAATCTTTTTGAAAAATTACAGTCTCCCCTAAACGAGAAGACATTCTAGAATTTCTTCAACCTGTATATAAGTACATGTTATATTCAAATTACAAGCCAATATTAAACCATAAACATAAATACAAGTCGGTATTAAACCCAGACATTGTAACTAAGTATAAGTTTCTTGAATCTGAGGTTATGACATAACAATAGCCAAACAATAATTCATTTAAAAAGAGCATTAAATCAACCAAAGTATAAATTCAATAAAAATAATTGATAATGAATCCAATCCAACCCAATCTACATTATTAACATATGTCCATGTAAATGACTAGCATAAGTAACATAAACGAAAAGAGTTAATCCTAGTAAGAAATCTATGTATGCCTCAGAAGTCAAACGTCACGTTCAATTTGTGCTAATATCCACCGTTTACGGCTTTCAATAGGCAATGCTAAGAAGATAGCAGCCTTCATCTCAACCTCAAGAATCTCAAGAGACCTATATTTAAAGCTCTCTTCAAGATCTAGATGATTCATTGCATCCCAACACATCTTCATTCTAGTTGTTGCATTTGTATCTTGAGTGTTGGCCAATCTATCCAACGCATCGGCCATGCGGCCTACATTCTCTACCATTACCTCCCCCATGCTTTGTCTTTTTGTTGTATGCCGAGATGATATTCCTATGTCTGAATTACGCCTTTTTTCTAGTGGAGATGTGATCTTCTCCAACTTCATCTCGTGTAGCATTGATATCAACTTCATCTTCACCCCCCACAAGAGTGTCTAGTGGAGGGGAGTTTTGGATAGGATCGTTTGCAGCAAATCCCACTCTACCATCAGCCACTGAGTCACCAAATATTTCGGCCAAATGGAAGTAGTCTGGCATGCGTTTCAATCTATACAGCCTAGCATCAGGGTGTGCCTACATCGAATGCAGACAAAATTAAGAATTAACACCTAAGCTTTATAAAAAAACTAATTATTTAAATAAATCTCACCTCTAGGTAGTCATCCCATACAGCAGTTTCAGCAGTGACCATCTTCTTGTCTTCATCCCACCCAAAAGCACTTAAGTTAAGCAATGTTTTCATCCCACTGTACCATTTTTTGTAGCTTTTAAATCGATTCTTTAGCTTGCTCTTGTCAAAGTCATTGCCGAACTGCTCTTTCATTTGTTTTGTTATTTCATTCCATCCCTCAGCAGTGAATCCACCGGGAATGGATTTTCCTTGTTTACCCTGCTCACACATGAAAAATATATAAACTTTTCATCTTGCCTATTTGTCCACTTCATGTTTCTTGAGATTGACTTGTCCCCACGGGGACCCTGAGAGGTACTAGGTGTGGTCATTCTGAGAAAAAATACTGGAAGGCTGTAAATGATTTGAACATGCATACAATCAGTTAATGAATCTAGGCTTTAAATGGTGTGGCCCATTTACAACTAAGCCACAATGATATCTGGTGCTTGAAGTTAAATCACATAATAAACATAACTCTCAAATGAAGAGTTATTGGAACAACAACACTTCGTGGTGATACAACAATCAGAATGATAAAAAGAAAAGGGAAAAATTAACATAAGTACAACTTGTGCAGAAATGAAACAATATTTTGCCAACAAAAAGTTAGGTTTGTAACTAATTTGCACAGGGCTGAATGTTGACTGCCTCAATCACCTATCACTATGTATCATCATAGCATAACAAGGTTGGTGCTCTCATACACTGCTCCACCCACAGACACAGAAATTAAAGTTCTTGAATTTGCACCTAATTCAAATATCATGCTCCATTCACCGGAAGAAAACTAATACCAGGAAAATCTTATGGTTAATCCTACATGATAGCTTGGAAAATTCATATCAATGATCAGTTTCACTGATTGTATACCGGCAATAAATATGGCAATGTCTCCTACCTTGCATTCCAATTGTACTACACAGCTCAGCCTACAATGGGAAGGAGAATTCTACAACCCAAATGAAAATACAAAGTTTCTAACTTATCATGCATCCTGTTCATTTCATGCTTTGATATGACACTTTATCAAAATGTTGAAGAATAAGACAACAAGTCTTGCAGTTATTCTTAATCAGACAGCCATTATCCAACCAAACATCACACTTCAAATACACGACCAGGATGATTCATGGATTGAGAACACATCCAAATAGGCTCTTAACTATAAACCCTCGAATTGGATCTAATCAGAAAGTCCAAAAGCCACAAGGAGTCCATGCCTCATGTAACACCAACACAACCCAACACATCAGAACACACGTAGAATATATCCACAATACTTTTTACAGATCCAAAGCACATGGTATCACAATTAAGATAGTATATATTTTCCTGATTTCACACAAATCAGCTCCTTTGTTCAATGGTTTCAACCAGTGGACCACTGTTCTTTCTAGAATATATATCTCAGAGATCAGGCCAATAAACTAAAATGACAATTGACAACACAGTTCTTAACTGCTGACTGATTCAGTGTAATTCCTTGCACTTCATGTCCTTTTCTCATTGTTTTAAGTTTTTTGATAAAGGAGGTCATGGCAAGAGAGATTTATTTGAGAAATTACATGTCGGCATGGTAAAAGATGTTTACCCTCATCTGTAAAACACACATCATTAGATCACCCTAATTGAATCCATGTGAAATAGTTACTTTCTACCCCTTTTTAATATGTATCTGTTTAATGGTTAAATTAAATCCATCTGTCAATTTTTTAGGGCCATAGCTTATCTGCAGTAATATTTTGTTCAGAAGAAACTACAGAGTTCAAACAACCATGAACACAAGGATGAAGATTGAAGAGGGTTTTGTACACAACAGAAAAAGGGAGATGGATTTTGTATGGATAATCTGCAAACTTCAACACTAGATTATCTAGAAAATCTGTAAACATCAACCCAGTTAAGAAAGATTATATAGATTATCTCAAAAATCTGCACACTTCAACACAAGATTTTGTATACAACAGAGAGAGGGATAGGGATCGGTAGAGAGGAAGATGATGAGGAAGAGAGGATAGATCAGTTGAGAGGGTGTTTACCTGGCAGAGGAAGACGATCGATGGGAAGAGACGACCGCAAAGAGACTCCTTCGTGAGAGACTTTCGCAAGACGAACGGAAGACGGGATTTGCAAATCGTAAATCCAACCCCCTTGGATTGTGTCTTTTATACCCAGCACATCTCATCCTTGGATTTGCAAGATCGGATTGGGGGGGGGGGGGGGTCGGATGCCGAAATCTGCTCAATTGATGATCTTGCGAAGCCAAAATCTTCGGGAATATTAGCTGCCCAAACATAGATATTATTGAATCCCATCGAAATCAGGATTCTTCACCCCGATGATTTTGTTTCCAAACGTGCCCTTAAGGATACCACATATAATTGGAGGGCAATTATTAGAAACGGTGTAGATTTCAAAAGGTGAGCCAGCCCCATTGTGGAAATTTTACTTGGAATTTCACTACGTTTGAAGCGACACGGGATATGATTAAATGTGTGGGGATGGAAGCAGTAGGTTGACCAAAATTTGTGCAAGATGGAATTAAAAATGGGTGGTGGCCGTACTGTAGTGAATTTGAAAAGTCAAAAAAGGCCTTTTGGTTTAGTCCTCTCTGTATGAGATTTGTGTCCATGAGGAACTTGAATCTTACATTGGATACCAGGAGTTAAATAGAAGTTGAACAAGTCTTATGTTAAACACAAATTTTTGACTATGGTGACTTTTTGTATTTTAATCATTTTGCTATGGTTCTTAGGTTCACACGGAAGTTGGCAGCATGGTCGTGGCCTAAACTGGGAACGCGTCAAATGTGTACGTTCATGCGACAGCAATAATTCCAAATAAATAAATATTCAAATGAAACCTGGAGTAGGGATGTAAATCGGTCGGTTCCGATCTGGGTCCATGGTAGGCTCGGACCCGTAACCATTAAGGTGAATGTGAAATTAGATCCGGAACCGAAACCATATATGGGGCGGGTTTGGGCCCGGGTCCGAGTCTATGTAGAGAGCATGGTATGGCGAAAAATCTAATTTTAATGAGAAATTATAAAAAAATTGAGGTAATGTGTCGGGTCTTGAGTCCGAACCAATGTGGAATCGGAACTGGTAGTATTTAGGTCATGGGTCCAAAAAAAGGACCTGGACCCAAAACCGAACACATTTACTTAGTGGGGCCTAAATATGACCCAAACCTGATTTTTAACGGTTCGAAATCTTTGGGTAATTGGAGAATCGGGAACTCAATTACATCCCGGGCCTAGACCCAGGAAGAGTCTAGAGTAGCAAATTGGTAGAGTTGGGCCAATTGGGTCAATCAACACATGAGGCATATGGCATGGACCCAACTCATTACCAACCCTTTAAAAAAAAAAATAGTTAGGTCCATGCAGGTCAAGTTTGGTTGACCCATCATGACCAGTGCATGATTTTGTCGTGGTTACTTAAAAGAAAATTTTTTAAATTAGGGCTTAACTTTTGGGCACATTTTAAATCAGGAAAAAATATTAAAAAAAAATCTGTATTTTTTTATTATCGGTAAGGGTAAAATATATTAAAGACTTAAGAAATGTACAATAAAGAAGATAGAAATAAAAAACATGCGAAGGTATTAGAGCTAAATACCAACACAAAATAATAAATTACAAAGGAGCAAGCAAAGCTACCTCTCTTTCTACCCCCAACTTAGCCAAAGCATCCGCCATGCCATTCCCTGACCGATGCACATGATGAAACTCAACATTCAAAGATGATGACCAAGTCTTGATTTCATTGAAAAGAAATTGGAATTTCCATGGACCCTTCTCCAAACAAGACATCCAAGAAATCGCATTTAAAGAATCGCTTTCCACCACTATGCTATGAAAATTATTTGAGACACAGATCCTTAGAGCTTCCAATATAGCTAACACTTCTGGTTCATTAAAATCTTTGATGCCTATATACTTTGAGAACATAAACAATACCTCTCCCTTGTAGTTCCTCAAGATGCCACCTATCCCTGCAGGTCCTGGTTTTCCTGTTGCCGCACCATCAACATTAAATTTAAGAACATTAGGAGATTTTTCTACATTTCAAATCAAAGCTTAAGTTTTCCATTTATTTATTTATTTATTATTTTTTTAGGAGATTTAACGGGAAAAACCCTCATAAACAGGGTATTATTGTAATTGGCCCCAGTAAAAAAGATTACACCGATTGGACCCTGAATACACTTTTTCCTTTTTTTTTTTTTTGTCTTTTAGCGCAATAGTCGATATCGACTATCCATAGTAAATACAATTAATACTCAGAATCGCACGCACCTTCTTTTTCCCTTTGCATCTTCGTTTCGTCTGGTCCCTGCATCACTACCTGGCGACGAAAAAGAACTGCAGCTCTTTATTTGATCCATTAATGGTGGTGGGTGCACTTCTTTAAGAGGTAGGTACATACATGAATCTTTATTATTAGTTTGATCGTTTCCCAAATCTTGGCTTGTTGATTTGCATTCTGGCTTTTATATTTTACCAGCCCTAGACAACTAATCAACGACCTTGATCTGTCCCACAAGATGCGATACAAGTGCTTGAAGTGTTGCGAACAGTGGATATCTACCTCTAAAAAACCACTACTTGTATTTTAATTTTCATGTTTGGGTTTAGGGTTTTTAAATGTGCATTTTTTTACTGACCCAGAAAATGGCACCTAAGTGCATTCAGAGTTATGAACGGTGGAGTTATTCTCTTAAAGAGGAAATACCATCTTTAATTTTCACTTAAATTTTTTGGGTTTAGGATTTTAAATGGGCTTGCATTTGTCAATACAAACTTCATTTCTGTTCTTAACTGTATTATTTAGCCTAAACTAAAACACAACAGTCATGCCCCATTTTAATTCTATTTTCACTATTTCATTTTACAAGAACTATAAATTTTAACGGCACATGGACCTTGTCCCATGAAATTGTTATAAAAGATGGAAATGCTCCTACAGTTACATTATCTCATTTGTTTTGCATATTCCTTTTTTTTTTTTTTTTGTATAGGGTTTAAAATGTACATAGAATCTGTATGGGATTGTTTAACATGTATAATAAGTATTTTCCTTGGAATATCACAATGGATTTACTTTAAACATATACTTGCCTTTTCACCATTGGCATTGCTAGCTTATGCATACATATTTACCTTTTGTTTCTATTACTATTATCTACTAATTTTTTATTTTTTTAACAGCATGTCTGACTGCGACATCCTAATCATATTCCACTACAATGGAAACTTTGAATTTGATATGACGCGTCTCGTCTATAATGGAGGAAAGCAGAAGATGAGGTATTTATCAACCAACATGACATATGGGTCATTGGTTGCTGAGGCAATTGAAGCATCCAATTGGGACACATCGACTGAAAGTTTAAGCATACAATATCTTCTTCACAATGGATGTGCATTTTCACTGGCTAGCATTGAAGATGATAATGATGTAAATAGAATGATGAAGCATCGGGTCGGGATACAAATGGGATATACTTATATGTTTCTAACAATTCAAACAGTGGACAATGTAGAGGAGGAGAACAATCTAGGTATGTTAACATATTGTATTCTAAATTAAACACTTATCAAGTATTAATCTCATTCCCTAACTTGTATTTTGTTATATTGTTGATGCTATGTAGGTTTCAGAGGAATGACAAGCATCGATCTTTTCATGTAAAATCGAGGAACATGGTCATGTCAAATTGCAAGGGAAAAGAAGTGAACGATATGACAGCCGTTTCAAAGCTTCCTACAGTCCATCTCGAAGAAGATAATGACATATTTTTCAACTATCCGAAACATTACAAGTCCACTGCATGATTTCGGTCAAGAGATTGATGTTGATAATATAGAGGATGGGGCAGACTATGGCGATGAGAATCATTCTGACGATAATAATTTCACCGGACAAATACCAGTGGTTGTGATGGGCGCGGACATAGGGAATGTTGCCAGGGATAATCCATATAACAATGCATGTTTTGATAATACAGAGGATGGGGCAGAGTATGGTGATGTGAATCAGTTTGATGAAAATAATTTAGGAGGACAAGTTCCAGTGATTGTTATGAGCTCTAACATAGGAGGAGTTGCCAAGACTAACCCAGTCATTAATGCATGTGTTGAAAATACAGAGGATGAGGCTGAGTATGGTGTTGATAATGATTTTGGTGAGAATAATTTCACATGTCAAATTCCAGTGATTGTGGTGGGCTCGGACAGAAGCAACATCGTCGGGGTTAATCCAAACAAAACTACATGTCCTTCAAGTGAACATTCAGGTGTTAATTTTGTCGACAACATGGTACCTGAACAAATGAATAAAGATGTTGGAAACAACTTAGCCCGGGAAATGTGGATTGGCCGTGAATTCCCAGATCGTGACACATTCCGAAAGACTCTGGCTAAGTTTGCAATTTATGGAAACTTTACTCTAAAGCACTTGAGGACCAACGGTTACAAAGTGACAGCATGCTGTAAAGATCAAAGTTGCCCATGGCGCATTCATGCCTCTATCGTGGAATCAGGGCCACAATTCAAAGTACGTACGTATAATCCAATCCATAGATGCTCGAAGCCAATGATGGGGAGGGCACACAAACAAGCATCAGCATTGCTAATTTCGGAGTTCATCATGGACAGAGTCAGACAAAATCCCAATCTGAAACCAAAAGAGATCATGAACGACTACCAAATGGAATTTGGGACAACTATTACATACAAGAAAGCACATGTAGCAAAGGATATTGCCCTGCGTGCAGTGCGAGGATCTTACGAGGAATCCTTTCAAATGCTTCCTAGTTACTGTATTGAATTGCATAGGACCAATCCAGGGACAGTAACAAATATAGATACCACGTCCAATGACCGTTTTAGAAGATTTTTTTGGGCATTCGGAGTTTGTCTAAGGTCTTTCATTAATGCTTGCAGACCAATGATTGCGATAGATGGGACACATCTCCGAGGGAAGTATCCCGGTGTTTTGCTCGTTGCTGTTACACATGATGCCAATCATAAACTCCTCCCCATCGCTTTTGCCTTCGCGGAAGCCGAGCGACGTGATAGTTGGGAGTGGTTCCTGGCAAATCTGCATAAAGCGATTGGTGAGCCTAATAATTTGACTATTGTGTCAGACCGCCAAAAAGGTTTTATTCCAGCGCTCTTGAATACCATACCCTCCGCAACGTATTGTTATTGTTGCCGTCACATTGCAGAGAATATTAGGGTGGCTTTCAGCGATGCGGCGATTGTTATGAGATTTTGGCGTGCCGCCAAAGCGAATAGGCCGTTTGAATATGATGCATATATGAGTGATATACGGGCAGTCAACCAAGAGGCATTCACTTACATTGATGCAATCGGAAGGCAACGATGGGCTGATGCATATGTAGATGAACGTCGGTATGAAATGTTCACTAGTAACGCAGCAGAATGCACAAACGCCATCTTAAAGGATACGAGAGTCCTACCTATTACAAGACAAGTCGAGGAAATACGGGCCAAGATGATGGAGTTCTATCAGAAGCGCCATCTTGAATCACAAGCATTGACAAGTTGTCTAACATCGTATGCGGAGACAGTTTTGGAAAGAGAAACGGAAAAGCTCGGCAATTGCATGTTCGTGTTGCTGGTTTGATTGAGTTTCAGGTACAATCTGCAGAGTACGTGGACGTCATTGATCTTGAACGCAAGACTTGCACGTGTTGAAAATGGGATATCCTTGGGATCCCTTGTGCTCATGCATTGGCCTCAATGAGAGTTAGAAACTATGATCCATATGATTCTGTGAACACTGGTACCTATCAAGTGTATACCGTACAACATATAGTGAAGTGTTGCATGCTACCCGTGATAATAAACAGTGGGAGCACACATCTGATGTACGAGTCTTACCACCACGAGCTTCTAGGCAACCAGGGCGGCCAAAGAAGAATAGGATTCGGACCGAGGATCGCGGCCGCCAAAGGAGGGTAGTCACTCGTGGTAATTGTAAGAAGAGGGGTCATAACCGGCAAAGTTGTCGCAATCCTCCTGGGCAAACTTGAAGATAATGACATGCATACTGATGCATATTTTGTGAATGGCCTTTTTTGGAAGTAATTATGTTTGGTGGGTTTTTTTGTGGTATGAATGTCTTAGTAGCAGCAGCCATCTGGATAGTGTACAGCAGCCATCTTTTTTTGTCCCTTGAATGGGGATGTAAAATGAATTGTTAATATGTGTTGTGGATGTCTTGCTAGATGCAGTCATCTTCGAAGTGTACAGCCCTACTGATGCATTTTTTATAAGGGGGATGCAAGATGACTTGTTAATGTGTTGTATGGATGTCTTCATAGATACAGCCATCTGGATAGTGTATACAGCCTACTGAAGCATTTTTTTTGGATGGGTGATGCAAGAAGACTTGTCAATATGTGGTTTGGATGTCTTGATAGATACAGCCATCTGGAGCATTTAAAAGTATACTAAAGCATTTTTTGGGAGGGTGAGATTGTGGATTGAATGTGCAGCCTCTATCGATGGTGTACAGTCTACTTAACAACATAGGGTTGGTTAGACAATGCTGTTCGGACCTTGTACATCTTGTGGGATGGGTAGTAATTTTTTTGGGATATCATATAAGATGTTATTTAAGAAAATATTTGTTGTAAACTTTTTGTGGTGATGCTAATATATATAATGTTTCTCGCATTGTGGTTTAGTTGTTGATATCTTACTTTACAGCTAGTACATTTATTAATGACATCTCCTAAATAGGTATAAAATGTGAGATAAGCAATATAGTCGATATTGAATGTCATTATGGTCGATATCGACTATTACTGTAATTTATATGTTACAGTTAAATAGTCGATATCGACTATTAATGTAATTTCTATGTTTCAGTCATTATAGTCGATATCGACTATTACTGTAGTTTCTATGTTTTAGTTAAATAGTCGATATCGACTAGTATTGTACATCAAATTTGAGAATGGATTAACATCTTTTTAAAAACCAAACCGTCCTAGAAGGAAAGTGTAGGTCAGACTCGACTGATGACCATAATCACCAATCTCCCATGCTATAAGGATAAATGCCACTCCTTAAAAAAAAGACAATGCATATAGACTCCTTATCTAAGAAACCCCAAGGGCAAAACAAGGCATACCTGGTCTCCATAGTAAAATAACATGCTAAAAATAAATAAATAACATCCTGGGTAACAGGGAAGGTCATACCAGTCCTCTTTAACCAACTCTGTATTCTTCTTATTTTCTCTTTTCTTATATTCAAGAGGGCATTCAAGAAAAATAATGCATGGGTTTACAATCTTCCTCCTCATTTTGCCAGGGGCAACAACATCCTTGTTAAACATAACTCAGTTAAATAGTCGATATCGACTATTACTGTAATTTCATTATTCAGTTAAATAGTCGATATCGACTACCACTGTAATTTCATTATTTCAGTTAAATAGTTGATATCGACTATCTATTATAGTCGATATCGACTATTTGTTATATGTTTTCTCACATATTCAATTCCAATAAGAGGACACCTAAAACATACACCATTGTCATCAAAATGCATACATTCATTTGCATTAAATAATTCCACATCTAAAAGGGGACATCCACATGAACCACTAAAATGTAAAAAAACTTTGGCATTAATATCGACACACAAGTTTTTACAATTGTAAAAGTTACAAGTTCACAAAAGGATTCACTGCTTCTCAGTCAACATCTCCATCTACTGTCCAAAACCTTTTACAAAACTATTCTTAACCAGCCAAACAATATGATCAACCCGGCAAGTTCAACAAGTCCGGAAGATTCAGCCTATTAGCATTCACCTGCCAGCTTCTCTTGAAAATTTCAATCACAATTTTGCTATGGAAGTAAGGAATGTCAGACTGTTTAAATGTGATTGGACGGCGATGAACACAATGCTCCGCATATGCAATAACGAATACTCCGCAGTCATTACCATTGTCTTAGTGAGGAATGTCTTCCTTGGTCAGTACAGGCCATAAAAATGGATCCGTCCAGCCAAAATGCATGTACATAGAATTCAACCACCCGATCTGCAACAATATCCAAATGGGGGGATTATCATAGGTGATGCCGACAACTCATCTGATGAATGTTTTTTAGGATCATAAACCTTACTTACAAATATAAATAATACTTACAAACTGCTCAGCTTTACTTTGTGACAAACGATCACCAAGCAAACTGTTGTAGAACTCCCACCTTCTTTCATCAACGTAGCCTGCCACCAACGTGAAATGGTTTCTGTAGTGGAGCACAAACACTAGTGTTTGTGCCTCCCGGGCTTCCCATACTCTATGACCTTGCTTGCCGAATGCAGCTTCAGCACTCGTAACAGAACCCTCATGCCATCAACTCTGCATTGAGTTTTACTACCAAATCAATGAACATTTTTATCATATAGGACAATGCGTAATCACGATGTTAATAAAATTCAATGTGAATGATAGTTCAGCCTAGACTTATAGATATACTGGGGTCCGCGATGAAAGCGGTTGGACACCCTGCTCTTAGGATCTCAAAGTAATAGTACATAAGATTAGTGTCCAGCCAAGTTCCCTCTTCTAGTGTATTCTTTAAATCGCGGCTGGAGACCATGGTACAAATGCTAGCTAGTTCAGATTCCCTACATGACAGATATTGTATTAATAAGTAGCTTTGACATGGATAGGACATGAGTATTGGGTATTGTTGGGATTGGTGTATGCCCTAAAGCCCACTAGCTGCACTCTCATCTTTTGTTACTGGATATTGACTGGTTATTTAATGGAATGACTCTTTTCTGCTTAAACATGTATATATGTATGGTTGTGTAAGGCCCATTGTTTCTAGTAAATGAATTAGGTGTGTAGTGTATACACACAGATAGGTCTAATTCATGGACACTGGAAACAACATATTTGTTCATAACTGAGAGATGGAGCTGGGCACTTCATCTTGGTATAAGTTATAATGAGAGACTCTTCTGCATTCAGGGTGACTTACCTAAGTCATGAGAGGACTTTTCCGGATTTATCTCATTAGTGCATATGCAATGCATTGAACAGGACCATGGTAGGTGTGATCTCTAAAATAGTACTATCACTGAGAGAGATCAAGTCACCTCATGCTACTGAGTGACTAGTGCTCTTAATCTTAAGCATTTGTGGATGAACTGACGAAGTCAAGTTCTTGTGCTTTAATTCACTATGGGTGAGATTCTTTTCTTGGGTCAACAGCTCTGTGTTTTGGGTACTCAGGACTTGATCAGTTGGGATGTGCAGATGCAATAAAGAATCTATGTCATTTAATGATGGAATGATCGTCCCCTTAGAATTATCCGATTAATCATCAAAATCTAAGATCTTAGTATATGGATGTTCCATATGGATATTGAACTTGTGGGTCGCTCCCTGGACCAAGAGAAGGTTGATAGTACATGTGATAACCTGACTCGATTATGGATGTTACATAGAGGGGCATTCAGGTCATTACACTTAGTAGGTCGAAGACAACTGTCATTTTACGACGAGCTTATTATATTATATATTTGTCCTTGGAGTTCAACCATAACTCTTTAGTGGAATGAGTTAAGGTTAAAATGGTCTTTATTGCTATGGGTTTAGCATGGACATTTTGGTCATTTTGGGAGCCAATGGCAAATATGTCTTTTGGTCCCTTCTCTAATCACTTTTCAAGATTGGCATGGTTTCCTAAAATGTTTAGATGACATTTGGTTGAATTATTTTAGTGGAAAAATAATTTTGTGTTTAAATTCAAATAGGCCTTTGATGGAATACATGAATTTAATTCTAGATAAATTGTTTGTGGGCCATGGTGTGCACTAGTATGTGGGACGTCCATAATGGGATTTCCATGGGTAAGGTTTCCAACTTCGAGTAGGACTCTCTACTTGGAAAGTTGGACTCCTCTTTGGATTAGTATTCCTATAAGAAAGTTTCCTTTTTGGATTAGAAACTTAAATTAGTAAGTGTTCTACAACTAGGATTACTAATTGCCAAAGTTTGTGGGAATCTTTTAGTTTCCTTTTCTAATTGGAGTATTTCTAAAAGGAAATAAATCTTTAGATTGTACTTTCCTTTTAGGACATCTATGAGAATTAGAAGAGATAACTTTTTAGGAAAGGATTCCCATAGTTTCTATAAAAGGAGATAAACCCCCCTTTGGACGTCCCACCCAATGCTAGAAATCATTCCACACGTCCAGCCATTGTTCTTCATTGAGGAGAAATTGAGATCTGAGATTTTTCCTTAGAAAAATAGTTCTCAATTCCTAGATTAAGACCCACCATCTTAGCCAATCAGATTTGGAAGTGAGATAGAGAAGAAGATCAAAGGCAATACTACTGTAGAAAATTCCAGCAATTTGTTTGCTGATTGCAAGTCTGAGTTCAGCCCTTTGGATCTATTTTTTCAGAGATTTGAAGTCTACAAATCTTCAAGGTAATAGTCTTCTTCATTCTCCTTAAATTATACACTTGTTGGTCATGAATTCATGGAGTTATTAAGCGATCACTATGGCTGATTTATGCTGCCCAAATCAGATTTTTAAAAATCTATCATGTTACAAATTAGCCATGAATGTCTTCCGCTAGTGATGTTCAGATCTGAATCGCAGTTTCTTTCAGTGGTATCAGAGCCACTCCATGTGAAATCATGATCCCATGTTGTGTATAATTAATCCTAGATTGATTATGGGTATGGTGGCACCCTACTAAAGTTATGTTGTGATGCATGTTGTGTGCAAGTTTCATTAACATTGCTGGAATTCATTTTCCAGATTTGTTTAATGATGCACATAGTCAGTTTGCATGCACTAACCTCTTTGTTTGCAGCCATATATTGCATCCTTGATGGTTCGCATGATTGTTATGTGGATTTGGATGTTTTTTTCATTAGTTGGAAAGTGTACGATTGCGCGTTTAGCAATCATAGGAAATTGTAATTCTTTCTTTACTTTTATTCCAACTATCTTGATGTAAGCTTTCTTGAAAAGCATAGGTATCTCCAATGTAATTTGGGGTTTTCTTTTTTATGGGTTTGCTTGTATAAATTTAATTTATTGGAACAAGCAACAAGAAGAAAGTTTCAAGCAAGGTTGCAAGTAACCGGATTCCTTAGTGGTGGAGGAGACAAGACTTCTTGGTGAAAGATGAGATTTATTCTTGATGTCCTAGTTCGATAAGGATTAGAAGTCCGAAGAGCAAGGAGCCATCAAGGATTGCATGCTTTTATTTGCTTTTATATATGGAATGCATGGATGAATACTTTATATAATTGCTATAATTATCACCTAGAAACATGGCCACCATTAGGTTCTAAAATTGGCATCTTTTTATATTAGATTGTTTTTAGTTTGGCAAATTATTTTAAATGGAACTTAGACCAGCACCTTCTATTTTGTCTAAGGTTTAAAATTGGATAGGGTTTAGTTTATCTTGGTACCCTTGGTTTCCAAAAGAGGCTAAACTAAAATCTAATTAGATGCTACCTATGGGTTTCCATAACCCAAGATAGGTTTTTGATTCTTTAAAGGGATTTGCTCAAATGTTTTAAAGCAAAGGTTATTTATTTTTAAGATGACTCAAGTTATTGAGTCATAAATTTAATTAACCAAGTTTGCGAGATTTAAAAGAGTTATTGAGTAAACAATGTAAAGGTCAAAAAGTATAAACCCTAGTGATAAATAATCAAGTGGGAGAGGGGTTTTTGGAAAGACCCCACGGCCTTCCATTTTCGGTTCATGTTATCTCACTAAGGTGTTAGTAAGAGCGGCCATCCCTTCGGTGGAGTTCTTTACTAAAGACCACTTTGATGGGTTAATGGGTGAACTAATGTGAATTTTCGTAATGAGGTGTTAGTAGGAGCGGCCATCCCTTCGGTGGAGTTCTTTACTAAAGATCACTTTTATAGAATGTCAATGAAGTGTTGGTGGGAGCGGCCATCCTTTCGGTGGAGCTTTTTACTAAAGTTCACTTCTAGAATGGATAAAAGTCTCTTCCCTTTGGAGGACTTAATCATAGACATTCTGGGAAATTTCATAAGAGATGGTTATACACTTGACATAAGACGGTAATGACCTATCCTTAGGAGTTAAGTTTTATTTGTCATATGAGGCCAAACCAATCAGTGATTGGACTACCACTGGATATGTATATCCAGATAGTGATAATCCAAATAAGTATGCCTTAATTCAACGTGACTGTAGGCTCGGCCATCAATTCGATGGAGGGTCTATGAGGAGGTTGAAACACTGATACATTATGATTGGGGTTAAATAATGTAAAAAGTCTTGTGCTTTGTTTTTTCTTTTATAACAAGCACCATATACATATTACATATATACTGCATGTCTAATTATAAACCGTTTCATATCCAGAGAGAGATGGGTAAAGATTCTTTTAGTCCGCTGATGTGCATTCTTCGTGAGAACAAACTGACTGGACCTAACTACGTAGATTGGAAGAGAAATCTTGACATAGTACTCACTGCTGAGGAGTACAAGTATGTCTTGCTGGAAACCTGTCCTGATATTGATGCTAATTCTACTGATGACCAGTTAGAGGCTGAGAGGAAATGGAAGAAAGCGAATAGCATGGCTAAATGCTACATGCTCGCTTCCATGTCCAACGTGTTACAAACACAGCACGAGCATATGGACACGGCCTATGAAATCATGATGTCCTTGTCTGAGATGTTCGCAGACAAGAGCAGGCCAGCTAGGCAAGCTACTATGAGGACTATCATGAACACTAGGATGGCTGAGGGAACACCTGTCAGAGAGCATATGCTCAAGCTGATGGATTGTTTCAATATGGCTGAGATTCTAGGGGCTGAGATTGATGCAGAGAGTCAAACTGACATGATTCTCGAAACTCTGCCGGACTCTTTCAATCAGGTCAAGCTCAATTTCAATATGAGCAAGATGGACATGACTCTACCTGAGTTAATGAAAGAACTCCAGGCGGCAGAGGCCATCATGAAGCCCAAAGCCCAAGCTCATTTTTTCCAGTCTTCCTCTAAACTAAACCCGAAAGGGAAGAAGTTCAAGAAGAAGCAGAATAAGGAAAAAGGGCAGAAAAAGGACAACACTGGTAATAAGAAGGACAAGGGTATAGATGGAAAGCCCAACGGGAAATGCTTCAAGTGTGGCCTCAAAGGTCATTGGAAGAAAGATTGTCCCAAGTTCCTAGCCTCAGTTAAGAAAGGTACATCTTTTTCATACTATATTGAAACTTGTCTAGTGGTTGATTCTACTCACTCATGGATAGTAGACTCAGGAGCCACTAATCATATCTGCAATTCATTGCAGGGGTTTCAGATAATGCAAAGGATTGAGAAAGGAGAGCTTGCCTTTAGAGTCGGAACTGGAGCTAAAGTTTGGGCAGTTGCAGTAGGAGTTGTTACCTTACATTTTCCATGTGATAGGATATTAGTTTTAAATAATGTTTTCTATATTCCGGACATGAGGAAGAATTTAATTTCAGTTTCCAGACTAATTGAATTTAATTATTCAGTTTCTTTCCATTCTGGTATTGATATCAGTAGAGATGGAAATATTATATGTTCCGGTAGAATACATGACAACTTATTTTATATATATCCTATTGCTCCCACACTGCATAATGTACAACAAGAAAACTCAACTTCCCTTAAGAGGAAGGTATCTTCAATCAATGACACATATCTTTGGCATTTACGTTTGGGTCACATTAACCTAAAACGGATTCAGAGGTTGGTAGAAGATGGGCCTTTGAGCTCATTAGATTTCGAACCTTTTCCTTAGTGCGAATCTTGTCTCAAGGGAAAGATGACCAAACAGTCATTCTCTGGAAAGGGACTAAGGTCAAAGGAGTTATTAGAATTGATTCACACTGATGTGTGTGGTCCTATGAACAAACCAGCTCGAGGAGGGTATGAGTATTACATCACCTTCACCGATGATTACTCTAGGTATGAATATGTATACTTAATGCGACGCAAGTCTAAGGCGTTTGATAAGTTCAAACAATTCAAGGCTGAGGCGGAGCTACAACTAGGGAAACATATCAAAGCCCTTCGATCTGATCGAGGTGGCGAGTACCTCCTGGGTGAGTTCAAAGAGTACCTCACACAACATGGGATTGTGTCTCAGTTGTTTGCACCGGGTACACCCCAGCAAAATGGTGTAGCGGAGAGAAGAAACCGTACCCTTCTTGATATGGTGAGGTCCATGATGAGTCATGCAACCCTACCTATATCTTTTTGGGGATATGCCCTAGAAGCAGCAGCATACATTTTAAATCTGGTGCCTTCTAAATCAGTACCTAGGACACCCCAAGAAATGTGGACAAGTCGAAAACCTAGTTTAAGACATATCCACATTTGGGGTTGTCCAGCCTATGTACTGAATGATAAAGCTACCAAGCTGGAACCCAGATCGGAAATGTGCTACTTCATTGGGTATCCTAAGGGAACGAGAGGTGGCATCTTTTATCATCCAAAGGAGCAAAAAGTGCTCATCAGTACTCATGCTAGGTACTTGGAGGATGATTGTATGATGCACCAAGAGCTTAGTTGTAAAGAAATCCTTGAGGAGATTCTTACGGGATCTCCTATAACATCTGTACCAGATCCTGAGACAGTAGATGAACAAGATATTCCTTTTAACATTCCGGAGCCTCGTCGTAGTGGGAGAATTTCTAGACAGCCAGAAAGATATCTAGGAGTGTCTTTTAAGACAGACTCTGAAGATCTGGTTGAGGACCCTACTAGTTATGATGAAGCAGTAACGGATATAGATGCTGACATGTGGCAGCAAGCGATGAAATCTGAAATGGATTCTTTGTATTCCAATCAAGTCTTGGAACTTGTAGATGCACCTGAAGGGATTAAACCCATAGGGTGCAAGTGGATCTATAAGAGAAAGAGATGAGTGGATGGGAAGGTTGAAACCTTCAAAGCAAGACTGGTGGCGAAAGGATATACTCAGAAAGAGGGTATCGATTACGAGGAAACCTTTTCACCAATGGCTATGCTTAAGTCCATAAGGATTCTCTTGGCCATCGCATGTCATTATGACTACGAGATATGGCAAATGGATGTCAAGACAGCTTTTCTTAATGGAAGTCTTGACGAATGCATCTATATGATGCAACCAGAGGGCTTCATTGCTAGTAGCCAAGATAACATGGTTTGTAAACTTAAGAAGTCCATTTATGGACTTAAGCAAGCATCTAGAGCATGGAACATCAAGTTTAATCAGGCAGTCAAATCTTTTGGCTTTGATCAAAACATTGATGAACCATGTGTGCATAAGAAAGGAAGTGGAAAAGCAGTTGCATTTTTGGTTCTGTATGTAGATGACATATTACTCATAGGAAATGATGTAGGTTTATTGTCATCCACAAAGGTTTGGTTATCCTCTCAATTTCAGATGAAGGATTTGGGTAAGGCCAGCTATATCTTAGGGATCAAGCTTTTGCGTGATCGCAAGAATAAGATGTTAGCCCTATCCCAATCTTCATACATTGAGAAGATATTGGTCAAGTTTAACATGCATGACTCCAAAAAGGGCCTCCTACCTTCTAGATATGGAGTACCACTATCTCGAGATCAATGTCCAAAGACATCTGAAGAGATAGAGAGCATGAGTAGAGTTCCATATGCATCCGCTGTTGGAAGTCTCATGTATGCAATGTTATGTACTAGACCAGATATTTGCTTTGCCGTTGGCATGGTTAGCAGATATCAGTCAAACCCTAGACCTATGCATTGGACAACTGTTAAGCATATATTCAAGTATCTTCGGAGAACGAAAGATTATATGCTAACCTTTCGAGCAGATGATCTAACGTCATTGGCGTATACAGACTCTGATTTTCAATCTGATAGAGATGCCAGAAACTCTACTTCGGGATACGTCTTTACTCTGTCAGGAGGGGCTATATCATGGAGAAGTGTCAAGCAATCCCGTACTGCTGATTCTACCATGGAAGCAGAGTATGTGGCGGCATCGGAAGCTGCGAAGGAAGCAGTATGGCTCAGAAAATTCCTATTGGAATTGGGAGTTGTTCCTGCAGTGCAAAAACCGATTGTCATGTACTGCGATAACACTGGTGCTGTAGCACAGTGCAAAGAGCCCAGGAATCACAAGAAAGGCAAGCACATTCAGAGAAAGTACCACTTGATCTAGGAATTCATTCAGGATGGAGAAATAGTGGTGGAGCATATTGCTTCAGCAAATAACTTAGCTGACCCATTCACAAAGACTCTTACTGAGAAAGTCTTTACTTCTCATGTTGAGTCTATGGGTGTTAGGTTAGGAAGTAGTGGTCTTTAGTGCAAGTGGGAGTTTGTTGGGATTGGTGTATGCCCTAAAGCCCACTAGCTGCACTCTCATCTTTTGTTACTGGATATTTACTGGTTATTTAATGGAATGACTCTTTTCTGCTTAAACATTTATATATGTATGGTTGTGTAAGGCCCATTGTTTCTAGTAAATGAATTAGGTGTGTAGTGTATACACACAGATAGGTCTAATTCATGGACACTGGAAACAACATATTTGTTCATAACTGAGAGATGGAACTGGGCACTTCATCTTGGTATAAGTTATAATGAGAGACTCTCCTGCATTCAAGGTGACTTACCTAAGTCATGGGAGGACTTTCCCGGATTTATCTCATTAGTGCATATGCAATGCATTGAACAGGACCATGGTAGGTGTGATCTCTAAAATAGTACTATCACTGAGAGAGATCAAGTCACCTCATGCTACTGAGTGACTAGTGCTCTTAATCTTGAGCATTTGTGGATGAACTGACGAAGTCAAGTTCTTGTGCTTTAATTCACTATGGGTGGGGTTCTTTTCATGGGTCAACAGCTATGTGTTTTGGGTACTCGGACTTGATCAGTTGGGACGTGCAGATGCAATAAAGAATCTATGCCATCTAATGATGGAATGATCGTCCCCTTAGAATTATCCGATTAATCATCAAAATCTAAGATCTTAGTATATGGATGTTCCATATGGATATTGAACTTGTGGGTCGCTCCCTGGACCAAGATAATGATATCCGGATGATGATTATGTTAAGGATATGAAGTTCTAAGGTTTAGATGTAATCGAGAAGGTTGATAGTATATGTGATAACCTGACTCGATTATGGATGTTACATAGAGGGGCATTCAGGTCATTACACTTAGTAGGTCGAAGACAACTGTCATTTTATGACGAGCTTATTATATTATATATTTGTCCTTGGAGTTCAACCATAACTCTTTAGTGGAATGAGTTAAGGTTAAAATGGTCTTTATGTTGCTATGGGTTTAGCATGGACATTTTGGTCATTTTGGGAGCCAATGGCAAATATGTCTTTTGGTCCCTTCTCTAGTCACTTTCCAAGATTGGCGTGGTTTCCTAAAATGTTTAGATGACATTTGGTTGAATTATTTTAGTGGAAAAATAATTTTGAGTTCAAATTCAAATAGGCCTTTGATGGCATACATGAATTTAATTCTAGATAAATTGTTTGTGGGCCATGGTGTGCATTAGTATGTGGGACGTCCATAATGGGATCTCCATGGGTAAAGTTTCCAACTTTGAGTAGGACTCTCTACTTGGAAAGTTGGACTCCTCTTTGGATTAGTATTCCTATAAGAAAGTTTCCTTTTTGGATTAGAAACTTAAATTAGTAAGTGTTCTACAACTAGGATTACTAATTGCCAAAGTTTGTGGGAAGTTCTTTTAGTTTCCTTTTCTAATTGGAGTATTTCTAAAAAGAAATAAATCTTTAGATTGTACTTTCCTTTTTGGACATCTATGAGAATTAGAAAAGATAACTTTTTAGGAAAGGATTCCCATAGTTTCTATAAAAGGAGACAAACCCCCCTTTGGACGTCCAACCCAATGCTAGAAATCATTCCACACGTCCAGCCATTATTCTTCATTGAGGAGAAATTGAGATCTAAGATTCTTCCTTAGAAAAATAGTTCTCAATTTCTAGATTAAGATCCCACCATCTTAGCCAATCAGATTTGGAAGTGAGATAGAGAAGAAGATCAAAGGCAATACTACTGCAGAAAATTCCAGCAATTTGTTTGCTGATTGCAAGTCTGAGTTCCGCCCTTTGGATCTATTTTTGTAGAGATTTGAAATCTATAAATCTTCAAGGTGATAGTCTTTTTCATTCTCCTTAAATTATACACTTGTTGGTCATGAATTCATGGAGTTATTAAGCGATCACTATGGCTGATTTATGCTGCCCAAATCAGATTTTTAAAAATCTGTCATGTTACAAATTAGCCATGAATGTATTCCGCTAGTGATGTTCAGATCTGAATCGCAGTTTCTTTCAGGTATAGTTTGAAATACAGCGAAATAAACTTCCATACTTACTGTGTACTATAATATTCCTTGAAACCCTGCACCAGAAATTGTTCCTGTTCATTTAATACATAACCCGAATGCACCATAGAATGAGAGTAATCGGAGAACTTTACTAGGACTTTACGCAGATGGGGCAGGCGCTTGATTCTCCAAATCAACGACATGACACTAGCCATCGGGGCGGTAGCAACTATTGTGGAATCACTATGAACTGACACCGGAGTGTCAAACAATACCCTGCCTACTGGCGGTGTCTCGAGCACCTCTTCAAATGGTGGTACGTATAATGGACGACCCTCGCTTTGAACGTTGTCACGACATTTTTTGCCCTTTCTCATGTAAGTTTTTGCTTTTGGACTTTTAAGAGCTGGTTTCTTTAATCTCGCATGAGAAGGAATATTGTAGGAGGGCGGGGCAGGTGCATCGGCAGACATCTGAGGGGGATCAGTCTGGAATGGAGCAGCATCGGTGTCTTGAACATTCTGATCGGGAACAGTACAAGATGGACCAGCATCAGTATTGGGAGCCCTCTAAGGGGAAACCCTTTGAGATGAACCATTATGAGGGGTTTCAGTTTTTGTCTGAAAGTAAACAATACAGACAAAGTCAGATTACATTTCAGTAAAATATAGAAAAGTTATCGGCAGATTACCTTCTCTACATCCTCATCAGACACTGAGCTGTTGCCATCTTCCATGTTGAAATTTTCGAATTTCGTCCTGAATGCTGCCTTGAACGTCTTTAATTTTTTCCGGATCGAGTCCGCCAAACTTAATAAGCCCTTCTTCCTCCTGTCAGACCGATCACATGACCGCTCCAAACGTGCAACAAGTTGTTCAACCTGGATTTATGTATAGGAATTTATGTCATGCAAAAAACAAGCAATATTACTTTCATATAAAAAGGAAAAACATCAATTCCCTTACATTCAATACTTACACATTTTTGTGGGACACACGTGTAGGTAGGATGCGCATGTACTTCAGCCTCATTAACACCACTTTACCCAACCCTCCCTATGTGCTGGAGTGTATTGGCAACATACCAGACGAAGTATTCTTCTGAATGTGTTGACTGAGTGCACTCCTCTCCACGTAATCCAAGTTGCCTTCTAGCAGCCCACAATGCTGCTATCTCTTCGTCCATATGCAAGCTGTAGTCAATTACAATCCTCTCTATATGTTCTACTCTCACGTATGGCATATTGAAGGGGGGGGGGGGACGAGTTGCTTCAGTCCAAATTGCTTCATGACTCGCCAAGTGTTATGCCGCTCAACAATCTAGTACCACACGAGCACGGTCGATGAAGAAAAAAGATCCCGATCCCCTTTGAGCACACTCAATTGAAATTTCTTGCTGTAGTTATTATACGGCTGCCAAGTGAACTGCATACAATTTAAAAAGAAGACATTAGGCAAATGTAATGAGGATTGAAAGGAATAATTATGTACAACTATGTTATGAAAACACTAATATATTTACCCCATCAGCCGGCAAGGTGTTTAGCTGGTGTCTTACTTCACTGACCGATGATGTGTATGGGTGTTCCCCAAGCCTCCTATCCATGTCTTGAAAAGTGGGAATTTTATGTCTTTCTTCCAAGATTTATCTGGCAGAGGACACCGTCCAATAGTCATCCGAGAATAAGCCCATATCTGCAATGGAAAGTATTAAGACATAGGCATTAGTTAGGTTTTAAATTATGCAACATTTTACGACGTCAGTTTTTAAATTAATCACCTGTATAAGCTGCAAAGGCCCCGTTGGTGTTCTGCAAGACTTACCGTCTTCCTCTTGCGAACCTTTCTTCTTACCTTCATCCTCTTTCTTCTTTCCTGGATCCTCTTTCTTCCCCTCGCCCCACCAAGTTGCCTTTGCCAACATTCTATAATGGTTTGCAAGACATGCGGGGGCCCATGCGTAAGGCTTGAATTCCCTAAACAACTCAAGCAGATAAGCAGGCCCCCTCGCACCGGAAGTCTGTGTGAATATTTGACCGGACACCAAAAAAAAATGATATGCCCGAGTGGCTCTAATCTCATCATCTTTTTGTTTCTTCCTACCCTCATCCGCCAAGGCAGCAGGGCTAAAGTTGTCCTCAAGCCACTTGAACTTTATCGTTATGCCAACATAGTCTTGCTTCTTCTGTGGCGTGATCCCAAGCAACTCTTGACAAACTGGCTCTACATATCTACCCGAAAAAGTCCGTCCGGTTACGATCGGGCCATCGACTGGCAATCCATAGATATAAGCAACATCTTCAAGTGTTATAGTTGCTTCACCGGTTGGCAGATGGAATGAATTCGTTTCTGGACGCCACCTCTCAATCAAAGCTGTTATCAATGCATGGTCTATGACCATACGATATATGTCTGCCAAGTGGTGTAGGCCCGTTTATCGTACGTATCGCTTTTGATTGTCTGTAAGCACCCATACATCTTTATCAGGGTTTGTTGGGATACACCTCATGCGCCCGAATTCCTGGTAAGAACAATAACCAGTGAACAGATTCCATGGACAATACAACCCTAAGAAAAATTATAAGATATTGAAGTTATAAGTAGATACCGTATCTGTAATTACGATATACCTCTCCTTGACGAATTCCCTCTGAAATATGATTTGTTTGCTGAAAGAGGAGTAAATTGGACCCATCGCTACTGTTTTCTTGATGAACCTGCAAAATATCAAATGTGATAATTGCCCAATTAATATGGATAGTGGACAATCAAATTAGTTTTGACTATTCGGAGTATGGGCCATGCATCACAGGGCAGCAACTTGTGCAGTTGTGGGAACATAACTTCCTAATGAGTAACAATTCAAAGCCAGAAATGTATATAGATAGGCAATGCTTAGTTACAGCTTGGATTACCAAGTCCAATACCGATTATAAATTCGTAATATCCGCGATGATGCCAAGTTGGTGATTACAAACAAATTCCCTCACAAACTGCGATTCAGATCTGAACATCACTAGGGGAAGACGTTCATGGCTGATTTGTAACATGACAGATTTTTAAAAAATCTGATTTGGGCAGCATAAATCAGCCATATAGATCGCAAAAGAACTCCATGAATTCATGGCCAACAAGTGTATAATTAAAGGAGAATCAAGAAGACTATTACCTTGAAGATTTGTAGACTTCAAATCTCTAGAAAAATAGATCCAAAGGGCTGAACTCAGACTTGCAATTACCAAACAACTTGCTGGAATTTTCTGCAGTAGAATTGCCTTTGATCTTCTTCTCTATCTCACTTCCAAATCTGATTGGCTAAGATGGTGGGATCTTAATCTAGGTTTCTAGATGAGTTTTGAGAACTATTTTCTATGGAAAAATTCTCAGACCTTATGCTCTCTTCAAAGAAGAAGAAGGAGGGCTTGGACGTGTGGAATAGTCTCTTGCATAGGGATGGACATCCAAGGGGATGGGTTTCCTCTTTTATAGAAACTTTTGGGATTGCTTTCCTAAAAAAGCTATCTCTTCTAATTCTCATAGATGTCCTAAAAAGAATCTATAATGTAAAGATTTATTTCCTTTTAGAAACACTCCAATTAGAAAAGGAAACTAAAGGAACATCCCACAAACTTTGGCAACTAGTAATCCTAGTTGCACAACACTTACTAATTTAAGTTTCTAATTCAAAAAGGAAACTTTCTTATAGGAATACTAATCCAAAGAGGAGTCCAACCTTCCAAGTAGAGAGACCTACTCAAAATTGGAAACCTTACCCATGGAAATCCCATTATGGACGTTCCACATACTAATGCACACCATGGCCGACAAATAATTTATCTAGAATTAAATTCACGTATGCCATCAAAAGCCTATTTGAATTTAAACTCAAAATTATTTTTCCACTAAAATAATTCAACTATATGTTATCTAAACATTTTAGGAAACCATGCCAATCTTGGAAAGTGACTAGAGAAAGGACCAAAAGACATATTTGCCATTGGCTCCCAAAATGACCAAAATGTCCATGCTAAACCCATAGTAACATAAAGACCATTTTAACCTTAACTCATTCCACTAAAGAGTTATGGTTGAACTCCAGGGACAAATATATAATATAATAAGCTCATCAGAAAATGACAGTTATCTTCGACTTACTAAGTAAAATGACTTAATGCCCCTCTATGTAACATCCATAATCAAGTCAGGTTATCAGATGTACTATCAACCTTCTTGATTACATCTAAACCTTAGAACTTCATATCCTTAACTTAATCATCATCCGTATATCATAACCTTAACTCATTCCACTAAAGAGTTATGGTTGAACTCCAGGGACAAATATATAATATAATAAGCTCATCAGAAAATGACAGTTATCTTCGACTTACTAAGTAAAATGACTTTAATGCCCCTCTATGTAACATCCATAATCAAGTCAGGTTATCAGATGTACTATCAACCTTCTTGATTATATCTAAACCTTAGAACTTCATATCCTTAACTTAATCATCATCCGTATATCATTCTCTTGGTCCAGGGAGCGACCCACAAGTTCAATATCCATATGGAACATCCATATACTAAGATCTTAGATTTTGATGATTAATCGGATAATTCTAAGGGGACGATCATTCCATCATTAGATGGCATAGATTCTTTATTGCATCTGCACGTCCCAACTGATCAAATCCGAGTACCCAAAACACAAAGCAGTTGACCCATGAAAAGAATCTCACCCACAGTGAATTAAAGCACAAGAACTTGACTTCGTCAGTTCATCCACAAATGCTCAAGATTAAGAGCACTGGTCACTCAGTAGCATGAGGTGACTTGATCTCTCTCAGTGATAGTACTATTTTAGAGATCACACCTTCCATGGTCCTGTTCAATGCATTGCATATGCACTAATGAGATAAATCCGGGAAAGTCCTCCCATGACTTAGGTAAGTCACCCTGAATACAGGGGAGTCTCTCACTATAACTTATACCAAGATGAAGTGCCCAGCTCCATCTCTCAGTTATGAACAAATATGTTGTTTCCAGTGTCCATGAATTAGACCTATCTATGTGTAGACACTACACACCTAATTCATTTACTATAAACAATGGGCCTTACACAACCATACATATGTACATGTTTAAAGAGAAAAGAGTCATTCCATTAAATAACCAGTAAATATCCAGTAACAAAAGATGAGAGTGCAGCTAGTGGGCTTTAGGGCATACACCAATCCCAATAATAATTGCCCAATTAATATGGATAGTGGACAATCAAATTAGTTTTGACTATTCGGAGTATGGGCCATGCATCACAGGGCAGCAACTTGTGCAGTTGTGGGAACATAACTTCCTAATGAGTAATAATTCAAAGCCAGAAATGTATATAGATAGGCAATGCTTAGTTACAGCTTGGATTACCAAGTCCAATACCGATTATAAATTCGTAATATCCGCGATGATGCCAAGTTGGTGATTACAAACAAATTCCCTCACAAATCATCCGTTACTTTTATTAAATAGATGAAATGAACTTTTAACACTTATATGTGTAGAAGGCCCAAAAATATTTATTACAAATGGAACATGTAATCCAAGAATTCACACAAATACAAATGTGTACAATAGAATAGTATATATATGTAAGGAAGAGTTACCAATGGACTCAGCCGGAGTTTAGCTAAGTCTCATATCACAAACATAGGACAAAGTATCAGCCAAAACTGAAGCAAGCCGATCCTTAATTGTATGATAGTTTGCTGCCCATTTGCTTAGTTGGTGAAGAATTTATTAAGTTTTTAAGGCATCCGTATCTCTCATGTGGTCAAGATTGAAGGATTGGAGATCAAGTTTTGTAAGATGCCTTTAAACAACTTCTTTTTTTTATACTTGAAACTTAAACTTTAGGAATATAATGAATTTTAGATAATTCAATGCCAAGTATGCACTGCTGACATCTTTTACATTCACATTATTTCAATCGTAAGATTTCCCATGACATGGTTAATGAATGCCGACATTTGCTCAGTTACATGCCAACCTCTCATGAAATTTTTAGGTGACCAAAAGTCGTTTTATGGACTACTATAGGGTATTATAATATCTCTCTAATTACTCAACAAATCACGTACAAAATGGCATGTCTAATCACTTGTTGAGTGCTGTTATTCAACGTCTATTCGAAGACCCCCATTCAGATTGGAACTATTAGGAAAATATCAAGTCAAACATCTACAAAATCCGTAGCATATTCAGATCTGTTTGGATCTCTCTAATTGCTAGTCTAATCACATTGGTTAAACAAATGCCATGTCTTGGACTATTCTATTGTTGAGAAATGAACTGAAAAAATCAACTAGTCTCACCCTCTTTATAAGATAGCATATCTTTGAAAATTAGTCTGTCAGTAAAAGTTAATTTGATTCGAAGTCTATTCAGAAAAATTCATTTATATGATAGTATCTAAAATTGGAGAATAAAGATGAAGATCCACAAATGACTATCACATGATCTTCTTTTTTATGGCATATCCACTTTATAACCCTCACCCCTTACCTGTATGAAATTGTTTCAATATAACCCATTTCATTATATGATTTTGACGAATTTAATTCCATTTAAACATATAGCCCCAATTATAACTAAACTTAAAACATTTATATCAAAAAGTCGTATCAGAATAGATATATAAATCCGAAGCAATCAAATCAGATGTCCATCAAGTTATTCATAAAATTTGGAAGTGTTTGGTACTACTGGTATGCGTAGTTACGGTATAAGCGATCAACACCTCATTTTGTTTGGTGAGACAGACTAGGTTGGTAAGGCATGAAACATTTTTCTGATGTCTTTTTCCATCTCTAATCATGCCAAACAAATGAGGAGGAAAAACATGCCAAGCATTCCTATCCAATCATCGATACATAAAAATATTTGTTTGATTGATAATGCAGTTGGATTTCAAGTAAATGAGGAGGAAAAAAATATATCCAGTATATGTTTTTGGAGAGTGATGTGTGGTTCCCAACTGTGATTGTGTCAAATTATTACTTTCTTTAGGTTAGACAACTGCACTTGCTATATTTTTAAAGAGGAAAAAATCACTGAAAATAGAAAGCATGGATCCTATGCTTCACAAGTGAAAATTTTCATCCTCAAATCAAAGAGTGGGCTACTTCTACTTTGTTATTTGGAATCCAGTTTGTAAATTCCATTGAGATGTTATCTTAATTCAAAACCAATGTATTATGATTCCATATAACCCAACAAAAAACGAACAAATAGCAGCGCTCAACTTCGGTGCATCCATTTCTAAATGGGCAAACTAGAACGTGTGAATGAGATTGCATTTTATTGAAAATACAGAGTTAGAAGGAGATTGCAAGGTTGCTCCCTTCCAAACGATCAAAACCCATCAAAACACAATAAATCCCACTGCAAATTTTCAGTACAAATACTCCTAGGGCACAAATACGACGACGAACAGAAACATACCTCCATATGCGTTACCTTATAGGATAATGTTGCGAAAAGTCCGGAAGATTGATACCTTGGGACCACCGTCTGGGACCACCGTTGAGAAGAGAGAAGACGACAACGACGATGAAAGGGAAAGGGAAAGGGGAAAAGAGGAAAAGGAGACAGAGACGGTGCGAGTTGGTGGGGATACGAAATGCGCAGTAATAGTCGATATCGACTATTGCGCTAAAAGACAAAAAAAAAAGGAAACGATGAATTGGGGCCCAATCAGTGTGGTCTTCTTTACTAGGGCCAATTGCAATAATACCATGTTTATGAGGGTTTTTTCGTTAAAACCCCTTTTTTATATCAAGACAAAGCGCATAAATGGACAGTTTCCGGTGATTTTTCCCCTGTTTTCTTCAAAACCCAAAAATGCCCCTAGGGCTTTATGCGTGCAACAGTTTTAGAAATTTGGGTATTGGTTTTGCCTCTTTCCTTCTTCCTTCTCCTCCTTCCTCCTTCCTCCTTCCTCCTTCCACCTTTTCTCTCAAAATCTCATCTCCCCCAGCGAGCTCCAGGCTAGTGTAGGGGTTTGTTCTTTTGGCCTTTGATCGACGTTTCAGCTAATTATTAATATGAAAAAAAGGCATTGATCTGATAAGATTCATAGTTTCATTGAGATGGCCAACGCGAAAGGAAGCTGATTAAAACATTCCCACCCCTTTCACCAAGCCTGAGTTGACACAAGCTGTCAAAATCCCAACAAGGTTATTTGGTCTAGTATCACAATCCTGAATTGAAACATTCCCACCCCTCTTTCACCAGGGCCAATCACCATGCTTAGCATATGCACCGATGATTGAGTTCCAAGAAATAATATCGTACATGTACAAATGCTTGCAGGATTCTAATCAGTGTTATAGAATCAACATAGAAATAAATTTGTATAATGGGTGGAAGCTGATATCTTGGAGTAATTGGATTGAAATTTGTATGAAAGATGCTAATTTTTTTTTTCTCCGTTAACAGGCCCACAGTGGGGCATCTGTCCCTTAAAAAAGACTCCAACAAAGATCTTTGGATTCAAGTCGAGGAGATCGAGTTCTATCCTGCGGTGAATGCAACACTAATTAGTCATATTTTTTTTTTTGGCTAATTGCAGTTGCATTTCAATCACTACAACAAGTTGCACTTTTAGTCACGTTTTTTAGCCATGATTTTTAAAATTCGTCGGTAAAGGATACATTTTTGCCGACGTTTTTACTGTTGTCGGTAAAGGGTGTAGGCTTTTACCGAAGTTTCGTAAAAAACGTGGCTAAAAGTACATCCTTTACCGACGAATTTTAAAAAACGTCGGTAAAGGCCATTCTTAAATTTAAAAAAAATAATTTATTTTTTAAATTTTACCGACGAAATAAAACGTCAGTAAAAATGCTTTTAATTTTCTTTTTAATTTTTACCGACGAAATGAAACGTCGGTAAATATGTTTATGAATATTTATTTATTTTTATATTAATTTTACCGACGAAAATACAAACGTAGGTAAAGATATTTTTTAATTTTACCGACGAAATTAAACGTCTGTAAATATATTTATTAATTTTACCGACGAAAACAAAAAAGTCGGTAAATATATTTTTAAATTTTTATTTTTTAATTTTACCGACGAAATTAAACGTCGGTAAATATATTTATTAATTTTTATATTAATTTTACCGACAAAAATAAAAACGTCAGTAAATATCTTTTTAAATTTTTATTTTTTACCTTTACCGATGAAATTAAACGTCGGTAAATATGTTTATTAATTTTTATTTATTTTTATATTAATTTTACAGAAGAAAATAAAAATGTCGGTAAATATATTTAGATATTTTTATTTTTTAATTTTACCGACGAAATTAAACGTCGGTAAATATATTTATTAATATTTATTTATTTTTATATTAATTTTACCGACGAAAATAAAAAAGTCGGTAAATATCATTTTAAATTTTTATTTTTGACCTTTACCGACGAAATTAAACATCGGTAAATATGTTTATTAATTTTCATTTATTTTTATATTAATGTTACCGGCGAAAATAAACACGTCGGTAAATATCTTTTTAAATTTTAATTTTTACTTTTACTGACAAAATTAAACGTCGGTAAATATGTTTATTAATTTTTATTTATTCTTATATTCATTTTACCGACGAAAATAAAAACGTCGGTAAATATGTTTTTTAATTTTAGCGGAGAAATAAAACGTCGGTAAATCTATTTAATAACTTTAATTTATTTTTATATTCATTTTACCGACGAAAATAAAATAATTATATCCATGATGAATCAAGCGATGAGATTTGACCAGATAATCATTGTTGACCTCCTAAAGAGGATTTTAGGTTTAGATCGGAAAAAAGTGGCCAATAAAATTTAAAATTGAACCATTAACCCTTTGGTCTTTTTTGTCAATATCTCACAATACATGAAGGATCAATCGTTGGAATTTGATCCAGTAGACGTTACTTGCCATATAAAGAGGGTCTATGGTCCATATCTTGCATTAGTGATCCAGATTGTTCGGAAATGTAGAAAAAAACGGACTGCATGTCTTAACTCGTGAATGCACTGTAGTAATCGTGTATTAATCCAACGATTGATATTTATTTCAAATATATTTCATGATCCATATTGAATCAACATTTGGGGTTGGGACCTATAACTATAAATGACCTTTTAAAGATGACTAAAAATTTGGATTGCGAAAATAGGGCGTACAAAATTCCATAAATGATGATCTAATGGTCTGTAAGTTTTCATCAGTACATCACAATCTATAATGATCCAACGGTTGACTTTTGGTATCATAGCCGTTTTTAGCCCCCCTAACATGATCAACGATTTGGATCACAAATTTTGGTGCCATATTATTAAAAGAAAAATGAAAAAGGCGTCCAAGTTGTGTGTCCACTATAGCTTTGCCAAAACTAGGCCGGTATGTAAAACGTTTCACACTCATCATGAGCGAAAATGTATTGTCTCTTTTGCACATATTTTACACAGCAAAAGCACATGTGATTTACACACCTAGTGTGTAAATGTTGTAAACAAACATAAATGATTTGAATCTTTTTCACATGCGGGATGTTTACATATGTAAATTGGGAGAAACAAACGACCGGCCTCATCTATCCTTTTGCTTAGCAGAAAAGCAGAGTTCGTTCAGTCTAGGAAGAAGATAAGAATTTTGGAACCGATATTCGATATTAGATTTAAAGGACATGGATTCATGAGCCCAAGAGTTTTTTGGGCCAGCTCAATACTCTTATCCATTGGGCCATTGCGCTTCGTGAAAGTCCCGGGGGCCTAACCCTATAGGAGGGGGGGTGAATAGGGTGATCTACAAATAGTGACCAACTATGACCAATTTTAACTTAATTAAATTAAACTAGTCTCTTGTGATGATTAACAATCAAAATGCGAAAGCTAAATAAATGCAATCATCACATAAGCATTCACCATAGCATTCACGAAACACGTTAGTTGAACTAGGAAAAGGAGGAAGAAAATCAACCCAGGAAGCTGATTGGAAGAAGAAGACGAGTCCAAGGGTGTCGACCTGCTCAACTGAAGAAATTCTGTTTTGAAACAGAAACAGCCCAACGCAATTTTTTAAGTTGCTGGGCACGCATGTCCGGTCGACCAACCACTCCAGGAGGTCGACCGGCTCAACTGGGACAAACCTGATTTCTTATCAGGTTCAGAGAAAAATGGGCTAACTGAAGAGGGACTCTCTGAACACATAAAACCCTTAACCCAGCTAACTTACAGACTCAAACTAATATGGTAATGAGATATTACAAAATAATTCCATTTAAAAGATTGAAAAACTTGTAAGTCCAAGATAAATCATTTTTCAAACGTGTTTAATTTGACAAATGTGGAAATAACTATGAATCCATTCAAATATAAACAATTTGGAAAACAAATCAATTGATTATGAGGATGTATCTGTAAGTAATTCTTTTTCAAATCAATTTGTTCATAAACATGCATATTTATCATAACATTCCTTTTAAATTCGAAATGCATTTTCAACAAACAATTCTTCAAACAAATGAAATTCAAACATCTAGGAAATACTAAGAAAGTTTGAAACAACTAGATTTAGTACGAACAACACATATAACTTATGAGAGGGGGTTGGTCTAATCATAACTCCAGAAGATGCATCATCTCCTCAGTTTTTAGGTGTACCTCCCACGTCATCTGTTTTTAAATTCTAAATGAAATATATGAAAGGAAAGAAACTGACTCTCAAACAGTTCAATCTGAATTTGGTCATAAGACAGACTTTTGGTCCACACCACTACACCATTTCAGGGCTTTTACAGCGCTTCATTTACGGCGTGCATTGAATGCAAGCCGTAAATGATATAATAGTACGGCGCGCATGGAATACGAGCCGCAAAAGGGCTTTTTCTTCTCTTTATTAAGGCATGCATTTTGCGCGCCGTGAGATCTTATCAATTACGGCGTGCATTTAGGACGCCATAAATTATTGAGCATTTGCTGCCCACATTTGCAAGCCGTAAAAATATTAGGGTATCACAGCCCACATGTTGCACTCTGTAAAAGGCCAAGCCATTCAAATTAAGTTCACGGCCTGCTTTGAGAAGCTGTAACATTAATCAGCTTTCACAGCCCACATTTCGTATGCCATAAAAAAAGAAACCTGCCAAATTAATATTCCAAAAATATTTCGCACCCTTTTTTTTAAAACCAAAATTTAACCCCAAATTAGGGATAGACGATACCCACTGAGAACCCAAATCTTGACACCAAAAAAATTTCGCACACCTTCTTCTTTTCGCGATACCCATCGAGAACCCATTGCTCACACTACCAAAAAAATGACTTTTAGCGTTGAACTTTTTGCCACGGCCAGTGTTTTTGTGGCTATTTCTTACTTGTTGCCACCACCAATAGAGTTAGTGGCAACAAATCCCATTTTGTCTCGCCCATGTCTGCCCGTGACAAAACGTGTCGGAAAATTTTTTTTACCGACGAAAATTAGCGTCGGAAAATTTATCACCGACGTTTAATATAAAACATCGGTAAAGGTTGGTAGACTTTTTTACTTTTTTTCAAAAAAAATTTTTAATTTTTACCGATGAAAATTTTTATTTTTTGTGACAAAAAATAATTATCGGTAAATTTCCCAATTTTTTTCCCTCTCCCGCCACCGAAACCCCTCTTTTCACTCTCTCTATCTCTTGCGCGCTCTTCTCTCTCTCTCCGGCAAAGGTTATGTTTTAACGGCAAAATATTTGTGTCGCAGGCAAAGGATATATTTTTTGCCGGCGAAATACCTATATCGCCGGCAAATGTCAATTTGCCAAATTTTGATAATTTATTTAACTTGAAAAATTATATGTTCATTATTTTTGTTTTGGAAGAATAAAAGTTAACTCGGGCCGTCAAGATTAATTCATCCCCATAAATAACATTCCACTGTGCCCGCCCCATTTTCCATTTCCCGCGCCCGCTCAAGTGCATATCATTTCCAGGTCCCTCGCCTCTTCTCAATCCCTCATCTCTCTAACCCTCTCTCGCCCAACAATCCCTCAATCCCTCATCTCTTTATCAGCCATCCCTCCATTTCCTTCTCCCTCACGACCTCAGCCCTCTCCTCCATCTCCCAGGAGACCTGCGCTCCTCCATCTCTCCAGGCGACCTGCGCTCCTCCATCTCCCTCGCATGCAGACCTCGTCCATCTCTCTCACAACAGAACCAAGGCGCAGCACCATCTGTAAGACCCCGACCCCCAATTCCTCTGTTTAGTATTGTTTTAATCGTGGCTTAGCTTTTTAAGCGAGATTTGAGTTTGTTTGACTTTGTTTTGAGTTTGACTAGATTTTTCCATAGACCTTGAGATTTTGAGGACCGTTGACTTTGGTTTGACCCGGTCCATATGATATGTATTTTATGAGAAATTACTTTTGATTTCTAAAAATTCTGATTTTGGTGTATTTCGACTCATTTTATGAAGTTTAACAACTTCCATGTTTTGACCATATTGATTTGATGATCAGAAAGTGCATTTTTCGAGAAAAAGGACAAAACTGACTTTTCACCCTAAATCTGTCCATGAATTTCGAAAATTTCAGAAATTGGGGAAAATATACTTTTCGGAAACTAGATATTTCGCTGATCGTTTTTGTCTTCTTCGTCGTTTTCGTTCGGGGCCCGCAAATGTGAGTTTCAGCCTTGTGAAGATTGGGGCCCACAAAACCCACCTTATAAGAAGGGGAACCCATCTCTTCTCCTTCATTTTCGTTTCCAGCAACTTTTGGCTGAGGGAGAGGGCTCCTTCCTTTCCAGCCATCTCTCTCTCTCCTTTTTGCAAGCTTCTTTCTTGTGTGCCAAGTGAGGATTGATCCCACCTTCTTCTTCCTCATCTCTCAAGCTTTCCAAAGACCCTATTTTCAAGATTTTTGGGCTAGAGCAAGGCACTCATCTAAGCTCTTCTTCTTTGTTTGGATTTCTCAAGGTTAGCAATGGTTTCCTTTTCTTGAGATTCTTGTTTTCCTCTCCATTTCGAGTGTTTTAATCCCATATGCAATGGGTTTTCATGGAGTTTTACAATGGATTGGTCTTCTAGGGTTTCTTTTGAGCTATTTTGGGGGTTTTGTGATCATGGAGCTTGAAGCACTAGAACCTTCTTTGAAGAGTAATTTTACTCCTATCTTGACTAGAGGCAAGTGGAATTTTCAATTAATATGATGTTTTCATGTTCTTGTTTGGTTTCATGGCTTTTCCTCATTATGTTCTAATCCTTTATGATTTATGGATTCACTTTGAATGAATGAACTAATGTATGTTGATTTCCACTTATGCTATGGTCTTATAATGTATTGGAAGTCTGGTTTCATTTTAGTCACTTTGAAAATTTGCTTTCTTTGTATTAATGGTGCTGTGTTCTAAGAATGGGGAAAAACTTTGATTTTAAAAAGGGTGGTGTTTGATCAATTGGAAGGATTAATGAATGGGGATTTGATGAGTTTGGAAGGCCAAAGGAGGGTCCAAATGACCTTGGGATTTTGTAGGAGAGAAGGGAAGAAAAAGGCATGAAAAATAGGGGCAAAGAGTGCAAAAATCTGCACCCAATTCGGACCCAGCCAGAACTGGGTCCGCTGGGCCGCTCGAGCGGCCCACTGGGTCGCTCGAGCGGACCCAGCCCAGTTCTGGGCCCTTTTTCAGGGCCTGGTTTGAGGAACCTTTGGGCCCTTTTCAGGGCCTGGTTTGAGGGACTTTTGGGATAACTTTTGGGCCTGATGCAAGACAGTTTTTGGGCCATATCAAGACCTGATGTTGGGTCATTTTATGGGCCTGTTCAAGTTTGGTTTTGGGGTTGTTTTAAAAACTTGTTGGTGGGCCTGTTTCATGGTTAGTTTGGGCTTGTTTTAAAAACTTGTTTCTTGGACCATTAAGGGTTCAGTTTTGGGGCTGTTTTAAAGTTTGATTTGTGGGCGATTCAAGGTTAAGTTTTGGACTGATTTAAAAATCTGTTTGTGGGCCATTCAAGGTTAGCTTTGGGCTGTTTTAAAACCTGATATTGGGCCTGTTCAAGGCCAGGTTTTAAACCATTTTAAGACCTGTTTTTATGGGCCTGTTCAAGGTTAGTTGTGGGCTGTTTTCAAGGACTGTTTGGGCTATGTTTAAAGGACTGTTTTGGACTAAATGAGTAGATTGTTTTGGACTCGGTTTAAGGCCAACTATGGTCCTGTTTTAAAGAGTTTGGATTTACTTGTGATGCTTGGAATTTGTGAAATGGGAATGGGACCAATGAGAGAATGAACGTATGTAAAATTATCCGGGAATCGTTTGAGTCTCAATGCGCACTTTATCATTTAAATGTTGGGGATTTTCATTGGCATCAAACTCACTCCTTAATGATCAATGTTTAAAGGATAGTTGTGCATTGAGATGGTTCCTTGGTAAGTCATTAAGTCATTCTACATAATTCCATTCCATTTCAAGTTAGAGAATGTATTAGTATTTGTATTTGTATCCTTTGGTAAACTAATTTAAATAGCATCGGTGAATTGTTATAAAATCATGGGGTCTTCCATATTCGAAGGGGTTGATCGTATGATTTTATACGAATCACTTCGATGTGTATTTGAGCGGTTTACCATGGATATTCGTTTGTTTTCTCCGAATTGATTTGAAAGGAGATTGGAGTGGTTTATCACATCGGGATTTCTTCGATGAGACTATTATTTTGTTAAGATTAGTATTTGAAAATAAAACCTCGAGGCAAGACGGGGCCAGAGCTATGTGGTGTGAGCCCCTGAGCCAAAGGGATTAGTATTATGGTTTGATTCGTATCGGTTCGAGTTTTGAAAACTAAAGGCACCACTAGGCTTAGGTCACCTTGTCGGGCTGATCACCCGGCTTGGGATCTTTAATCTGTCCGCCAGCTGCAGCTTGGATTCTGTCTGTACCGACCATGGCAACGGTTTTATCTGCCGGTCCCATTTGTATGGCTACGGTTCTGATTTTGATCTGCCGGTCCCATTTGTATGGCTACGGTTCTGATCCTATTTCTAGTACCACGTTCAGTGGCTACGTTTCTGTCTGCTCTTATTACTTCGGTAATAGGAGGATTTAGCTATTTATGGTCGCCAAGGTTTTATCTGCATATTACTTTGTTTTATGATTCTTGTGGGTTATACTCTTTATGCTTTGATTTGGTTAAGGTTTTACGATATCGATCATTTATCCTATTGTCGCTACTATTCAGTTTAAATGTATTTCCAATTATTAAATGTTCTGCTTAGGCGGTTATCTTTTCGAGATATTTATATTTTAGAGACTGTTCGCTTATTTGTCTTGATATTTCTGTTCGGACTTTCGATTGTTTTAGCATGTTTTATTGTCATTATTGTTTAGACTATTTATTCGGTTTTACGATGATTTCATCAGGTTTTATATATGTTCTTTTGTTTCATATTACTTGATTATTTGCTTGCCAGACCGTCGTGTCTGACCCTTATTTGTTTGGTGCCAGATTCCGCTCTTTTTGTTTTTAGGTGTTTGATCAGAGGAGGCGGTGGGACCGCCGGTCTGACGTGAGAGGCTGCCCATTGATATCATCTAGATGTGAAGTTTGGTACCGGAGTTCGTATCAAACCTTTGAGGGTAGTATTTCTGTTTAGTTGGATATATTTTTGTATGGCTTTATTAGCCTTTTTGTTGGGTTTGTAATGAAGACACTTGTTAATTGTAATTTGAACATGTGGGAATTAATTAGTCTTGTTACTACCAGCTCAGTGTGCTCTGATGTATGATTTATGCCAGTCTGCCTATTTGATGGCTTTGTGATATTGGTTGCGTGCGACACGGAACCCGATGGCCACGGATTCCGAATCGTAACACCATGTGTAGCTTCCACGAAAATATACTCTGATTGTGATGGGATTTGTTTATCCTCATTCACGCCACTACAAAAAAAAGGACTTTTAGTCTCGCTTTTAATTTGAGCTTTTGTGTCGCTTTTACAATAAAGTGACACAGTATGGTCTGATGTGTCACTTTAGAGGAGGAGTAAACGAGGAGGAGGTTTGTGTGTCACTTTTCTATAACGCGACACACACAAAATAAATCTATGTCTCGTTTTATTCTTAAAGTGACACTAGCGGAGCAAATTTTTAAAATAATCCAAACTAAATATTGAGGATGGTTTTCCCCACTAAACAAAAGTGACACAAGAAGTTTGGTTGTTCTTTTCTTTCGGGTGATAGAAAACAAAAGCGACACATGAATTTGGGCGGGGGCTGGCGAAAATTTGGGCGGGTGTTCCCTCCATCTTATATTCCTTTCGTGCCATATCCCATCCCTTCGTTCCCTCCATACCTCATTCCCTTGGCGCCCAAATACCCAAACGAATCCAACCGATCCCTTGAGGAGTGTCTGAGACGATCGACTGGTGCAGGTTTCTTCTTCTCTCTACTTCTTCTTCTTTCAGCCATATATCTTTCTACTGTCTGGGTTTCAAACGATGGAGATTTTGGGTTTCTGCTGGATTGTGGGAGTGGGTTCCATGGTGCTGGGAGATTTTGGGGGTGGATTGTGGGAGTGGGTTCCTTGGTAGGGGGATGTAGACGTTGGGGGAGATGGAGATTTTGGGTTTCTGCTGGATTGTAGGAGTTGGTTCCAGCGATGCTCCTCTTCCTCCCTCCCTCTTCCTCTCTGTTTTTCCTCTCTCTTCTGCTACTTCATGCCTTGCTCTGTTCTGCTGGCAGGCTGGGTTGGTTGGCATTTTTGTAAGCCTCCCTCCCCTTTTTGGTTCTCTGTTGTGAGGGTGTGTTGCCCTCTTTCTTCTTCTTCTCAATATTCATTTACCATTAAGCAAAAAAAAAAGTATTGGTAGTTGAAGGCTTGAAGCTTCTACTGTTGATACAATGCTAATTTCTGTTTTGCATGTTTTTCTGTATTTTCTTAAAAATTCTATTGGGCACAGACAATTAATAAATTTCTTCCCTCTATACCTCACACTCTCAATCTCTTCCCTCTATACCTCACGCTCTCAATCTCTTTCCTCCCTCACCTCTCAGTCTCGTCCCTCTATCTCTCACATACTCAATTTCTTCCCTTTATCTATCTCACACCCACCAACTACCAGCAGCAAGGTATCCATAAATTTTGTTATTTTTTTAGGCTTTAATTTGTTGAAAACAAAACTTCTTCTTTCCTCATTAATGTTTTAACCCATCGATGTTTATGCTGCAGTTTGAGGGTTTTCTGGTTCTTTCTTTTATCAACAGTATTTAACCCATCAAAAGGTAAAGACTTTTATTACTTTAATTTTATTGTTCCCTTTTTTTATTACACATACTGGGCTGATTTTTTTTTCTTATTTACTTTAATTCACTCTCTAGAAAGTTTGAAGCTTTATTAATCATTAATATAACATATAATCAGTTTGTGGTATAGTGAAAATTGTACGTCTGTAACTTCAGTATTGTGGTTTGATGCTTTATAATGTTAGCTGCTTAAATTTCTTGTCGAATTACATACAAACTCGAAATCGTTGGACAGGACATGCCAAAAACCCAGGGTTGAATCATACTCAGCTGATCGTACTTCCATCCCCAAAATAGGCTAAATGCAAAAATGCTTAGCATAAGTATTTAAGTAGTGTATGAACTGGTTCTTTGTTGGGTATGCTGGAGTTTCTGCTGGCATCTTCATATGAGGAAGTTCACATAATTTCTTAGGGAGGTGAAGTCTCAGACGGTCATAAGTTTTCGTCTTACACAAAGATGCTACACTTGGAAAATTTTCAACACTAAGGGCACATTTCTTTCCTAGAACTCCTGGAATTCATGTCTGGTGGCTGTCTGGGATTTTCAAATGCTGGAGTTCTGAAATGCTACTGAATTCTGTCATTTCTGAATTCCTTGTTTCTTTTATGTCTGAATTCCTGCCTGAGAATTCATGAATTCCTGGATTTTCTGAATTCTCTGTTTCATAACTATAAGGATTTCTGACTGGAATTTTACTTCTATATGCATTGTATATACCGATTTTACAATTCAAGCAGCAAAAATAAAAAATAAAAAAATAAAAAACAACATCCATGCAAAAACTAATCACATGTCCATGAGCCAAAGAGTGGGTCTCATCAGAAATTGCCAACAACCAAACACTGAATCCAGTCTATGAAATTCAGCAAATAACTAAAATAGTTGAATGAGTTGTACATTCAAACCACATCAAACCGGCCAAAAATAGTATAGATCCATATCAAACATGCCAAACATAATATAGATCAAATGCAGTCATCTATAGACACCAAAGGTCTTAAATAGAAAGTGCATAAAAATCTAAAATATGTTTACTACAGTCATCCAAATGATGAAAGACTTCTCATTCATGGAGTGTGGCCTGATGACTCGGGATGAAAATTTGTCTCCAGCCATTTGATCTACTTCTCAACATTCAAGCTCAAGAAAGTTAATGCCCTCCTGTCATTACTAACAAGAAAGTCTAGAACAAGCATTTCAATATCCTCTGGTATAGAAGGATGTGCGGTCACAACTTCACTAACTTGTGAAATCAAGCCATAAAAGATAAAATTTTCAGAAATTTTTATCTTATGGGAAGAAGTGTCGACACCCTTACTTGATGGTGTCGACTCCATGGGGCTTACGCATTTTCAACCTCTGGACAGAATGATCACTCGCTCGACCCAACCTGTGGCTGGGTCGAGCGAGACTTCAATACATAAAAATAAAATAAATTTCAAACTGTCGTGTCGACCCCATTTCAGATAGTGTCGACCCCTTAAGACAAATTGTCCAGCAATCTTATCTTATGAGAAAAAGTGTCGACACCCTTTCTTGATGGTGTCGACTCCAATATGTGTACTAAATTACTAACTAATTGAAAAACAATGTATAGCCGCATAGGCCATATACCTGGTTTCATCTTAAAAGGGTTGGGATTCCATGAGTATATCTTTTTGTCCCTTTTGCTGTTTTCTATTTGTCATATATTAGATAAAGATGTTAGGTGGGTGCTTACATGTCATGGCTACGAAGAATTATATGTCTGTGATTTTCTTGAAAATTTTCCTATTTTAGAATTTCAGGATTTTTGTTAATTTGGAATGGACAAGTCTTGGATGTCCAAGCTGAGAAATTCGAATGAATACATTGAAGGGGTTAACAATCTTCTTAGTTTTGCAAAGGATGAAGAAAGTTATATACGCTGCCCATGCAAAGACTGTGGGAATCTCTATGAGTTAACTAAGAAGGAAGTCAGAAATCATCTTTTTAGACATGGTATCGACAAAACTTATGTTCTGTGGAGATATCATGGGGAAAGGCATCTTGCTTCTGATTTTTTAAGTGTTCCTACACATGAGAACACCCATCAGCCCTACAATACGGAGAGCCCCCTCGATGAAACCCCCCTCGATGCTACAAACATGAAGGAAATGGCAGAGGCTGTAGATAAACAATATAAGGCTAATCCTGAGAAATTTCAAGAACTTCTTGAAGATGCTGAGACTCCTTTGTATGAAGGTTGTACAAAGATTACGAAGTTATCAGCTATTGTAACGTTGTTTAATTTGAAAGCGAAAGGTGGTTGGACTGACACAAGTTTTACGAATTTGTTGAAAGCCTTAGGAGAGATGCTTCCAGAAGGTAATTTGATGCCTTCTAGCATGCACGCAGTTAGAAAGACGTTGTCAATTTATGGGATGAAATATGAAAAAATCCATGCTTGTCCCAATGACTGTATACTTTACAGGTCCGATGAAAATAAGAATAGAACTACTTGCCCAACTTGTGGAGTATCAAGATACAAGGAAAATAAAAATGGGACCGACCAAACTAAAGGTGTTCCGGCTAAAGTTTTGTGGTACTTTCCACCTATTGCAAGATTTAAAAAGATGTTTCAGTCTGCGGAAACAGCAAAGTCATTGACATGGCATGCCAATGAGCGATTGGTGGATGAAAAACTGCGTCATCCAGCAGACGCTCAAGCTTGGAAGTTGGTAGACAAGAGGTGGCCTGAGTTTGGTGCTGAATCGAGAAATCTCCGCCTTGCACTTTCAGCGGACGGAGTCAACCCATATAATAATCTTAGCAGTAAGTACAGTTTATGGCCTGTGATGTTGGTAACTTACAACCTCCCACCTTGGCTCTGCATGAAGAGAAAGTTCATGATGTTGACAATGCTGATATCAGGTCCAAAACAACCTGGAAAAGACATTGACGTTTATTTAGCTCCCTTAATTGATGATTTAATTACTTTATGGAATTCAGGGGTAGAGGTTTTTGATGCCTACAAGCAAGAGTCATTTCTACTGAGAGCCGTATTGCTATGGACGATCAACGATCTTCCAGCCTATGGTAATCTTTCTGGGTGTACTGTTAAAGGCTACTTTGCTTGTCCAGTTTGTGCTGAAGACACATCTTCGTATAGGTTGAAACATTGTGGAAAAAATGTCTACACATCCACTAGAAGATTTCTATCTCGGCATCATCCATATCGAAAGCAACAAAAGGCCTTTAACGGTGAGAAGGAGTTGAGGGAGGCACCTGAACGATTGAATGGGCAGCAAGTACGAAGCAAAGTTGAAGGGATCAAAGTCTCATGGGGGAAAAAGAAGTCAACACAAGAAGTCGATAAAGGAGATAATGGTGTTATGAAATGCTGGAACAAGAAATCCATCTTTTTTGATCTTCCGTATTGGGAGTACTCACCTCTCCCACATAACTTCGACGTCATGCACATCGAGAAGAATGTATGCGATAGTGTGATTGGTACTCTACTCAACATTCCAACTAAGACAAAGGACCACCTTAAGAGTCGTCTTGACCTGCAGGAGATGGGTTTAAGGATGGAGTTGGCCCCAAAGGTTGGTGAGAAGCGAACATACTTACCCCCGGCATGTTACACATTATCTAAAGCTGAAAAAACTAGAGTATGCAAAACCTTGCACGAGTTGAAAGTCCCCGAAGGATACTCTTCAAATTTCAAGCCCCTTGTTTCAATGCAAGATCTGAAATTGCACGGGTTGAAGTCACATGACTGTCACATGTTGATGCAGCAACTACTTCCTGTGGCAATACGATCTGTCTTGCCAAGTCATGTGAGAAATGCAATTATTAGGTTGTGTCGATTCTTCAAAGATCTTTGTGCGAGAGTAGTAGATGTGAAAAGACTGCCTGAAATTCAGAATGATATCGTGATCATATTATGTTTGCTGGAAAAGTATTTCCCGCCATCTTTTTTCGATATCATGGTTCACTTACCAGTTCATCTTGTTAGAGAGGTTGAAGTTGGTGGTCCTGTTTTCTTCCGATGGATGTACGCATTTGAGAGGTACATTGATTCCTTATCTGGTCATTTCTATTATGAATGAAACTTACTCACAATTTATCACTTAGTTCTTTAGTAACTGTTTAGGTACATGAGGGTGTTAAAGAGTTATGTCCGAAACCCAACTCGACCGGAAGCTTGTATAGCTGAAAACTATATCGCTGAAGAAGCAATTGAATTTATGAGTGAGTTCTTACCTGGGTTAGCTGCAGTTGGAGTTCCTACCTCCTTGGAAATTATTACCACTGATCTGGTAGAAAATGGGAAGCATCCGTCAGGTGGTGAACTCATTGCACCTGATAGCAAAGCCTTGGAGCAGGCACATCATTATGTCTTGCAAAACACAGGAGTTGTTCAGCCTTATATTGAGTAAGGATTTTTAGTTCTTTAATTAAACAAATTAAATAATATATTGATGGGTTTTGATAGCTAACAATGTGATTTCGTACTGATATATGATAGGGAGCACATGAGCTACCTAAAGGAACACAATCCCCGCAAGGCCAAAAAACCGACATGGTTACAGGAAGAGCATAACCGTTCTTTTAATGATTGGCTCAAAAGAAGGGTATATGATTACCTGAATGTCTTTTATGTATTGTATGCCTCAAACAAATTTGATTAAGCTTCTTAAACAATATAGGTTTTACACGAGCGGGGCATGGCTAATAACAATGTGTCAGAAGTTTTGAGGTGGATTTCAAAGGGACCATTGCCACGTGTTTTGAAATACTCTACGTATGTAATTAAAGGTCATCATTTTTGCACAAGAGAACGTGATGCTTCGCGAGTTAATCAAAACAGAATTCCAGGTATATGTGTTCTACATGCTTTCTTTGTTTTCTCAACCGGGACCGTTGGTCTTAGGATGAGAAAAGGCATCATCTGTTGTACCTGCTTTCATTAGGATTTGTTGGCCAATATAATAATATTGACTGACTAGTACTTTTTCTTATGGAACTATTAGGAATTGAGTAAGGTTCAACTAGCAAGAAGGATGGTGAACATATACAACCATCGACTAGGAAAGTCAGGTTATGCTGGCCTTGAAGATAAGCTGGTAGTAAATTTTTATAAGTTTCTTATATCATTTTTATTAAAATATACGTATACATTAACTAGTTTATTATTATCTGATTATTTGGTTTTGACTGAACATAGAAAGAAGCAGGGATGCCCATTGAAGAAATTGACAGATCTCAGTTTTGGCTGTTAGCTCGACAAGATAAAAATGGAGAATATGCAGATGATTCTTTGAGGGAGATGTCTGGAAAGATAGTAAGTTTGGGTGGGTTTAACGTGTAAGTCCATAGTTCTTCATACCAGCATATATCAAGGTTCTATTTCATTTTCTTTGCTTATATTGTAAGTAGTGATTAACTTGATTGAGTAAGAATCACAAAAAATAACCACCCAACAGTAGAGGCTACCTCTCTTGGAGTAATGTTTTTTCTTAACTTTTAATTGTTCAATTGTCTCACAGGATGAGCTGAAAAAAAAGAAAGAAGAAGGAACTTTGATTACAGAAGGAAGCAATGATATACTTACAATGGCCTTGGGAACTCCGGAGCAAAGTGGACGCGTTAGGGGGGCTAGTATGTACTACACTCCAACTACATACTTCAATCTCCCTAGACGTGGATCAAGGAAACATACTGAGAAGTTGGAAGCAGAGAATCAAACACTGAAAGTAGCAGTAATAGAGTTGCTTAAACAAGCAGCATCAAGTGGCTCATCACCACTGAATGAAACCATAATTCAGCTTCTTAGGCAACAAGGAATGGACACGCCACGACAATCGGAAAATGTGGCATCTAATAGTGCTAAGAGTGCTAAGAGTGATAACAGAGAGCATGTAATAATGACTTCTAAAGCACATAGATCATGTGGAAAACAGGTAGCAATTTTCTATTTTGTGTTCCCAATTTTATACGTTCTTTGAGAACACTCTTTTGTCATTGACTTTAAAATAGGTTGTGGTATCTTCAAAGCCAAAGGCAAAGAAACGGATTGTGGCAGCTCGAAACCAAAAGGCAAAGATAGTTGATAAAGGGAAAGGCATTCTCACATCTTCAACACTTAAATCTAAAGATGGAAAGGTATATGTTTGTCAATAATCCAACTTAAGTGGTAAATAACCTATGAAACTAACAAATCCCTTATAAGCTTTCATTTTCTTGTGTGTTATAGACCCAACGTTGTAAGTTAGCGTTGCAGTCTATAGATAACATTGTTGCTGAAGGTAATCTTCGTCCGAGGAATGGGACAGAAGAATCTCTTCACAACGTGCCTTTAGGGGAGTCAAATGTGTGTGTCTCTATCAATACAGCTATATGTCATGATGCTCCTCTCCCTATTCCAAATGACAACGCTGGGCTGATTTATGTTAAAGATGCTATCAATTCATTTGTAGCTTGGCCTAAGGAATTTGTTATACTCGAGGATGATGAGGTACCTTGTAGAAACATTAATAGTTTTACATTCATATAGTCTTGCAATATAATGAGCATTCTTTTACTTTATTTTATTAACTTCATCTTTATAGGAAGAGGATGATTCACTTGATTATTTCGGTAATAATAGTCGGTGCTCTAGTTTTGCTAAATCTGTGAAAAGACGGATGGGAAAGAACGATGTTATAACTATTCCAATGATTGGAACTCTGTTTGCGGACGAGACTGATGCTATAAGAGTCTCAAGGGATGAGTTGTTAGATGTTTGTTACAGGAGAGAATTAAATGCCAGTTGCATCATCACATACATGAGATACTTGTATACGACCGATTGCATTGGTCGAGCAAAGTACGCATTCGGAAATCCAGCAGGTTTTAATCGTCATACAAAGAAAGATGATAAGAGTCGATACATCCAGTCCTTGGCACAGGAACATGGTGACAGAGCTCTTGTAATTCCTTACAACCCAGGGTAAGTGCTCTACATATTTATTTGTTAGACATCATTTTACTTTAGTACAATAATAAAATATATTAACGTAATTTGTTTTTTCACTTGATTGGCTGTAGAGGGCATTGGGTTTTGATCGTCATTGTCTTAACAGAAATGCAAGTCTATTGGTTGGATTCGTTAGGAAAGCAGCCAGATCCAACTTTTAAACTTGAGTTGAACACGTAAAGTATCTCTATCTCTTATTTTTTTTCCCTTTGTGTATATATTTTATTTTCCTTGACGATAATTTCTTATTTTTAGAGCAATTCAAATATCAAACTTTTCTTCTGGAAAGCCGAGAAGGTTAAATCCGAACCCAGATTGGGAGTATGTGACGGTAAGCATGCCTATTTATGCAATGAAGATGCAAGGTTTATTACTCTTACCATTTGTCTATATGACATTTGTCCACAGTGCCCACAACAAGGAGACAGAATTGTATGTGGTTATTATGCGATGAGTTTTATGCGACACTTTTTTGTTGATGCCGGTCAATCGCTCAAACGCAAGGTGAAAAAAATAGTTATACACAAATAAATATTTTTTTTTTGCTCAATAATTAAAAGTTCTATTAAAAAGAAAGAGAAAAACAAAAGAATGGGATGGAAGTTTAATTACACTAGCTAGTTTCCTTACACAAAAGAATGAGTAAAAGTTCCTTAGCTAGTTTTCTTACACTAATGACTACACTAACTTGCTTTTCCTCGAAATAGGTTATGGAGTTGGCCAGCATAAAGACATACACCACCAAAGAAATAGATAAGATCCGACTCGAGTTTATTGACTTCGTCCAAGGATTTCTTCCTTTATAAAGGTATATACCTAGGAGTTCAATTTGTATAGTTGAGAAGATTTCATAGTAAGGCTTAGTGACGATACACTTAATTTAATGTGCATTTCAGTTTTTAGGCTTAGTGACTACCTGTTTCTTCATCGGACTATCATCAATGTGAATTGATTCATGCATTTTTGTCTGCATCATGCACTTGGGTAGGTGGAATTTTTTAGTTCATGATGCATTTCACACTTCATCACATATCATTAGGAGGGAGGGGGGGGGGGGTGGACTATCTGTGATTAACTTGCATAGTTTTCAGTACGTTAATGCTTATTGAGTGTTAGTTGTAGATGGTGATAGGAATACTAGGTCATCATATTAGTGAATTATTGATTGCGCCTACTTTGCTTGCTACCATGATCTTATGACATGTGAACTGCTAGTGTTTCAATTGCTCTTTCTCTAGTGACAAAATGTTTAATTTCTCTTTAACATGAATCCTTGATATTGTTGGTTAAACTCTCCATCTTACTTGATTATATTATTGATACATAGTCAAATTGTTATTATTTTGTAGGTGAATGAAGAACTTAATTAAACGGAGATGGAATGCCTTTTGCTTAGTGGATCCACTGTTAAGTTAATTCTGGTTAGTTAGGGATTTCCAGAAATTGTTTACAATGTAGCTTGCCTTTTTTTGGATGCTTTTGTGAAGGTTTTGGATTATGTCGTGACGCTTTGGTTACGAATTCAAAGGTTAATTTAAATGGTTTGGATTATGGATCGATTCAAATTGGCTATGTTTTGAATAGTTTGTTTGATTTAGTGCGTGGACGAGCAAGTACGTTCCTTAATGTGAATGGTGATTAATTTCCAATTAATGAAATGGTTCTTATTGAATGTTGCTATCTATATTTTTTTGCATCTTTTGTAAGGCAGGTTTAGTGATTTGAAAGTGTATCCATACTGCAGCAGGTTATTAGTAATGCATATATTGCATTTTTATTTTAAAAAAAATGGATGGTATCTCGCTTCTATGGAAACTGTCACAACTGATGACCACTTGTGTCACTTTTGGTCCAAAAACAACATCTTGATCACTGCTTTTGAAAAGCGAGACAACAAAGTTATCTTTCTTGTGACGCTTTTAAGTTATTTCAGTGTCACTTTGGGTTTAAAGTGACACAAGTAACCATTTTTCTGTGTCACTTTGATAACAGAAACTGATACAACAAATGTATTTCTTGAGACGCTTTTACGAACTTTTAGTGACGCCGGCAGATAAGACGCTTGCATAGTTATCAGAAAAGCGACACAAACCACTTTTTAAGACACTTTAAAAGTGACTCATTAAGTCATTTTTTTTGTAGTGGCGGATCTTGGGAAACATAACAAAAGTTTCAAATTCATCCCAAAATTTCGCACCCCGAGGTCGGATCACTGCAGGGCCCGGTTTCGGGGTGTGACAGGTTTGGTATCAGAGCTGGTTAGTTTCTAGGAAATAAAATACTCTAGAGACATTAAGACGTGTGGTGAGGATTCGTTAGATTGTGTCGATTTGTTTTCTCGTGTCCTTGTTTCTTTGGATTTGAGTCGGCTTTTCTTTCAGTTCGGGAGATTTTGCTTGTCTTTTCTTTTTGTTCTTGTTGTTAGGAGATTTGGATGACCAAATTTCCTCCTTAGTGGTGGAGAATTTAAAGTCTCCACACCCTTGTTCAGTGTCTTTTGTCTGTGTTTGTGTCGGAGACTGAAAACCTCGTGGATTCAGTATGTTGTTTTCGGAGAACATCAGCAGACTTTCAGCCTTCAGCATCTTCATTGTGGTTAATGAGAGAAGACATGTGCATTTGCCAGCCAAAGTAGGACTTGAGCAGCATTTGAAGATCCCCTCTCAGCTAATCATGGATCGTCATGTAGCGTACCAAGGTAAGTAAATGTAGATTTTGGGTGGACTCAGACCATCTTTCCAAGATGAAGGACTGCAAAAAGGCATATCAGCTATTGGTTCTATGAAGGGAGAAGTGACTCTTAGTTAGTAAGATTAGAAGTTGGTACAAGAAACTCAGGGATTTCCCAGATTTAATGAGCCTTGTCGTAGTTTTGGTTGAGAATTCCCGTGACTTGTAGCGTAGCCAGTGTAGTTGGTTCAGCAGGGATACCAAGTGGATGGCTAGTTGTAGTCAAGATAATTTTTGGCAGCAGAGGAAACGTTGTGGGCTTTACCGACTTATAGGGTATTGGATTGGACAACGTGCATATGCAAGGGAGTACCTCAGTGGTTTGGATGTCCATTTCTTATTTAAAATGATTTTCATGATATTTTCATCTTGTTATGTTTTCCTTAATGTCTATGATTTATCCCTGTAGTGTTTAAACAATCGATTTACGTTCTTCTTTAAGGCTTATTTTGAAATAAACCATGTTATATACTCTTTTCATTAGTCGCATGATTTCGTTTTCATGAGGATTTGTGTTATGAATTTTTATTTAATCTTCTTAAGACATTGTTACACAATGATCTTGAAATTTTGCTATTGTTTTAATTCTTTTAAATGTTGACAGCTAGATTTCAAAACTTTGTATGTGTTTGGCTGGAAATGGATTTTCAACAAAATTTAATGTATGGTCATACTACATGAATTTGATTTATCTTTGAAACCCTAATTTGAGATTGTTGAGTATTTCAATGATTTGCTGGGTTATGAAAATATGAACTTCAAAACGAATAATGTTGTTTCATATTCAAACTTTGATAAATTTTATTTATTAAGCCTTATTTGATGATTTGGAAGTTCAATTTCCATTATGTTTTAAAATGATGAAATTCGACTAAATAATTATTTTAGTCATCATGCTTAAGATTTTAAGATTTTAAGATTTGTTTTGCATCGAGTGGAATGAGTTGTTTTAGCCTATGGTTGGAGTCGGAAGAGTGAGAATTGAAGGGTTGATGGATGTCAGGGGTTGTATTGGTTCAGTTGAGAACAAAGTTAGATCTATGAAAGAGTAAACATCAGTCAAGACTTGAATTGAAAGTTTCAGTTCTTCAGGGATGGACATCAGATTGGATTTCCAAGGTCAGCTTTACATGTCAAGGGTAAAGGACTCGAAGAGCGAAATCTGAAGAGACAAGCCATGAGAAGTTTTGACACGGAACAACTCAGCAGGTTATGGCAGTTTAACCTTTGGTGTATAGCAGTGTGACATCTGGGTGGTAGCAGACCAAGTCAGAGACAGGAGACCTATAGAATTTGGAGTTGTGATTTCAGAACGAAGAAGGATTGACGGTATTCTTGGAGGCCAGAAGCTGATTATGCGTTCGAGGAATATAGTAAGTGCAAACGTATGGAATTCCAGAATTTTCGGGATAAAGATTTTTCAGTGAAAACATGTCTACGATCACATCTTCGTACAAGCGTCAAGAGCACCGTGTACAGCTTTGAAGGACTTAAGGCACAGGATTCCAAGTGATAGAAAGAGACAGAATTTGCAGTTTCTTGGACCGACAGTGACTGACAAGGTGAGTAAAAGAAATGATTCAGTGCAGGAACGACAGATGACACCGAGGATACTTAGGAGTGTTGGGCACCAGTTTGGCCAGAGGAGTTTGTTTTCGAGCAGATATGTGGATAGTGTGAAGCCTTCAACCGAATCAGAATGTTGTTGACCGTGCATCTCAACGTCAGGTTTGATAAGAGGATCTCTCAGTTGCCGAGGTTTAGCGTAGGGTGTCAGTGTTTTCGTTTGTCTTTTGGGTTTTTGGTTTTGATGTGATTTAGACCATTTGGAGGACCAAATGGGTTCTAGGGGGGGAGGATGTAAGACCCCGACCCCCAATTCCTCTGTTTAGTATTGTTTTAATCGTGGCTTAGCTTTTTAAGCGAGATTTGAGTTTGTTTGACTTTGTTTTGAGTTTGACTAGATTTTTCCATAGACCTTGAGATTTTGAGGACCGTTGACTTTGGTTTGACCCGGTCCATATGATATGTATTTTTATGAGAAATTACTTTTGATTTCTAAAAATTCTGATTTTGGTGTATTTCGACTCATTTTATGAAGTTTAACAACTTTCATGTTTTGACCATATTGATTTGATGATCAGAAAGTGCGTTTTTCGAGAAAAAGGGCAAAACTGACTTTTCACCCTAAATCTGTCCATGAATTTCGAAAATTTCAGAAATTGGGGAAAATATACTTTTCGGAAACTAGATATTTCGCTGATCGTTTTTGTCTTCTTCGTCGTTTTCGTTCGGGGCCCGCAAATGTGAGTTTCAGCCTTGTGAAGATTGGGGCCCACAAAACCCACCTTATAAGAAGGGGAACCCATCTCTTCTCCTTCATTTTCGTTTCCAGCAACTTTTGGCTGAGGGAGAGGGCTCCTTCCTTTCCAGCCATCTCTCTCTCTCTCCTTTTTGCAAGCTTCTTTCTTGTGTGCCAAGTGAGGATTGATCCCACCTTCTTCTTCCTCATCTCTCAAGCTTTCCAAAGACCCTATTTTCAAGATTTTTGGGCTAGAGCAAGGCACTCATCTAAGCTCTTCTTCTTTGTTTGGATTTCTCAAGGTTAGCAATGGTTTCCTTTTCTTGAGATTCTTGTTTTCCTCTCCATTTCGAGTGTTTTAATCCCATATGCAATGGGTTTTCATGGAGTTTTACAATGGATTGGTCTTCTAGGGTTTCTTTTGAGCTATTTTGGGGGTTTTGTGATCATGGAGCTTGAGGCACTAGAACCTTCTTTGAAGAGTAATTTTACTCCTATCTTGACTAGAGGCAAGTGGAATTTTCAATTAATATGATGTTTTCATGTTCTTGTTTGGTTTCATGGCTTTTCCTCATTATGTTCTAATCCTTTATGATTTATGGATTCACTTTGAATGAATGAACTAATGTATGTTGATTTCCACTTATGCTATGGTCTTATAATGTATTGGAAGTTTGGTTTCATTTTAGTCACTTTGAAAATTTGCTTTCTTTGTATTAATGGTGCTGTGTTCTAAGAATGGGGAAAAACTTTGATTTTAAAAAGGGTGGTGTTTGATCAATTGGAAGGATTAATGAATGGGGATTTGATGAGTTTGGAAGGCCAAAGGAGGGTCCAAATGACCTTGGGATTTTGTAGGAGAGAAGGGAAGAAAAAGGCATGAAAAATAGGGGCAAAGAGTGCAAAAATCTGCACCCAATTCGGACCCAGCCAGAACTGGGTCCGCTCGAGCGACCCAGTGGGCCGCTCGAGCGGCCCAGGTTCTGGAAGGGGTCCGCTCGAGCGGACCCTGGGTCGCTCGAGCGGACCCAGCCCAGTTCTGGGCCCTTTTTCAGGGCCTGGTTTGAGGAACCTTTGGGCCCTTTTCAGGGCCTGGTTTGAGGGACTTTTGGGATAACTTTTGGGCCTGATGCAAGACAGTTTTTGGGCCATATCAAGACCTGATGTTGGGTCATTTTATGGGCCTGTTCAAGTTTGGTTTTGGGGTTGTTTTAAAAACTTGTTGGTGGGCCTGTTTCATGGTTAGTTTGGGCTTGTTTTAAAAACTTGTTTCTTGGACCATTAAGGGTTCAGTTTTGGGGCTGTTTTAAAGTTTGATTTGTGGGCGATTCAAGGTTAAGTTTTGGACTGATTTAAAAATCTGTTTGTGGGCCATTCAAGGTTAGCTTTGGGCTGTTTTAAAACCTGATATTGGGCCTGTTCAAGGCCAGGTTTTAAACCATTTTAAGACCTGTTTTTATGGGCCTGTTCAAGGTTAGTTATGGGCTGTTTTCAAGGACTGTTTGGGCTATGTTTAAAGGACTGTTTTGGACTAAATGAGTAGATTGTTTTGGACTCGGTTTAAGGCCAACTATGGTCCTGTTTTAAAGAGTTTGGATTTACTTGTGATGCTTGGAATTTGTGAAATGGGAATGGGACCAATGAGAGAATGAACGTATGTAAAATTATCCGGGAATCGTTTGAGTCTCAATGCGCACTTTATCATTTAAATGTTGGGGATTTTCATTGGCATCAAACTCACTCCTTAATGATCATTGTTTAAAGGATAGTTGTGCATTGAGATGGTTCCTTGGTAAGTCATTAAGTCATTCTACATAATTCCATTCCATTTCAAGTTAGAGAATGTATTAGTATTTGTATTTGTATCCTTTGGTAAACTAATTTAAATAGCATCGGTGAATTGTTATAAAATCATGGGGTCTTCCATATTCGAAGGGGTTGAACGTATGATTTTATACGAATCACTTCGATGTGTATTTGAGCGGTTTACCATGGATATTCGTTTGTTTTCTCCGAATTGATTTGAAAGGAGATTGGAGTGGTTTATCACATTCGGGATTTCTTCGATGAGACTATTATTTTGTTAAGATTAGTATTTGAAAATAAAACCTCGAGGCAAGACGGGGCCAGAGCTATGTGGTGTGAGCCCCTGAGCCAAAGGGATTAGTATTATGGTTTGATTCGTATCGGTTCGAGTTTTGAAAACTAAAGGCACCACTAGGCTTAGGTCACCTTGTCGGGCTGATCACCCGGCTTGGGATCTTTAATCTGTCCGCCAGCTGCAGCTTGGATTCTGTCTGTACCGACCATGGCAACGGTTTTATCTGCCGGTCCCATTTGTATGGCTACGGTTCTGATTTTTGATCTGTCGGTCCCATTTGTATGGCTACGGTTCTGATCCTATTTCTAGTACCACGTTCAGTGGCTACGTTTCTGTCTGCTCTTATTACTTCGGTAATAGGAGGATTTAGCTATTTATGGTCGCCAAGGTTTTATCTGCATATTACTTTGTTTTATGATTCTTGTGGGTTATACTCTTTATGCTTTGATTTGGTTAAGGTTTACGATATCGATCATTTATCCTATTGTCGCTACTATTCAGTTTTAAATGTATTTCCAATTATTAAATGTTCTGCTTAGGCGGTTATCTTTTCGAGATATTTATATTTTAGAGACTGTTCGCTTATTTGTCTTGATATTTCTGTTCGGACTTTCGATTGTTTAGCATGTTTTATTGTCATTATTGTTTAGACTATTTATTCGGTTTTACGATGATTTCATCAGGTTTTATATATGTTCTTTTGTTTCATATTACTTGATTATTTGCTTGCCAGACCGTCGTGTCTGACCCTTATTTGTTTGGTGCCAGATTCCGCTCTTTTTGTTTTTAGGTGTTTGATCAGAGGAGGCGGTGGGACCGCCGGTCTGACGTGAGAGACTGCCCATTGATATCATCTAGATGTCAAGTTTGGCACCGGAGTTCGTATCAAACCTTTGAGGGTAGTATTTCTGTTTAGTTGGATATATTTTTGTATGGCTTTATTAGCCTTTTTATTGGGTTTGTAATGAAGACACTTGTTAATTGTAATTTGAACATGTGGGAATTAATTAGTCTTGTTACTACCAGCTCAGTGTGCTCTGATGTATGATTTATGCCAGTCTGCCTATTTGATGGCTTTGTGATATTGGTTGCGTGCGACACGGAACCCGATGGCCACGGATTCCGAGTCGTAACACCATGTGTAGCTTCCGCGAAAATATACTCTGATTGTGATGGGATTTGTTTATCCTCATTCACGCGGATCTTGGGAAACATAACAAAAAGTTTCAAATTCATCCCAAAATTTCGCACCCCGAGGTCGGATCACTGCAGGGCCCGGTTTCGGGGTGTGACACCATCACCTCCTCTCACTACACCATTTCAGGCCGTTGCTTTAAGTTGTTCCTTTTGCCACGATCATGTTTTGGTCGCGGCTTCAAGTACATATTTTGCTTCGATTGCGGCAATAAGATCTAATATTTAATTTTTGAAAAAAAAACATGTTTGCGCGGCCCTTTTATTCTTTCCCTCCCTTCGTTTTGGTGAAAAAAATCCAGAACGAAATAATGCATAAAATTTGGGTGCGTGAACTTTCTTTGCGGTTCATTTTTTAGAATCATTGAGCGATGAAATGAAATAACATCACACCCTCGAACGAGACCTCGTCCATCTCTCTCAAACGTCGGGAAAAGTGTAACTTTTTTCGGCGAAAAAGCTTATTTTGCCGGGAATAGTTATACTTTTACCGGCGAAATAATTTCGTCAGTAAAGGTTCAGCTTTGCACCACGAACTCATTTTTTCGCCTGCAAAGGTTATGTTTTACCGATAAAATATTTGTGTCGCAGGAAAATGTCAATTTACCAAATTTTGACCATTTATTTAACTACTGCGTCGGAAAAATTTAAATTTTCATTATTTTTATTTTGGAGGAATAAAAGTTAATTGGGGCTTCAAAATCACTTCAGCCCTAAAAATAACATTCCAGTGTTGCCCGCGCCATTTTCCATTTCCCGCGCCCGCTAAAGTAAAAACCATTTCCAGCGCCCCGCGCCCCCTCTGCCTCTTCTCAGTCCCTCTTCTTTCCCTCATCTCTCTAACCCTCTCTCGCCCAGCAATCCCTCATCTGTTTGACTTTCTCTCGCTTGCCATAGTGCCATCCCTCCATTTCCTTCTCCCTCACGACCTCAGCTAGGATGACAACTCCAATCCCTAGCCCCCAAATCCCAGCGCCCGTTGTCGTCCCTTGCTTCAATCCCTAGCGCCCCCCAAATCCCAGAGCCCGCTCTTGACTCCTGCTCCAATCCCTAGTTCCCCCCAAATCCCAGCACCCGCATTTGCTGCTCTCTCCCTTCCGCCCCAACCTCAAGATCCTGTTGCCCTCACTCTCACCCCCACTCCCCCTGCCCCAACCTCTCTCCAGCTCAGTGATTTCCCTCCTCTTTGTAGGCAATCCCTTCCTCGGAGTAATGGTGGAACCCTGGCTACCTCGGCTCAGCGACAACCTCCGGAGCTGCGCCCTGAGGCTGTGTCGGATCTGGTAACGTCCCCCCCCCATTCCCCTTCCCCCAACCAATCCTCTGTCCAATCACCTATTTGGGACCATGCCCAGTTAGAGATTCTGTATAATCATCTAGCTGGCCTTCTAACCCTGCATCGAGCAAGTGCTCAGGTTTCTCCCCCACCAGCATCCTTCCCTCTCTACAATCCTTTTTAAATCATTCCCAACCTCCCTGCCCCTGGTCCCTCCTCAACCTCTACCCCCTTTGCCCTTGTACCACCCCCACTACCTCCCCTCAAGCCTCCAGACCCCGCTATTCTAGCCAACCAGTTGTACTCTTTCTCTCCAGAGCAAATGGACCATATCCGGCAGCTAGTCCCTCTCCTCCCTAGTCAGTCTCCTCCTAGTCATAGAAATTGGTTAGATCTTTTCCAGGCTTCAAAACCCCTATCCCCCTTAGAATATCCTCCCTCTACCATATCCGATGGACAAATCTCCATTAAAGTCCCATCCTCTTTGATAGAACCAAGCAAAAACTCTTTTGCAAATGCTGTCATTGTGTCACCAGCCCATCCCAACACAAGATCTGTAGGCTCACATGTAACTAGAGCTACTTGCGCTTGAGGTTTGTAAATGCAAACCAGCCCCAAGGGTTTCAATTAATTTCTGCTCCTTTTTCTCTTTCCTGCATTTTTCATTTGCTTGTTTCTGTGATTCGTTGTAGTGATTTCATCTATTGACTTGTAATTCTTGTATCTTTCTGCAATTTTAGTGATTTGGGATTTGTGATCTCCAAGAAGGGGGAAAACATGCATCTCTCAAGAACAGTAACTACTGTGTCCTGTGAGAAGGAATGGGTTTGTAGTTGTAGATGATAATTGAGTTTCTGGTTTCCACTTTGTGAGTAGATGAAGAATTCTTCATCAGTTGGAATTGGATTCGGTTTGGGTTACTTTTATCTTATACACACAGTTAAAGCCTTGGGGCTTCACATTAATACTAATGCCCTTCTGTAAGACAATCATATATGGGTTTGTGTTATTATTATTATTTTTTTCCTTCTTCTTTTTTGCTTGAAATGGGTCAGATTGTTGATTTAATGAGAGTCTGGGCAGTGAATACTGTGTCCTGTCAAATGGAAATGAATGGATTTGTAGTTGCAGATGAAAATTGAGTTTATGTTTTCCACTTTGTGGAGTACTGGAATATCAAGAATTCTTCATCAGTTTTGTTGGAATTGGATTGGATTTTGGTTGCTTTTATCTTATACACACAGTTAATTATGTGTTTGTTTCTAATTCATAGGTTTTAGGCATTTTGAGCTAAGTTGTGGATTTGAGCATTTTGGATTTCCTCACCCAAAGGCAAGTGAATATGTATTTATTTTTATGGATATGCATGTGTTTTTATGGAACTGTAGCTTTTAATAATGGTTCAATATGGGTGGTTGCTTCATTCGTGACCTGCAAAGTTTACTTGATGTATTTGTTCTCATAGCTTGTATTGTTCCAAGAGTCAATGCCTATCTTTGGGAACAACCATTTGCTTCTCCCTTTACTTTGTCTTTTTTTTCATTATTAATAAAACTATTGGTATTTTTCAAAAAGAAAAAAATGGAATAGATTTGACAAAGATATTGAACTCCAAGTCTCCAATTAATTTTAACTTTGGGTTAGCTCCCGCTTGGTTGCATCTATACTTTTGATAGTGCAAGTGAATGTGAGGTTTCCCCAATTATTTATACAATGTAGAATCTAGTTTGGAAATACATATAACTTTTCAAGTAACTTTTGACAGTTCCAAATTTGAGGCAATATCATAAATGTCTGGTACAAAGAAGTTTGCGAGACTCCCTGCTTCTTCTCATCTGCTGTATGGAGAAGTTGAATTGAGAGTTGTGGCATCCTCTTAGGTTGTATGAAACTGATTTCTCTGTCTCAGTGATTCACTCACCAGGGTTACAAAGAAAGTTAATGACAGGTAAGGCTTCACTCACCAGGGTTGTATGTACCTTGATTTTGACAGAAGGTGATTCAGCTAAGGCTCTTGTTGTAAGTGCTTCCATAAAGTTCACATGGTAATTATAATTTTTTTTCCTTTCACGTTTGTAATGACAGTTTCTCACAACTGTGTGTGTGTGTGTGTGTGTTTTGTCTATGCAGAAGGCAGGGATCTCAGTTATTGGCAGTAACACCTTTGGTGTGTTCCCATTGAGAGGGAAACTACTCAATGTAAGAGAAGCAGGTCATAAGCAGATAATGGATAATGCCGAAATTCAGCATATCAAGAGAATTCTTGGGTTGCAACAGGGAAAACAGTATGACAGTGTCAAGGGTCTGAGATACGGCCATTTAATGATTATGACTGATCAGGTTTAGCTTCCAACATCTCTTCTTCCTTTTCCATGTATTCCTTTATGCACTATATGTGTATTGGCCTTGCTATAAATGTCTTGTTTTAACCCGTTGTGTTACAACAAATTTTGTTCATGCAGGATCATGACGGATCCCACATAAAGGGACTATTGATAAATTTGTTCCATACATTTTGGCCATCTCTTCTCAAAGTTCCATCTTTCTTAGTGGAATTTGTAATACCAATTGTGAAGGTGCGTGTTAACCGAACTACTGACTTAATGCAAATTCATGTTGAGCATAATCTTGTGCAAACCAATAAGTAAGAAGAATGACTAGTGGATCTAGGTACTTAAACTAATGTTCACATCCGGGTACTAGCTTTCTGTAATTTATGTGGATCCATGATGAATGATAATGCATTGAGACCTGTAAGATACAATAGTTTGAATTTGGAAAGGTGGAAACATATTCCTATGACAATTCATTTCAATTTCAGGACTTCATAACTGCCATGTCTTTGGTTTTTTTTTTTTCATACTTACAATGATTGTATGCTTAATCGATGCAGTATTGAACAATGGCAATACTTTTCTCGATGTCATGTCTAGCATATGGGAATCCATTCACACTTCGACTTACAATGATTTGCCATTACTTGTATTTTAACAGGACCTATATATTATATATATACTCAAGCATATCCCAGCAAATAAGTAGGAATCTACATGCAGGGAATGAAATAATTCTCAGCATGAGGATGTATTAGTGCCATGGGTGGACCGCATCTTGGAATAATGGAATTATTGCCAATGGGAAAGTAAAAAGCCCTTCATTCAGTGGACCCCATGACAATGGACAGGTAATGAGGAGAAAAATGCTGGCTTGATCAACATCCGAGTGAATTAAAACCACTATTGGATGATCAGGATCTTCCAAAATTGAATGATTTCAAGTGAATCAATAGAGTGGCCGCTCAGATCAAAAGCAAAGGTTACTGCATCAGAATCTATTCAGATTGAAGGCCTGTGACAGGGTGAGAATCATCAAATTCCTAATCTACATGCATATGCAAGCATGTTTATATCTATGAGTGCATGCATATGCACTTGCATTTGGAGGGTTCATTACAATCAGAAGACATTGAGACATTTGGTAAGAGTAGGTTATTGCTAGCTAGCAGTTATCTTCAGTAGTCAATGGTGTTACTAACCTACTAGCACAATAGCCCATGTTAAGCACGGTCGTGTTCACCAAAAATTATAAAATATTTTCTACGGTCAATTAAAAAGATTTAGATGGGTGTGTTCTTACCAAAAATAAATAAATAAATAAATAACTATTGGTGTGTTGGGTATTAGGACTCTTATCACCATTTCATTTTCTTTTGCATTTCAAGTAAAATAAGCTTGTGAAAATAACAAAAAACCTCAAGATGTCATAAAAAAAAATCTTTGATGGTCAGGTCTACTTGGTGAGGGCTGGGTACCAAAAACAAGAGCTGTGATGGTGACGATCTAGTGCAATCACTATCTATGTTGTGAGGTCTACCTCCCAAATTAAATAAATTCATATCAAATAAACACAGGTGCATACTGTTGGATAGGTTTTCCTCACATTGGGTTGCCAGATGGCTCTTGAATCACTTAGTTTGTATGATCCTACTGGTTCAATGATGGATTTTAATGTGGAATTTTAGCTGTTCTTTTCAATGCCTTCAATCAAATATATAGGATCATCTGATCAAAAATGTTAAGCCATGGTGGTTACACGTGAGTTTTGTACCTCTCAAAGTGCTCTTAGTGTAAGGCACAAACTACTTACCAAGGACAAGTATGATACTAGTTTACTATTGCAATATAATTTGGTGAGGGCCTGGTGCAATAGATCTTTTCTCTTTATGTGTATACATTAATTGATTTTGTTTGTATTTCACATTCTGTTTCAGGTTATTGACCAAGTTGTGTAAATACTCTGCCATAAATGTTAAACAACTTGAACATGGGGATGTTATCTGTCTTTCTTGGTATACTAGTCTTGGCATTGCATGCAAATGCAAGGAACATTGTGGTGATTAAGAAAATTGGTGAGAAAATTAATTAAGAACGCTTTTTATATTATCTTACCTGTGATGTGCACATATACTCCAAGCAAAAGGCAGTGGATCAGGAACATGAAATGATGATTTTGTAGTATGTGTATCAGGTGACACTAATAGAAATAGTATATAAATCAAGTATTTTGAGTGAAATTGCAATCTCACAGGTGGTGCTCACTTATTTAATGGAATTCATTTGTTTTTTTCCATTGATTTAAGGACGAGTCTTCATTTATTTAATGGAATTCATGCTCTTGATGATAGTTTTGAGGTCATGTCTCTTGTTTGTTTTGATTGACAGATGCATAGCAGCTCAATCTTTGACAATGTGAGTAGCAATCTAGTATTTTCTTTCCAATTTCTTGATTTTTTACTATTTTAAGAAATTATTTCTCGTTTCATATCATTAGGATTCTTTACAGGTGGAGTGCTCAACTAACAACTGAACTTTTGATACTTTACAGGTGGTTTGTGGGAAATTGCGGGAGCCTTTACATGCTTGCTTGAAAAAATGGGAAGATATGACTCCCCTGATGCTTCCATATCTGGTGTAAAACCAGATTTCAAGGTCTCTTCACTTGGAGAGGTGTATTCATTATTGGAAGCAAATTTCGAACTGGCTCCTTGATCCCAAATTTTTTCGACAGTAGTGGACGCTATGATGTTTGAATACTTCAAATAAGCAATATACCATGTCATATTTTTATGAAGGCAACATATGAATGTTCTTCATGCTTGATTTATCTTTTCTTGCTCTTTTATATTTGATAAGTAATATATGTGGAAGGGAACAAAGAAGAGGTTGTTTTGATAAGTAATATATGTGGTAGGTACCTTCGGGAATAAATCCCAATGGAAGAAGACGAAAAGTGTGTGAATCTTGTAAATGAACAAACAAGAATTCCCTCATTGTTTTGGTATTGATTTAAATGGATGATCATTTTCATGTATTTTTTTCCCATAGCCTATCTAGCTTGTATAGACTGCAAGTTCAGTGTTTTTGTTTTTAACTGCAGGTCAAGTATTTATTTGCAGGTTCTGTTTACATTTTTTATTTTAGTTTATTAATTTGTATTTGTAGCAATAAAAAAATGTGGATTTAATTTTTTTTAATTAAACAACAATTAATTTTTTTTATAAAAAAAAATAATTAAGGCGCGTCTTGCGAGCCGTAAATTGAAACTCGCCAATTCTTTAATGGCCTGCATTTGCAAGTTGTAAAAACATATACTTAATTACGGCTTGCATTTGGTGCCGTTAATCAGATTGTACACAACCCATTTACAGCCCACAAATGCAAGCTGTGTAAAACATTTTTCATTTTAAGTATTCACGGCTTACTAGGTGTGCCATAAACTTAAGCACACTAATGCTTTAACGGCACTCAGTTTGCGTCGTAAAAGTTTAGTATTTACGGCCTGCTTAGGAGGCCATAAATCTGGTCCAAAACGTCCTAAGAGCATCATTTTCGGCGTGCATTGATCCTACTTACGGCCTATATATGGACGCTGTAATTACATCGAACCTTTTACGGTAGGAGCTTTTACGGCACGACCCCCGTGAGCCGTAAACTTATATTTACGGCACGCGTTGCACGCAGTAAAAGCCCTGAAATGGTGTAGTGCATGTGACTGTCAAGCTTGTACACTTGCCCTACTTCTTTTATTTTAAATAAACATCGAATTTGAAGTCGTATATGAACTTAAATTCTACCATTATATTTCTATCTCCGAAGTTGAAATCGTATGATGAACTTAAATTCTACCATTATAATTCTATCTCCAAAGGTGGTGCAAGGTGAGTGCAGTGGCTATGCAAGCGGGGTGGTGATGGCAGTGCAGTGGGTGGTTGTGAAGGAGAGTAAAAGAGTAGGAGAAAGAGAAGGGAAAGAAAAGAATGGAGAAGGAGACGAAAATTAGCGTCGGAAAATTTATCACCGATTTTTAATATTAAATATCAGTAAAGGTTGGTAGTCTTTTTTACTTGTTTTCAATTAAAAAAATTAAAATAATTTTTATTGACGAAAAATCTATTTTTTGCGACGAAAATAATCGTCGGTAAATTTACCAAATTTTTTTCCCTCTCCCGCCACCGAAACCCCTCTTTTTATTATTAACATCATTTTTAAGGAAAATAAATATCAAAGACTATTATTGACGAATTCTATTATCAACAATTTTATGACGTCAGTAAAATAAACTTTTAGTGATGTTTTTCTGTAAAAGTCCCTGCGCAGCAGCTCTGGCATCTTCCTCACCCTCTCCTTCCTCTCCATCCCCATCCACTTCGACGACTCCGCCGCTCGCTTCGTCCCCGACGCCAGCGGAGCCTTCATGTTCCTCCTCGCGCCGCCGGACGCCTCCCCTGCACCAGGTACACCCCTCCCTCTTCCTGCCCTCCGCACACACCGCGCACCATTCTCCCTCTCCTCTCTCTTTCTTCTATGTTCTCTCTCTCCCTCGTTCCCCATCTCTCTGTCTGCTCTCCTCCCTCCCTTCCTCTCTTCTTCTTCCTCCCCTGTCTCCCCTCACCTGCGCACCTGCACATCACTCCCTCTCTCCCTCGGCTCTCTCTCTCTCTCTCTTCTCTTCTCTTCTTCTTTCCCTATTCCTCTCCCTCTCCCCTGCTTCCTCCTCTGTTCCGCCCTGCACCCACCTGCACACCACTCCCTCTCTCCCTTGGTTCTCTCTCTCTCTCTCTCTTCCTCTCTTCTCTTCTTCCTCCCCTGTTCCTCTCCTCTCCTCTCCTTTCTTTCTTCCTTATCCTCTCCTTTTCTCCTTCTCCTTCCCACCACTCTCTCCACTGCTACCCACCTTCTCTTCTCCTCCCCACTTCGCCTGAGCCCATTCCACATTCACTGTGCACCACAAGGCACCCCACTGTCCTCGCACCCCTCACCCCGTTACTCGTTCAGGACCCCCGGCAGGCCGTTTTCGAGCCTAAGTGTTGGAAATTTTTTTTTTAATTTTATTTTACGCCGGTAAAACTATCAGAGACTATTATCGACGAATTATATGACGTCGATAAAATGAATGTTTAGCGGCGTTTTTTTGTAAAACATTGGTAATGTTTAACTTTATTTTTAGGAAAATTAAAAGTCAGAGTCTTTTATCGACATTTTTTTTATCGACGAAAATTAGCATCGAAATATTTATTACCGACGTTTTAAAGGTTGGTAGACTTCATGTTTTGAAATAATAAAAATAAAATAATTTTTTCCGATGAAAATTTTATTTCTTTTGTGATGAAAATTAGTGGCATTAAATTTTCACATTTTTTTCCCTCTCCCGCCAAGAGCACTCTTTTCCCTCTTTTCTTATCTCTTTCTCCTGCTCTCTGTCTCACTCTCTCTGCTGTCCATCTCGCTCTCTCCGCTCACTCTCCTATTTTTCTCTCTCGCGCGCGATCTCTCTGCGCTCATCTCGCTGTCTCTCTCTCTCTCTCTCTCTCTCTCTCTCTCTCTCTCTCTCTCGATCTGCTCTTCCCCTCTTGTCTCGCTCTCTCTTTTCTCTCTCTCACTCTCTCACTCTCTCCAGACCTCTCCCAGACACTGCCTGTTGATTCATTTGGAATTCGCGAAGACGAAGCCGATAGGTTGAAACGTTGATCTCGATCTCGACGATTACAGTGGAGAGACGAGCGGCAAGGAGTCGACCATAGGTGGAGGTTTGCTCTTCCCTCTCTTCTTCTCAATCCCTGTCTTCTTTCTTTCTTTTTATTTTTTTTCTCTCAGACTGAGGTATGTTTTTTTTTTTTTTCATTCGGATTGGGGTTCGGATGGGGATTGGGTTTTGTGGGGGCTTGATTTTGGGCTCGGCGGAATGGTTTGAGATGCGTGACTGGATAGCAGTTTTGGTCAGGGGGGTTACTAGATTGGGATGATTCGAAATCTTGGCTTTTGACGGATTGTGTGGGTTCGGTCTGGGCCTGACTCTGAGGTTAGGGTTGTTTTAGATGTGGGATTTGATGACGTGGGAAAAGGGGTTGGGGTTTGGGGATGATAAAGAATTGGGTTCGATCGGGACAGGGCATGGGAAAAGGCTTGATAATGATGATGGTGATCATTTGTATTGCATGTTCTTTACTTTTTCCTAATGATAATGAGGAGGGGCATTTGATTCCAGGTTGGTATATCTTCTGGAGCGGCAGCTGCTATTGCAATTAAGATTGCGAAGAGGCCAAAAAATGCAGGGAAACTCATTGTTGTAAGTTTTTTTTCCTTCCCTTGTTGATTTGCTGTATACTTCTATCGTTATCCCTACTGCCTTGTCATCTAAAATTTTTGCATCTACTTCTTAAGAGCATGATTGATTTTAATATAAACTTTGTTGGTGTTAGTGAAGTTTCATACCACGTTTCCTTCTCTGTTGGGAGTTGAGATTCATATGTATGAGTGAAACTTTTCAGTTCATGAATATAAACCGCCACCTGGTATAGAAGAATATCTGTAATAAAGTGTGTGTTGTTTTTAATATGATGATTGTGCTTAGCTTCTGATGGTTTTTATACCTTGCTTCTGATGGTTTTATGCCTTTCTTTTTCCCACTTGCAGGGTACTTTTCTCCTGCTCATGCAATTTAATTTTTGTGAAATTCGACAACTGTAAATAGATTTCATTCTTTTCTTGTATAAAAAACAGTATAAATACATTTGTGAAAGATTTGGAATAAAGTGATGATATTTAGTCTTGTTGTTTTCAAGGACTTCATCGGATAGATGAGCATTCATGGGCCTTTGTTCTTTGCAAGTAGTCCGTCACTTGAAAATTCTAACCTACAATGATGGAGCTTATTTTCATCTGATTTTTGGGTTTTTTTTTTCATATTATTTTCCCATGATTATTTTTCCAAGACTGAGTCCTCATCTACAATTTTCTTTTCTTTGGACCTGCTGTCCAATTGCAACATTGGACCTCATGTTGTGAGATGCATTACTGTCGACTCCAATCAGGTTAGGAGATAAGTTGAAATGCAGAATTGAAGTAACTAGTTTTGACTAGGCCTTTAATGGAACAACAAATACCAGGCTGAATTTAGATAGTTTGTTTGCCTATAGTGTATCCATTAAAACTTGGTTCAGAGCCACGGTGGATGGGTCCAATTTTACGGTCAAAATAGTTGATTGTCGAGCACTTGAGAGCTGAGCCCAATCACCTGATGAAGAGCCAAGTTCTTCTGAGTACTGACACCTTTGGTGTGAATGTGATGGCATTAAAAGTGGGGGCCCTTCATTTATTATAGAATCTCTCAGATTCTATCATATTCTAGTGCTAGCTATGTTACGCATCTTCTCAGGAATTGTTCCTTGGGTCCTCAAGTTGAAGGAGCATCCCAGACCATTACCCCAATGGAGGAAAAAAAAAAGAATAAAAAAAAATAAGTCAATTGCATAATCATTTGACAGCAATGCTAACTCAGTTTTGTTTGCTGGATGCAGTGGTGAAACAGAGGATACTTTCATTGCAGACCTTTCAGTAGGCTTGGCTACGGTGAGAAACTAAAAATAAGATCCTTCCTTTATCCTCTTCATTTAGTCTCCATCCATCCTGCCCATTTATTGTTTTTTTTTCCCACTTCAGCAATCATCATGGTGGTTTCTAGTTTTATATTCATAATTGCTTGTGTTGAAACAGGGTCAGATCAAGACAGAAGCCCCATGCAGGTCAGAACGCCTTGCTAAATATAACCTGGTGAGTCATCTTTGGATAGAGATTATTAGAACAGCTTTTCCCATACCTCAAAATACACAGTTCTAGTGAGCATTCTTTTTTTCTTTTTTGTGCTTACAACTACTTAGGATTGATGAAGAGCTTGGGGCTGCTGTAGTGAATGCTGGAGCGAAATTCCGAGCTCCAGTAGAACCCTACTGAGTAGTATAATTGCAATGCCATGAAAAGCAGGTCCATCTTGTGCTTAGTAATTTTTGTTGAAGGCTATCCCTTTCTATTTTGGAAAGCATCTTTATCCTCCTTGCGTATTATTCAGTTGTATGCATTTGTTTTTCCATTGTCTTATCTTTAATTATTAGTTAAGAAAAAGAAGAAGGATATAATGGATTAGGGTGATGAGCTTGGGCAAAGTGCTCACTATCACAACCTTGAGTTTGTAGGTTGTGAGTCCTACTGTCCAAGTCAAGTGACCAATAATAAAATGAAAAATAGGGTGAGATGCTGATTTTTGCTTTCTCCCACCAATTATATAGACCTCACAGAGGATCAGATGATTAATGAGTGGCTTTTGATATTTCTGGAGACAATTTGATGGCTACCCATAGCTGGCCATGGTGCTACCCTGGCTCAACCCCAACAGAGATTTGGGGACATTTGTATCTAATGCAAATTCCAAAGGTACAAAGCTCCATTTCTTTCAAAGGCCCAAGCAAATTCCCAAGGTACAGATACTTTGGCTGATTGATGGTTATCTCTTTCATGCTGTGCCATTTTCACCCTCAAATCATTATCAGCGCGAAGACCCAATAATTATTTGGTTTGAAAAGTTGGAAAAATAGAATCTATGTGACCCTCTCAAAGTCACACATAGAAAAAATAGCAGAGAGGTTAACCATTCACTTGACCTTGAAGTTAACATAAAGAATTATATCCTTCAGAGTTTTCCTTTTGTAAATAAACTCATATGTAATTATATGCATTAGAAGTTAATTTCGTATATCTTCTGTTTAAACTATTTTGCAGATTTGACCTTAAGGTGTTACCTTCCCAAACAATGTAGTGAAGATGGGGTCCTTTCGAGCAGCAACTGTAATTTGAAAGGCCTTGCTCTTGCAACATGTTGTCATCATCTTTGCTAATGGAAACATTACATAAGTAATTTCTGAATCTTAATACTTTGTTGGTTTAAATTACGAGTTAAAAGCTATGCTATATGGATTCTTAAAAAAGAATCATGTGTGAACACGTTTGGATACTTGATTCAGACATGGATTTGTGAAGGACATGACTGGATTATTGAATTATTCTTGGTGAATCTATACTTGACGTTCTACATTATTTGTATTGTATTTTGTTCATAATATTTTCACTCTGTTTTGGTTCCTACTTATTACTCATCATATCTGGATTGTACATTTACCTTATGGATTCATCTATTTTATGCGGTTCTTATGTTTCAGGCCGTATGCACAGCTGTTTCTATGCTTGCTTCTGTGCCTTTGGGTGAATGTGCATTTGTATTTTTTCCCTTGCTTTGTTATTATGTAGCTCAGATGGTTCCAATTTAAATTGTGCAGGATGTTGTTTGCTTTGGGAAGCTTGCCAGAAACTTGTCTCCAGAAGATCAACAACACTTTGATAATACTTTTACCTTCTATTGATACTGCCAAACTTCCCGACAGGTGGCATTCTTCACACTCTGTCTGTGATTTCCATTTAGTGCTAGTCATGCACTCTGTTCGCTCTACTCCATAAAACAGGAAGAAGTTATGATTCATTGTTGTAAGTCAGTTATGCTGGAGGTATTTCGCTAACTGAAATTCTACCATTATAATTATATCTCTGAAATTGAAGCTGTATGATGAACTTAATGAAAATGATGTAAGTAGAGTAACTTGTAGGAACTGACAGTTCGCAAATAGGGCTCCCGGTTAGAGAATTACGTGCGAAACATGGGATTCTCCAACGCTTAGGCTCGAAAATGGCACGAAAAGGGGGTCAGGAATGGAAAATGGCCGCGGGAAAATTCCAAAACCGGCACGAAAACTTCGCTCGAGGATAGAGTGATTTGTAGGAACTTACGGTTCGCAAATAGGACTATCGGTTAGAGAATTACGACCGAAACATATGATTTTCCAACACTTAGGCTCGAAAACGGCCCGTCGGGGGTCAGGAACGGAAAATGGCCGCGGGAAAATTCCAAAACCGGCACGAAAACTTCACTCGAGGATAGAGTGATTTGTAGGAACTGACGGTTTACAAATAGGACTACCGGTTAGAAAATTACGACCGAAACATATGATTTTTCAACACTTAGGCTCGAAAACGGCCCGCCGGGGGTCCGGAATGGGAAATGGCCGCGGGAAAATTTTGAAATCAGCATGAGCACTTTGCTTGAGGGTAGAGTGACTTGTAGGAACTGACGGCTCGCAAATAGGACTCCCAGTTAGAGAATTACGTGCGAAACATATGATTTTCCAACACTTAGGCTCGAAAACGGCCCGTCGGGGGTCGGAAGCAGGAAACGGCTGCGGGGAAATTTCAAAGTCGGCACGAGCACTTCGCTTGAGGGTAGAGTGACTTGTAGGAACTGACGGTTCGCAAATAGGTCTCCCGGTTAGAGAATTACGTGCGAAACATATGATTTTCCAACACTTAGGCTCGAAAACGGCCCGTCGGGGGTCCGGAACGGGAAATGGCTGCGGGAAAATTTTGAAATCAGCACGAGCACTTCGCTTGAGGGTAGAATGACTTGTAGGAACTGACGGTTCGCAAATAGGACTCCCGGTTAGAGAATTACGACCGAAATATATGATTTTCCAATACTTGGGCTCGAAAATGGCCCGTCGGGGGTACGGAATAGGAAACGGCCGCGGGAAATTTTTGAAATCAGCACGAGCACTTCGCTCGAGGTAGAGTGAGTTGTAGGAACTGACGGTTCGCAAATAGGGCTCCTGATTAGAGAATTACGACCGAAACATATGATTTTCCAATACTTATGCTCGAAAACGGTCCGTCGGGGGTCCGGAACGGGAAACGGCCGCGGGAAATTTTCGAAATTGGCATGAGCACTTCGTTCGAGGGTAGAGTGACTTGTAGGAACTGACGGTTCGCAAATAGAGCTCCTGGTCAGAGAATTACGACCGAAACATATGATTTTCCAACACTTAGGCTCGAAAACGTCTCGTCGGGGGTCCGGAGCGGGAAATGGCCACGGGAAAATCCTGAAACCAGCATGAGCACTTCGCTCGAGGGTAGAGTGACTTGTAGGAACTGACGGTTCGCAAATACGGCTCCCGGTTAGAGAATTACATGCGAAACATATGATTTTTCAACACTTAAGCTCGAAAACGGCCCGTTGGGGGTCCGGAATGGGAAATGGCCATGGGAAAATCCCGAAACCGACACGAACACTTCGCTCGAGGATAGAGTGACTTGTAGGAACTGACAGTTCACAAATAGGACTCCCGGTTAGAGAATTACGACCGAAACATATGATTTTCCAACACTTAGGCTCGAAAACGGCCCGTCGGGGGTCCGAAACAGGAAACGGCTGCAGGAAAATTCCGAAACAGGCACGAACACTTCGCTCGAGGATAGAGTGACTTGTAGGAACTGACGGTTCGCAAATAGGACTCCCGGTTAGAGAATTACAACCGAAACATATGATTTTTCAACACTTAGGCTCGAAAACAGCCCGTCGGGGGTCCGGAACGGGAAACGGCCGCGGGAAAATTTCGAAATCTGCACGAGCACTTCGCTCGAGGGTATAGTGACTTGTAGGAATTGACGGTTCACAAATAGGACTCCCGGTTAGAGAATTACGACCGCAACATATGATTTTCCAACACTTAGGCTCGAAAACGACCTGTCGAGGGTCCAGAACGGGAAACGGTCGCGGGAAAATTCTGAAATCGGCACGAGCACTTCGCTCGAGGGTAGAGTGACTTGTTGGAACTGATGATTCGCAAATAGGGCTCTTGGTTAGAGAATTACACCCAAAAACGTTTAATTTGGAACACTTAGTCTCGAAAATAGGCCGTCGTAGGTCGAAAACGGGAAACAACCATCGAACTGCCCATAAATCAGCACAGGTACCTTGTTCAATGCCTAAGTAACCTGTTGGAATTGACAGTTAGTGAATCGGACTTCTAGTTAACAAGTTAGACGCAAAAGTCGTCTGATTGTCAACATTTTGGCTTGAAAAAAGTTCGCAGAAAAACTTAGGAAAAGTTATATATATACATGTTTATTTTTAATTTATAATTTAATTCATTATAAAGATTTTAATGTTGTTTTTCTCATTGCAGATTGATGAACGCATTGGGGTCAGTTACAGAATTATTGGGGTGTTGGACTTTTTTTCGGTTTATTTGTATAGATATATATTTATCAATGTATATTGGACATTGATATGAGACTGTATCATTATTGATTGTTATATTTGTTTAATGAGATGAATGATTTAATGAAAAATGGAGATGGTTGTCTGTTCATTCAGTAACTTTTGTTTCATTGCATATTTTATGTTGAATATGGGTAGATGAACAGGTTTATTTTTCATACAGGTGTATAAACAGGTTTACAGGAAAATAAGAATGAAAAAATAAATAAAATATTAAAAAAAATACAGTATTTTCGTCTGCAAAAAATACGAAAAAAAAACGTCGGAAAAAGTAAAAAAAAAAATTATTTTGCAGACGAAAAAAAACGTCGGCAAAAGTAAAAAAGAAAAATTAAAAAATTAAAATACTTTTGCCGACGAAAAAAATTCGTCGGCAAAAATAAAAATAAAAATTAAAAAAAAATGAAATTATTTTGCCGACGAAAAACAAACGTCGGCAAAAATAAAAAAATTAAAATTATTGTGTCGACGAAAACAAAACGTCGGCAAAAGTAAAAATAAAAATTAAAAAACTGAAATTATTTTGCCGACAAAAAAAAAAACGTCGGCAAAAATAAAAAAGAAAAATAAAAAAATTATAATTATTTTGCCGGTGAAAAAAAAACGTCGACAAAAGTAAAAATAAAAATAAAAAAAATGAAATTATGTTGCCGACGAAAAAAAAATGTCGGTAAAAGTAAAAAAGAAAAATTAAAAAAATAAAATTATTTTGCCGACGAAAGTAAACGTCGGCAAAAGTAAAAATAAAATAAAAAAAATGAAATTATTTTGCCGACAAAAAAAAATGTCGGTAAAAGTAAAAAAGAAAAATTAAAAAAATAAAATTATTTTGCCGACGAAAGTAAACGTCGGCAAAAGTAAAAAAGAAAAATTAAAAAAAAAAGAAATTCTTTTGCCAACGAAAAAAACGTCGACAGAAGTCAAATAATCGTCGGTAAAAATATATTTTTTGCCAACGAAAAATAATTTCGTCGACAAAATGTTTTGCTGACAACTTTTTACCAACGTCTAGACGATGAAAAAATGTTCGTCGGTAAATAGTTCTACCGACGAAAATGTAACTTTTGGCGACGAAAATTTTCGTCGCCAAAAGTGCAGGTTCTTGTAGTGAATGGTAGATGGCATGATCCGCACTTCAAATTAAAATCTCGAGTTTTAGATAGGAGGAAGATGGAAGATGGAGAATATTTATGCACACACTTGCGCACTGGGGTGGAGCCATCTAAGGGCCTATCCGAGGGGACCAAAAGATTGTTGAAGTCATCGTTGACTCACCACATGCTCCGAAGGGGTTCGGTCGCTGACAGTAGGGTAGAATTCTATTTTAACATAAGGTTGCTTATTTTCGTAAAATTATATTTTCATATTATGGGTAGATTTCTTACATAGCAAGTACACTGTAAGTGCCTAAAAATTACGGACTTGGTCAAATGGGATTAGGATGAAGTTTAGCTCTCTAAGATGAAGGTAGAATGCGTTGAACCTGAAAAGGGAGAAGAAGAGAGACAATCAAAGACCCTGGCTGTAGTCAGCGCAAGGCTCTCCGATGCCTAAGTTAGTTTAGAACTCAACAGTAGGATGGAGATTCGGAGAGACAGAGTAAGGGCATTAATGGTGTTTTTCACATACCTTGGAATAGAGTTGGGGTCCTCTATTTATAGGAGAAAAAGTTGACCTTGGTTGGTGGAGGTCATGATGAAAGCTGGTACTTTGGGAAGTACAATCACATAAGCCCACGTTTCATTAAATGACTGTCCATTCAGCCCATCTTGCATTAAATGACAGTCTTATCGGGCCTTACCATGCTGACTTTTGGGCTCAGTCCCATCGTGTCTTGCCTGGAGCCATGCCCTGATGTGGACGTAGCTGATGGAAGCCACTCTGTCAGGAATGATGGGCGGCATGGCGTACTTCTATGCGTGCCTTCTGTCTGTCACTCGTCCCATGACATAACCATCAGAGCCCGTCTCGGCTAGCATGCTGGCACTGTTGCCGAGATGCGTAACCGAGGCTGAGGCACAATGCCGAGGTCGTGAACGACCGAGGTCGGTTGGCACCCCAGCACTGCAACCGAGGCTCGCGTGGCCGACATTGAGATATGATTAGCTGACACTATTACCGAAGCTAATGTAATCTTGGCTTCTTAGGAAATACCCCCACACATATACTTAGGTTTTCCTATTTATATCAGTGAATGTAATAGGTTTCAATTGAACATGATAAGACAATAATGAGAGATTGTGTGTTCATCTTTTCTCTCTCCTTTAACAAGTGGTATTAGGGCCTTGGTTGTGCAGTGTTGTGCGATCGTCTATGAATTTCTCGGTTCGATCGGCTTAATCAAAGGTGGGGGATTTGAAGAAAAAAAGTTCTTTGCCTTGTTGTCAAAAGAACAGTAGAAATTAGTTCATCGAATTTAAAACATGATGGACCGTCGTCTGAGAAAGAAGGATGAACAGGACGAATGAGAGGATCCAAAGTTTTTGCCCATGAAGGAGAGGATCAAAGTTTTTGCCCAGTTGCTAACATGACGAGAATAGGCCTAATCCTAGATGGGCCACACTGCTAGTCGTACATTGTTGTAGCGCCCTAGATCGATCACTAACATTATCTTTCTGAAACAGAGGCTGGAAACCAAGAGGAGCAAAGGCTCTTGGTTACAGACAGATTGGTGCTGGGATTTGGCCATCTAGGATTGGAGAAGAACAGAGGGTGTCTGGACTCTCTTCTGGTTCCCGAGAAGATCGAATTTGATCTGATTGGTGGGCCACGCTGGTTCAGATCTAGTTCCAGAAAGCAAGAAAAGTCAGGCTGTTTGGGTTGCAGCTGCCTGCTGGTCACTACAGAGAAGGTCGGAAGACGTATGCCCGAGAAAGCTGTAAGGGTCAAAAAGCAACTGACAGTATATGTCAGGCCAAAAGCGCATGACCCGAGAGCACTCTCGCTATAGTAAGAATGCTGCTCGCTGTAAAAGCCCGGTCCGATCCGGACTCTATGAAAGAGTCTGAGATTACTTGTAATTTTGAGTGGATTATGATTAGGAGTCTTATGCACGGATTTGGGGCTATTTATTTGGTGTTTCTCTCAACCCAAAGACAAAGGACAAGAAGTTAATTCTCTTTCTTGATCTGAGGTTAGAATACCCTAAGAGAGATTTCCTTGTTTCTCTAGGGCCATTGAGAGATTATTCTGAAGGGCTGCTCTAGAAGGTTGTGTTACTTCTACTCTCTTGTAAAAGATAGTTCATCTTGGCTGACAAGGTGTGAGGAGATCAAGTAAGGAGAACGATACACGGTGGAAGTCGTGTCAATGGAAGTTATGCAGGAACAACTACAGTCCTTAAGTCAAGGTGCAGACTGAGGTAAAGGAGCTGTGAGTATATCTTGTAACTGTTCGTGAGTTCTTGATTTCTAGATCGTTGTTTTTCTCCCTAGTAAGGATTTCCACATTATATTTGTGCTTGCCTTATTGTGGTGATTGCTTGGTAGATTTATTGCTAGTTCTATCTTGTTTGATTGGTTACATCCGCTGCATTGATTTGATTAATTAGACTAGTAACCACTCTAGTGGGTCCTACAAAACTCTAAATTGGTATCCGAGCGGGTTACACTATTTTAATGTGGTGATCCAAATATTGTTAGAATGAATATCTACCGCGAATGCACTTATACCAAAATCCCTAAATCTGTTGGAAAGAATAAATCTTTTAAAGGGATTCATTGCTATGAGTGTCATGAATATGGACACATTGATAGTAATTGTGGTAATAGGAAACCACAGAAAATGGCTTTTAACTTAAAAATGTCTGAATCTGAGAAGCCTACCACTAGCAAAGAGAAATTCATGGCTTGTCTGGCATCTACATGTTCTACTACTCCACAAGTTTCTTGTGATAATGGGACTGATCATGATGATAGTGAGAAAGAGGTAGAACAGGATTGGAAAACTAAATATCAAACGCTGTTTGAAAAGACCATGAAGATCCTAAAGATGAATGAAAAAGTGGCCAAAAAGTGAAAAGCGTCTGAAGAGCAGAATTCCTCTCTTAGAGTTGAACTTGTAGAAGCACTTGTAAAAGTACAAAAATTAGAGGATGAAAATAACAAGTAGGCCGGCAAATTTACTGCAGAATTGCAAAAGTGTGACTTACTAGATTTTGATATGAAGACTTTTAAAGCAGAGAATTCTGATCCGAATGGAAGACTCAAGATGGTTTTATCTCAGCTAAATACTGCTAAAGTTTCATTGAATATGATGAGCACTAGATCGAGAAAATTAGATGACATCCTGTGCAGTCAAAGGGCACACACTGACAAGCATGATATTGGCTACGCTGACGGAGCATCCACTTCTAATGCCAAAGGTACAAAATATTTTGTTAAAAATTGAGTTGTTACTAATCATGTTGTTAGTGTTGCAAAGAAAGCTCCAAAGAAAGCAGAACGTGTCACGTCTTGAACGAATTCCCACTTGTCATCACTGTGGAATTAAATGACACATTCAACCCCATTGCAATAAGCTACGAAGTTTACCAAATCAAAAGCAATGGATAACGCAGAAGGCTAAACTGAAAAAGAAGAATACCATAGCTGTCTGGGCCAAGAAAGAAGACCTACCTTCTATATTGATACACACTTTGCTGAAATATTTAAATTTGCAAGTGTGTGTGCCTAAGCTTCGTCACCCCTGATCTGCAAGAACAAGCCCCCACCCCAGTATTGATACGAAGATCATATTGAGGGGGAGCTACTGCATCCAGATTGACAGAAGCTGCATAATGATATTTGTTTATCAATTATGGATAAATACAGGGGGAGAAGAATGGATCAAGGGGGAGCTTTAAAAGTCAGGGCAATTCAAGATCTAAAAGTTCAAGCAAAGGCAATGTAAGATCTGTAGTGCTAAATTTTTTCAAATTCAATATATTTTGGGTAGATCATATTGTATTGTCTTAGGGAGTTTTGTCCAAGAATTGCAGAAAGGAGGAGATTGTAAGGGTAAAAAAGCAACCGACAGTATATGTCAGGCCAAAACCGCATGACCCGAGATCACTGTCGCCATAGCAAGAATGCTGCTCCCTATAACAAGTAACACACAAAAGCCTAGTCCGATCCGGACTCTATGAAGGAGTTTGAGATTGCGTGTAATTCCGAGTGGATTATGATTAGGAGTCTTATGCACGGATTTGGGGCTATTTATTGGGTGTTTCTCTCAACCCAAAGACACAGGATAAGAAGTTAATTCTCTCTCTTGATCTGAGGTTAAAATACCCTAGGAGAGATTTTCTTTTTTCTCTAGAGCCATTGAGAGATTATTCTGAAGGGCTACTTTAGAAGGTTGTGTTGCTTCTACTCTCTTGTAGAAGATAGTTCATCTTGGCTGATAAGGTGCAAGGAGATCAAGTAAGGAGAACCGTGCACGGTGGAAGTCATGTCAGTGGAAGTTGTGCAATAACAACTACAGTCCTTAGGTCAAGGTCCAGACTGAGGTAAAGGAGTTGTGAGTATATCTTCTAACTGTTCGTGAGTTCTGGATATCTAGATCATGGTTTTTCTCCCTTGAAAGGGTTTCCATGTTATATTTTTGTATCCCTTCTTGTGATGACTGCTTGGTAGATTTATTTGCTAGTTCTATCTTGTTTGATTGGTTACATCCGTTGCATTGATTTGATTAATTAGACTAGCATCCATTCTAGTGGGTCCTACAAAACTCTCAACAACAGAAGAAGACACGAAAGGAAGGGGCTGCGGTTTCGCCTGTCACTGCATAGAACAAAGAGACGAAAGGGATCAGACCACGGCCGGAACTGCCTGAGATGAAGAAGATGATTGATTTTAAAGAGAGGATTCCGGATCCGAATCTACTATTTCCAGGTCGGTGGAGCATGAAGACTCGGTTTCGATCTGTTGTTTTAGAGAATATCGTTTTGATCTCAAGGTGGGCCACAATCCAATGAAAGAAGTGGAAAGAAAGATGGCTGGAGTTGCAGATCGGAGAAAACAGAAGCTGTCACCAGAAAAGGCTTCCGGCATTTCCGCCTCCATTCGCCGGTCGTGAGCGTCACCGGAGAAGGAGAGGACACCAGGCTTCTGTTGTAGTTCCTGTTGCAGAACAAGAAGATGAAGAACGAGGAAGGAGACTAGTTCTTTGCAAGGTCGACTCTAGGTTGGGTCCGGGTCGGGTCGACCTTACCCACAGCAGGAAGCCCAGCAACACACTTATGTGGGTTTAGCCAAAAAATTATTTTGGTGATATCTTGTTCATCCAGTGTCTGATCTAAGATCTGTCTGATCTAAGATCCGTTTGTGCCTACAAACTTGTTGGGAGCAGAACTATGAATTTATTTTAGGCGATTTGAAATTTAATAGCCTATGAAGGAGTTTGATTGATCATATCGTAGAAACTTGTTTCTGCAGTATTGGTGCTATCTGGAGTCGGATTTTAGATCTGTTTGATCTTACACGCTCGTGGTGATAAGATCTATAACGTTGTATGAAAGTTTGAGCAAATTGACAGTTTTGTAGTCGGTGGTTCAAAAAAAAACTTATTATATTGTCAATGGAATGTCAAAGTTCGTGGTGGAGAGAATTGACAATAATGCTGGTTCAACATGTCAAAGTGTTGAAGAGACTGTGCACCTGTCAGTGAGGTAGGAAAAAACATTGTTGATTATTTTCTGGTGGCTCGAGTTGTCTAGAGTTTCAAGCCAAGGTGGATATTGTTAGGTTTATGTTTTGTATTCCAGGGTTACCGGAGTGGTCCATTGGGTTATCCAATGATCAAGTTCATGGTCAAGGGTGTTTTGGTCATAGTACAGGGGCTTTCTTAGGATCTAAGAAAGCTGAGATTATATATACCATGTAATCTATAACTCTATACTCTGAAGAGAGTCAAAGATGTGAGTGATTGCTCTCTTACTGTGGACATAGGCAGTTTAATTTGTTGAATCACGTAAAACCCTCGTCTCTCTCTTATGTGGCATGGTTGTTCGATCATAGGTTTTGCGCTTCCGCACACATGTGCACATCAAGTGGTATCAGAGCCTCAACAAAGATTCCTTCCCCCCAAGCATTCACAAGCGTCCCTTCGAGTTTGCACCCCATTTGAATGGATTTTCACCATTTTTGAATGGGCTGGTGATGTTTTGATCCCCAAATGATCTGGTTAGGATGATCTAATGGAGCTAATTTTCTCAAATAGGAGGGTCCAGGTAGATCTTTTGATCCCCCAAAGTCCCCGCCCTAAGTGGGCCCCATAACCCGACACGCAAGTAGCTCCAGTGCGTGAATCATACATGGGATCACTATATATATAAGGGGATATTCATGTGTATATTTCCCTCACTATATGGTGAGGAACAAACTTAATGGGGCCCACCTAGGGCCCCCTTGATCATGGGACTTGTGAGGGTGGAAAGAGACATCTTGGATGGGCCCATATATGAAGTTTGGTGTCAATCCCATGCCTTTAATCCCTTCATCCGTGGCCCACGAATTTAACGACTCTATTAAAGAAAAAAAATTGACATTCGATCCAACGGTCCAATTCATTCGGATAGGTGAAAACTCAATGGGTTCGGTGTAATTTAGGGGTCCGCCCTGTTAGAGATTTTATGTGTTACAATTTGACAGATGCATTCTCATGTTATCATCATTTGAATTTTCACATGAGCATTGTTTTTGAAAAACTTGAAATCTTAATTTTCACATGCATTGTTTTTAAGACGTTTAAAAATTATGTTACATGCATGTTTTAAAATTTAAAATTGGATGCATTAATTCTAAAAATAAGATTTCCAAATCATGCTAGCCTATGATTTTAGTCTTTCAAATCATCTTAGGCATTTTTAATTCATGTTTTGATTGATGAAACCAAGCATGACTTCGATGACCAAAATCCCCACCTAGAAAATCATTTTCAAACAAAAAAGAATACTGGGAAATGACAGTTTTACGGTTACCTCACCGTGCAGTAGCCTAAGGCTAGCTATGAGCTAGCCATTAGAACTGATTTTTCTATATAAAAGGACCGTTCCTCGGGATTTAAACCAACCCTTTTGAGAATTTTGAAAGGCTAGTGGGTCATATGGAAATCTAAAGCATGGATTCATTGAGTTAAATCTCTAAGTAAGCTTTGCTTTTCCACATCATATGTTACATGCTTTGTTTAAATTATTGGTAAATTAATTTTAGCATGTTAACTATGATTAGTTGATTCCATTACATGCATTTCACTTTGTATTACTTTATTGTTTTGGATTCATCGCTTAGATTCAAACCAAGTTAGTTTTTAACTTTCATATCATAATAGGTTCATGCTTTGTTTAAAACTCTGAGTTCTCACATAGCATAAATCTCATACTTGGTTGAATCTTTAGCTAGTTGTTTTCATTCCATTATCTCATAAGCAAACTAATTTGTTTTGAAAACAACTATTCTCATGCATCACATGTTTAGTTTTAAAAGTCTCATACAACTTGTGAGCCGTTGATTGTCATATCATCAACAAATTATTATTCTTATACATGTGATTAGCATTTCACTTCAATCAAAACATTTGAGATTTAAACTTTCACAAGTTTCATTGAGTCTTATATCATTCTCAACTTGAATGAAGTTCTCTTACATACACATAGAGCGTTCATCTTTGAATTCGTATAGTGTATGTGTGAGTTAGATTTTCACTTTCATATCCACCTATTTAGAGGCATTTTATTGTGCTTAAAATTGTATCTCTTCAAGTGTATTTTAGACACAACTTAGAGAGAAGACCTTAGAAAATCATAAGGGGTCGTTGGTCTACACCCATTTACATATGTAAATGGTGAATATGCGTAACATTTTCGCCTCGGTCATGTTAATCTATAATTATTTACGCATCCTGAGTGTAAATCAGATGTGTAAATGGTGTGAAAATGAGCCCATTTTCACACCAAAATTTGAACACCTGTTGAGGTGGGGAAATGAAGAATACCAAGACACATGTGCTTCCGAAGCATACCGTTAGGCGGACGGTTTGTCGTTGGAGCATTTCCGTGAAAGAGATTCTGGTTTTGAAACCCCCCTCCAATGCAAAAAAAAATAATAATAAAAGAGGTCTCAAAGTTGAGACATTTCTGTGAAAGAGGTTTTGGGTTTGAAACCCCCCTCCAACGCATTAGAAAAAAAATAATAAAAGAGGTCTCAAAATAGATGATTTTAAGGGACAAAATCTATAAGACAAAAAACATATTAGAAAATGAAAGTGACTCCAATGATTTTAAGAGACAAAATTATAGGACAAAAAACATATTGATAGTAAGAATTTTAAGGGACAATCTATAAGATAAATATCTCAATGGTTTTTCTATATCAACTTTTAACTAGTTAGTTACCTTATTATTTCAGTTTTCTTCTAATATCTCAATGATTTTTATAAAGTTATTTATTATTGCAATACTTTAAAAATCTTTAAACATGTATATATGAATGTGGGAGAGAAGGAAGAATGTATTTTATATAACATTATGGCATCATTCAAAAATCATCTATAAATGTGATTTTATCTAACCATAACAAATTTATGACACTTTTAATATGATTGAACTTAGCCACAAAATACTCATTTTAAGAACTTTCTATAATTGATTAATATTAGCATAAAGCCTGTGAGATGCATGGGTTAAGTTTTATACAAATTGAATAATGAATTAAGATCAATATTGAATTAAATATTAATTAATAAGAATATTAATAATAATGCTATTTGCTTAACCATCAAAATATAAATTCATATTTTCTTAACTAAACATGTTGGGATTCATTTTTGTAAAGGTGATCATTGATAGAAATGTGTTTTTTTGAAAAGTATATTTCATGTTGAAAGATAAATTCCTTTTGAAGTATCTAAAATGCAAATAAAGTCTTTGATCTAAAATGGACCTTTGTTTCTCCTTTTCAAATCATTATAGTAGAATTTAATTTAATGAATAATAAGTATCATTTGCAAAATCATCTAATACATTTACACATATCATTGAAACAAACATGGTAAAATAAATGATGGACCGCGCTTCTGCTCGGTGCTATCGAGGTCGGCGGACGTGGGAGTCCGTTTGATCCGACCCTTTCGCGCCCGAGGGGCAAAGGCGTGTATCAACATTTTTTTTGTGTGTGGGTGTGCCAGATTTCTAGTTTACTTGGAATTGTAAGTGGTGATCCGGAGATCGACCTTCGCAAGTAAAAAGGAAATCAGCTTCTTTCGAGTTTTCCATTGCACATATATTTAAGAAAAGAGACATTTTCTTGATTTGTCGTGAAAGGCGATTTTTTTATCATTTATAGCCGATTTTTGGCGTTTATAGCCGATTTTGGCACATATAGCTGATTTTGGCGTTTATAGCCGATTTTTGGCGTTTATAACCGATTTACAATTCTTATCAAAAATGAAAGACAAGAGTTGTGATTTTTGTCTCTTTTAAAAAAAATACAAACTATAATAAAAAGCAAGATAAGGAGGATAACTTCTCAGGAGATTGTGGGGGACTCGTTCAGATTGACGGTCGCAAGCCATGTGTGGACTTCACCATCATCCATGCAGATGAGAATAGAGAATACTCTTGATTCACTTGGCTTGGCTATAACCTCAGATTTTTATAAAACAAAGACCTAGAGGAGGTCCTTTGTCCAATAAAAAGCTAAGTAGACGGGCTGAAATACCATGTCTAAGCCATTGGAGGTAGAAGGAGAAGGCAAGGACCTTGGGGGGGGGGGTACCCTCCAAGAAACTTTTGTCACCTTGTAGTGGTGGCCAGTGCAGAACTTTCGCAGAGTTTTCTCTCTTTCTTTCTCTGGATTTTCTGTGCTTGGAAGCTGATCTGATTCTTATCTCTGGGAGTTGTCTGATTTTTTCCGATCTTTGATCTGTGGAAATGTTTTCCGATCTCTGATCTGTGGAAATGTTTTTCGATCTCTCTGGAATGCTTTGGAGTGCTCTCCTATTTATAGGCTTTTAGGTAGCCATTTACGAGGATTTATGAGCTTTACTTGCCATAAAGATAAAGGGAGGAGTTACAAGATTTATTTCTTTATTATGTAACTCCTTTTTCTTGGCTTCTGATTGGCCGGTGGAGATTGATGGTATTTAATCTCCTTTAATCGCCATGACGGGAGGAGTTTCACGGTTTAAATGCCATGAATCAATTGACTTGTAACTCCCGGATGCTCACTTCTAATTGGGTTATCCAAAGAAATGAATTAATCACATTAAGTGGTCGCCGAGCAGTTGAAGAGTCGCGGGCCGTGCCACATCTTTTGGTAATCTTCTGGCGATGATCATCGATGGATCTTCATGTAGATCGACATCGGATGACCATGTAACTTCAGGAATTGATTGCCAACAGCGGGTCAGTGTCATCTATCCTATCGATTTCTCGATCGGTCGGGCAGAAAGCACACTTTTTTGGTTGACCAGTTGGCGATCAATGTTGATTTTGATACTCTTGACGATCGACCCATGATTTTGACGAATGTCGAAGGATTTGGTGCCTCAAAAGTATGAATTTTAGAAAATCCCAGGAGTTAGAAGCTTCGAATCGAGAAAAAACGAAGGAAAACGGGCCTTCCGGGGTGAACCCGGCGACCATGCACAGGGTCGCAGGGGCTGGCGACCCTGGGCTAGGGTCGCAGGGGTCGCGACCATCGGGGGAATTTTCCCCTTTTGTCCCATTTTGCGGCCGTTTTGAGGTATTTTTCCATTTTTTTTCTCCTGTATTTTTCCTGAAATTTTTGCACATTTATTGGCCTGATTTCCCTGCAGAAAAATTGATGAGAATCATTGCTTTTTGGGGTGCAAAGTTTCCAATTTTCCGGGAAAGTCGAAGACTTTGTAGCGTAGAGCTGCCGATTTTCCGTCAGAAGCTGAAACTGGGCCAAACGATGTCGGAATGACCTGAAATTTGAGGTGAAGCCTCCTGAACAATAAATAAGACCAACATAGGATTTTATTTGAGTTTTGAAGCAGTATAGGTCATGTCCCCAGTAGACTTGATTTTATCGCGAGGAAGATGTGCGGTCAACCGATGTCCGATTGACTTGAAATTTGACAGGGAACATATTGGAGTCATTTTAAGATGATCCACAGGCTCAGTCGTGGAAACCATGGTCCCGGGGAGCTTCGCCGCCAAGAGGCCCGATTTGGCTTCCGATAGTCAAAATATGGTCAAATGTTGTCGAAATGACCTGAAACTTGACATGTAGTCCTTTGTAAGCATTTTAAAGCCATCCATGTGCTCTTTTTGATGAGTGATGGCCTCTGTGGTTCTTGTTGCTGAGAGGCTTGATTTAGCTGTTCGAGGGTTGATGTAGGGTCAAACGTTGTCGGTTTGACTCGAAACTTGACGTGGAGCCTTTTGGATGTATTTTGAGATCATCCACAGGTTCTGATGGAAGATTTGGCGTCTTCAATGATGTCGCCACCGGGAGCTCCTGTTCAGCTATCGGAGAAGCGAAGTTAGGCCAAATGATTTTGAAATGGCCCGAAACTTCTTGTGTACTCCTCTTTTGGCTGTCTTGAAGAATCTTGCCGTTTTTGTTTGATTATGAAAAGATTTAATTTTTTGAAGTAGCATTGCCTATTTATGGCAGGCTGCACCTTCTTGTAGCTTTCTTGATGTCGAGGAGGCAAATTGACTTTTTTTGTTGTCAACAAGTGCCCCCTCGAGGTACAGCGACCAGTTGCTTGACTTTTGTAGTCGATGTGCCTCGAAGAGATTTCTGAAGGAGAGCTTGTGACTTGACTAAGAGTCTTTGAGCAATCTTTCTTTTGGTAGAGTGGCCTTTTGAGCTTCCAGGGGGATTTTATGGCAGGGAAAGGGATCACGTACCATCTCGAGGCAAAGTTTTGAAAATGACATCAGGGATGTGGATTTGGGTTTTTGTTTTTGACCTTATGACCTAACAAGCTGTATGTGGCAGGTTAAGGGGTCGGGTTTGATTTTGACCGTGTGACCCAACAAGTTGTACGTGGAATGTTGGGGGGTCGATTTTGGTTTTGATCTTGTGACCTAACAGGCTATATGTGGCTAGTTAGGAGATCAGGTTTTGATTTTTGATTTTGGTCTTGTGACCTAACAAGCTGTATGTGGCAAGTTAGGGGACCAGGATTTGGTTTGGATTTTTATGAAATGTCAGTTTCAAGATTTTGGCTCAATTTGGTATATGAGGCTGGATGGTTTGATTTTTGGAATCTCATGAGGCTTGGAATTCTTTTTGTATGGTCCAGTCAACTCAAAAGATGCATGAAATCATTTTTGTATGCTCTTGGTAAGAGGGGTTTCTCTCTTTTTTTTTTAGTGCCTAGGCGGTCAAACCTGGCTCATATGGGCTAACCCATTGGACCTTAAGCTTTTGAAATGGCCTAGATTTCATATGGTGTCATTTTTTTAAAGAATATCTAAAAATATCTCCTTTGGATAGAGAATATCTAAGAATATCTTTATTTGGGGAGAATCTCTCATGTTTCATTTATTTCGGGAGAGAATATCTCAAGATATCTTTCTTTGGGAGAGAATATCTCAAATCTCCAATCTTTTAGGAGAAAGTCTCTCATTGATTTCTTTTTTGGGAGAGAATCCCTCAAGTTATCTTTCTTTTGGGAAATAATCTTTCTAATTTTTTTCTTTTGGTAAGGTTACTAATTAGTAACACTTACCTCTTTCTTGTTTCCTTCTTTGGTTTGCTCTCTTCTATAAAAGCAAGGGGAGGTTGGATTTCTTGTTATTATTGCTTTCTTTTGCAACAATCTCAAAAGTTTTCCAAGACCAAGAGTTTTTTTTCTTCAAGGATCTTCAAGCTTTTCTTCTTCTTCTCCATCAATGGCTTCAAGTAAGTTCTCTTTCTCAAGAAAACTCCATTGTAGAAAGTAGGATGGTAAAAAGAAAGTGTTTGTTTTTTTTTTGTTTTGTTTCTTTCTTTTCTTCATTTTCCACGTGTTTTCTTTTTCTTTTTTTTATTTTCTTTTTACAGGTATTTTTTTTCTCGTGCGTTTTCTTTTCTTTCTTTTTTTTGCACGTTTTTTTTTTGTGGGCCGTACGGACAGATCCGTACGGATCTGGCCGTACGGCCACGTGGCCTGTGGGCCATCTCCTCTTTTTTTTTTTCTTTCTCTCTCTCTCTCTTTTTTTTTTGAGAAAGTTTCTCTTCTTTTTTTTCTTGCTCATCATGATAATGTATTTTTTTGGCAAACCAAGATGTTCATGCATGCATTTTTTTTTTTTGTAAATTGAATTGGTAGCATGATGTGATAACATGCCTGAAAGTTTTAGCAAATTTGGGAATTTGGAGCTCGCAGCGATGTTGAGCCTTTCCTGATTTTGCAGAGACTTTGAGGTTTCGAAAGTTTGGAGTTTCGGAGTTCGCAGCAATGTTGAGCCCATCTCCAAGCTTTCTATTTCTTTCGGGATATTTCATTTTTCTTTGTAATTGCCCGGAGTCATGTCAAGATTTCGCCAGTTTTTTTTTAGCGAAATTCTTTCATTTTGATGATGATCTTTTTCTTTTCCATCCTATGCAGGTGGTTCCTCCAGAACGAACAAGGGTAAAGAGCCTGCTACAAGCGTACCTCGTCGATCTGCTAGATCTTCCAATCTGGCCGTTCAACAGGCCTGGGAGAAGGTCCAGTATGTTGAGAGAAACCTCGAAGAGTGCGACTCCCTCAACAGAGATGAGATGAGGCAGCGACTGATCGCTCTCAAGAGTGAGGATTTTTATCAGATCACGGTAAGCAACCGTCCTTGGGTGATGGACGATCAGAGGGTTTTGCCCAAGCCTACATTCTTCTTTTGGTGATGTAGTCCCTGACGACGTGACATACCAGAGGAGATGTTTTCAGTTCTCTTACACAGCTGATGGTGAGAAGAGAACCGTTGTTAGCCGGTCGACGTTTGATCACACCATCTCGATTATGAGCCTTGCTCCCAGGTGCTCTAAGAGGGAAGATCCTCCAAGCTGGGTGAGAAGGACAAATGTAATGAAGACCAGGGTTTTCTCTTGGATATGCGGAGAAGTCGCCTGCTGACAAGGACATGTTGATGCCAGCCAGTGGCTACTAGGGCTCTGATTATCCGTCGATCGATTTGGGACCGGTAGGCCTTGGCATTTTCAGCGGTGACAGCAGTAATTGGGTGAAGCCTTTTCGACTTCGTGGCCGTTTCAGTGCTGACTCCGAGTGGAAGTCGTGGACTGATCGCGCCCTGCTGATTGGTGGTGCTGTTTTGAAGGAAGCCGGGATTTTTGATGCGGTCCGCGCCTTTAGGGAGACCGTGATCTTTTCCGACGAGGCCTTCATGGCTATGTTGGAGTCATTCCTTCCACAAACCAGTACCTTCGTTGTCACGAATGGTGAGATTAGTTTTTCTTTGAAGGAGCTGAGCGCCATTACTGGATTGCATATCCTTGGCAAACTCTATGAAGAGTTCATGCCGATTGACAGCGTCCTTGAGGAGCAGTCAGAGGAGTTCAGGCTTCTGTACTTTCAGCTTGTCGCCTTCTATGATTTTTTGAAAGAGAAGGACGGCTCGAAAGTTAGATCCAGTAGTTGGAAGAGTTATGGCTCTTCGTTCATCAACTTTTTTGACAGAAGGAGTCTTCTGATGGCATGACCCGAGAAGCCGGAGCTCAGGATCCAGGTTCGAAGAAGACTTCGACTATGTAAAAAGAGTTGAGGGGTTTCTTCACAAGTACAGACGCCATTTGTTTTGACATTGCACTGCGGAGAGATCTTGCTATTTACCTCACTTATTGGCTAGGTGAGGATATTTTTGCTGGAGGAGATGGAATGCACATCAGGCCGCATTGTATTTTTCGGGCTTGTCAGATGGTGTTTGGAGAGCAGCTTGCTTTGGTGCCAGCTCTTTACTCCTACTTGTGCACCGAACTGCAGGCTGGTGCTTTCTTGGTTCTGCTTGGGCTTCCCATGAACAGGGTATTTTCAGCCCATATCTTTTATTCGTGGTATGTATACCACTGTCCTGGCTTCCATCAGCTGGGTACTGCATAGGATGATGATCCTCTGATGATTCGACTAGCTAAGGGGAAAGCCGTATCCGAATCACTTTTGTTTGCCCGAATGAGGATCTGACAGTTCAGAGACGTCGTGATGGGGCAGTCTTCAGTGAAGCTTTCTCCGGAGTTACGGAAGAAGGCTTTTGACTTTGGTGTCTCCCGAGACTCTACCAGGGCAGGGTTGGGAAGGCATTACTCCTTAACAAATGCAGAGAATAAATGGTTTTTCAGCATACGTGTTGGCACGATGGTGTACCGTAGACATCTTTTCGTCGACATCTAGCCGTATGTACCTTCTCGCTTTGCTCTGCAGTTGGGCTTTTCTCAAGGCGTTGTTGGAGCGCCTTCAAGCATGGTGAAGCGCTTTGGAGGTTTACAGGATGAGAGAAACGCATGGGCTTTCTATAGTGTTGAAGACACTACAGCCATGATTTCCTATCCTGTATTGTCAACCTCCCGGACTGCCGGCTTCGCGAAGTGGTTCACGGAGAGCTTTTCGGCATATCGGGGCTTTCCAAGAAAGAGCTTGATGTGAAGCTGTCGTCTAGAAAAGGCTTTGGAAAGTCGAATGGCGTCCGGCGAGAGGAAGTTTGGGCCCTCCTCTGAAGAGAAGCACAAGATATGCTTTCTCGTTGACCAGGGCGTCATTGGTTTTGAAGCTGTTCGAGAAATACCTGATGAGGCTTTAGAGCAGCTAGAACTGGAGGAAGCTGAGCTTGATGCTTGGATGCAAGTGGCACAGAGGCGAGCTTCCGTGGAGTCTACTGATAAGGGTAGACCATCCAGCGAGGAGTCAAGTGAGAGACCTGACTCTGACAGTGGGGCAGGTTCTTCTAGGAAGCGAGCCCGTTGAGGTAAGAGGAAGAGGAGTCAGCATCGCAGCAAGGAGCAACACGAAGACTCTCCTGATATGGAAGTCCCTCTTACTATCAATGAGGAGGTGCCAGGGAATGCTGACGAGCCTCTAGAAAAGAGGAGCCGAGAAGAAGAGACCGTCGATGAAGGTATGATTCGTCCTCTTTCTCTTTTCGTTCCTTTCATGGGATTTTTCCATGTTCTGATTTGCTTTCTACTTCTGTTTTTCTCTTCTTCTTTTTTTAGCAGAGGAAGAAGACTTGGCGATGCCTGAGGTCCCAACCGATGAGGCGGTGACGGATCCTGTGGGGGCACCTGAAGAAGAACCGAGGGACTCTAGAGTGAATCCAGAATCTCCAATTGGTATAACTTCTTTTGTTCTTTTTTTTTGTTGAATTGACTTGCTAAGACATATTTTTAGCTGACTTGCCACAGGATTCCGATGACTTTGAACCATCGATGGATGCAAATGTTGACAATGTTTCCGATGAGTTCATGGAGGAAAAAAGTGTTCCGCCAGTCGTCGAAGAAGGTACTTTGCGATGATAACCCTGATAATGATTTTTTTTTAAACAGGATCATATTCATACCTTTTCGTGTTTCTTTGGCAGGTTTTGAAGTAACAGAAGAGAGTCCGTCGCTTCCTTCATAAACAAGAGCAAGGGATGCCAGATGTTGATCCGAAGGTAGAGACTCCTACAACCAGTACTGACACGGCAGAGGCAAGAACTCGTGATGAGAGTCCTTCCCCGGTTGCTCCGATTGGAAAGCGTTCTTTTGTTACACTTCCAATGTGATATGATAACCCTTATACATGAGCAGCCAACCGATGGAGCGGGGCGAATCTTCATCTGGGGCATCTCTTCTATTTGCGAAAAAGGTGTTGGCACGAGTTTTGAGCTCTTGGATTGAGACTCTCCTTTCTGAACACTTGGATGCCGGATTTGGTATGATCCAGCATGTGCAGGAGATTCTCACTGATGCCGAAGAACTTGGTCTAGGCGTCACTGGTGCCAGGGCGATCGTTGAGCACCGACCTGCACGAAGGCCGAGACAGACTGTGCACCGTCCTGCACAAACGCACGACGGACTGTGCACCGTCCTGCACGAAGGTAGGCACAGACTGTGCACCGTCCTGCACAAACGCACGGATGGACTGTGCACCGTCCTGCACGAAGGCAGGGACAGACTGTGCATCGTTCTGCAGGAAGGCAGGGACAGACTCTGCACCGATCTTCACGAAAGTACGGACCGACTGTGCAACGCCCTACATGAATGCACAGACGGACTGTGCACCGTCCTGCACGAAGGTAGGGACAGACTGTGCACCGTCCTGCATGAAGGCAGGGACAGAGTTTGCACCGTCCTACATGAAGGCAGGGACAGAGTTTGCACTGTCCTGCACGAAGGCGGGGACAGACTGTGCACCCTCCTCCACGAACGCACGGACAGACTGTGCACCATCCAGCACGAAGGCGGGGACAGACTGTGCACCGTCATGCACGAAGGCACGGACCGACTGTGCACCGTCTTGCACGAAGGCAGGGACAGACTATGCACCATCCTGTTCGAAAGCAGGGACAAGTTGCGCACCGTCCTACACATACGCACGGACGGACTGTACACCGTCCGGCACAAAGGTAGGCACAGACTGTGCACCGTCCTGTACGAACGCACGGACGGACTATGCACCGTCTTGCACAAAGGCAGGGACAGACTGTGCACCCTCCTGCACGAACCCACGGACGGACTGTGCACCGTCCTACATGAACGCACGGACGGACTGTGCACCGTCCTGCATGAAGGCCGGGACAGATTGTGCACCGTCTTGCACGAAGTCCGGGACAGACTGTGCACCGTCTTGCACGAAGGATGGGACAGACTGTGCACCATCCTGCATGAAGGCAGGGAAAGACTGTACACCGTACTGCACGAAGGCAGGGACAGACTCTGCACCCTACTACACGAACGCACGGACGGACTGTGCACCGTCTTGCATGAAGGCGGGGACAGACTGTGCACCGTCCTGCACGAACGCACGGATGAACTGTGCACCATCCTGCAAGAAGGCAGGCACAGAATGTGCACCGTCCTGCACAAATGCACGGACGGACTGTGCACCATCCTGCACGAAGGCAGGCACAGATTGTGCACCGTCCTGCACGAACGCACGGACGGACTGTGCACCATCCTGCATGAAGGCAAGGATAGACTGTGCACCGTCCTGCACAAAGGCACGGACCGACAGTGCACCAACGCACGGACGGACTATGCACCGTCTTGCACGAAGGCAGGGACAGACTGTGCACCCTCCTGCACGAACGCACGGACGGACTGTGGACCGTCCTACATGAACGCACGGACGGACTGTGCACCATCCTGCATGAAGGCGGGGACAGATTGTGCACCGTCCTGCACGAAGGCCGGGACAGACTGTGCACCGTCTTGCACGAAGGATGGGATAGACTGTGCACCATCCTGCATGAAGGCAGGGAAAGACTGTACACCGTACTGCACGAAGGCAGGGACAGACTCTGCACCCTACTACACGAACGCACGGACGGACTGTGCACCGTCCTGCACGAAGGCAGGGACAGACTGTGCACCGTCCTGCACGAACGCACGGATGAACTGTGCACCATCCTGCAAGAAGGCAGGCACAGAATGTGCACCGTCCTGCACAAATGCACGGACGGACTGTGCACCATCCTGCACGAAGGCAGGCACAGATTGTGCACCGTCCTGCACGAACGCACGGACTGACTGTGCACCATCCTGCATGAAGGCAAGGACAGACTGTGCACCGTCCTGCACAAAGGCACGGACCGACAGTGCACCATCCTATACGAACACACGAACGGACTGTGCACCGTCCCACACGAAGGCAGGGACAGACTGTGCACTGTCCTGCACATAGGGAGGGACAGGCTGTGCACCGTCCTGTATGAACACACGGACGGACAGTGCACCGTCCTGCACGAAGGCAGGCACAGACTGTGCACCATCCTGCACGAATGCACGGACGGACTATGCACCATTCTACACGAAGGCAGGGACAGACTGTGCACCGTCCTGCATGAAGGCAGGGACAGACTGTCCACCCTCCTGCACGAACGCATAGACGGACTGTGTACCGTCCTGCACGAAGGAGGGGACAGACTGTGCAGCGTCCTGCACGAAGGTACGAACTGACTGTGCACCGTCCCACGAAGGCAGGGACAGACTGTGCACCGTCCTGCACGAACGCACGAACGGGCTGTGCACCGTTCCTAGACGAACGCAGAGACAGGCTGTGCAGCGTCCTGAACGAACACAGGGACGGACTGTGCACCGTCCTGCACGAAGGCAGGGACAGACTGTGCACCCTCCTGCACGAACGCACGGACGGACTGTGCACCGTCCTGCACGAAGGCACGGGCCGACTGTGCACCTTCCGGTCTTTCATTTAAAAGGTTGATATGGGTAAGAGTCTTTACCTTGGACATGTAATGGGAATGAATCCATTTTTAGCAATTCAATTCTAGGTACAAGGACACTAAGGACTCACCGTGATTTCATCCCTTAAATAAGAAATTATCCAAGTGGAAAGGCCGCTATTATTTGATTAGTGGTTTGTCTATAGGCCCATTTTTACCTTTTCTCCATGGTTTTATTGTACGTTGAAATTACTAACATCACATTGCACTGGTTAACATCAAGTTGACAGTTGATGGTAGTGTGAAAATATAAAATAAAATAAAATAATTTCTTTCCGTTATATTTCAAGTTAGGCTCTTGAGGATAGGGTAAGGACTTATATAGTGCAGCCCTGCCAAGGGCTTTGGACCAATCTCAGAGCCGCTCACATTTGTGAGACTAGGATAATGATAGACCCCAGCATAGGCCTCGCCCTACATCCCTAAAACTTGGTTTAGGCCAGCTAGGATGTACACCTCGTTCAGGCGACTATACCAAGTAACGGGACGGAATAGAAAGCTGCAAAAAATTAAATGTTTTTCTATGTACCTTCTTAGAAGTTTGATGCATCACTATTTATGCAAGGAGGAAATTGACAATAATTAACTATATGGGGGGTTATAAATGCACCCACTCTATTTCGTATATACACCCACTCTAGATGCCTATTATATTATAGACTGCACATCTCAGTCTTTTCACTCCTCCACGTCACATATGGGGGTCCAAAAACCGCTCTTTAAAAGTGGTTTCCACGTGTCGTTGACCTTTTCCGAGCTTTTGGTCCGATGGGGGCTCCACTTGGGGATGGTTGGATGAACATGGCCCACCACTGGGGGAGAGAATGGCTGAAATTGGATGTGGGATCTTTCGATTTTTTTATCTATGGTGGGGTCCATTTCATCAGTGATCAACATTGGATCATCAAGGCGGGGCCATCTTCTAAAGAACGATCCCTAGCCGTTCAATTGGATGACATGCAAGGAGACGAGGGTTGTGAAGGGACAAAACCCAGTGTTCCTCTTCAACACTATAAAGGTGGGCCACCAAATCTTGAACGGTTGGATCTTCCAATCTGGATTTGGGGTGCATTGCATGATCTTGGTGGGCCCATCAATCAACCTTCAGTTGCATCAAGCAATAGCCCCCATCCCACCCATGACCCACTTGTACGTACTCGAGTTGTTCTTGATGATCAAGAGGTCCTGCCTCAGATTTGTTGTTGCAGTGCTGGCCGGGGCCGATCGGAGAAGATCGGAGGAGATCCATTGAATTGGATTTCGAGAGGGCCACGAATCGTGTAGAGAGAGATCGTTTGATCTCGGTGGGCCACACTAATCGCAGAGAACAGAAGAGAAGGGATCGTTCCCTGGTTCTGGATCGATTTGCAGGAGCAGATCTTCGCCGGAGTTGAAGAAGAAGTCGCGGCAGGCACTGTGTTTCTGTCGCTGCAGAAAGAGCTTCTCGTTAGCCCACCGCTGCCGGAGAAAAAGGCGGTTACCGGAGGAGCTTATCGCCGCCGCTGCAGCCTGCCGTCGCAGGAGAACGATCGCCGCGCTGTGCCGTGGCCGAAGGAGAAGCAGCAGCGCTCCTCTCTGCTCTCTGGTTCTGCATAACGATAGTGAAGAAGACGACCTGGGTTTGGTTTCAGATTTCAAACCCAGGTTCTGTTTATTTAATAAAAAAATTTTTGATGGGGTTCATGACCATGTGAGGAAAGGATGTGCTGGCAGACATGGGAGACAAGGTCAGGCAAAATGCTGAAACTATCATTTCATTAATAGGTTAGGCACAGACCTACTAATAGTAGAGTGGGTGTATAAATTAACACCCTAACTATTTTTCTTGATGTTGTCGATAACTGTTTTGTTTATGGGTTGAAATCTCTCACTCGTGGACATTACACAAAAAATGTGCCTATGAGATAGTCCAAAGTCTAAAAACTATATGTTTCGAAGTATGAATCGCTTGAACAACTCACACCAGCTTCCTATGAGTGGGCTAATAGCATAGCAAAAATTTATCGATCTTCCCATGTCATTCTTACCCTCTTAGGAGTTTAAATCCCCATATTTTTCTCACTCATGCTTCCCATGAGTAAAATGATTAGAACTCCACATTAGAGGCCCTCTGTTGAAACTTTGGTTAATCACATTATTAACCATTTGATCAAAATCGTATGATGGGACCAGCTAGGCAGTGGCAGACCAGAATTTTCATTTGAGTGGGACGGATAATGGTCAATTGAGAAAACGATGCCCTTTGCAAAAAAAAAAAAAAAAAAAACAATATCACTAGCTTCCCAAGAAACAAGAATACAATATGGAGAACATAATTGTGAAAATTAGGAAATAGATGTAATAATTAAGGTTCAACATGATACAACTATAATGTAAGCAAATCATAAATCCAAAGGCACATGGTCAATAAGAAATATAATTCACACAAGATCCATTTTTAATTTCTTTAAATTAAATAGTTTATGCACAAAAGCTACAAATTAAAATCACTTCCATCCACATAAGATTCAACATATACAAATTGCAAGGAGGACAGGAGTAATATTGCAGAGAACCAAAAGAAAATGTTAGACAAGTGTCTGAAATCACAATCAAAGTTCAAGAAAAAACATGCAAAAGTCGTGATTACCTTTTTCACCATGGTTTATGAAAAAAAAATAAAGAAATAATCGATTACGACACTAAATCATCTAAAAGGGAAAAGGAAAAAGTGTAAAGAATCCAATAACCCTTGTAGGCAACTAAGGTGGATCGGATCGAGAGGTTCCTGATATTAGGCTATTTCTCATCTATACAAAACCTTTTATTTATTTCATCCTCTTGATTTTTTTAGGATACTAAAAGCTCGTTGTGGTGTCCAATGCTGCTTATTAAGCGCTTCCAAGGATATATATCGATAATGTTTTAGTCACATTTGTCTAAAGCTGAAACTCTATATGGAGTGCCAAGCCTAACTCAAGCCTTATTAAGATGAACATAATTTCTAATTTGTTGTTATTTTTATTGATTACATAACTTGAGTCAACAACCTCAAAATTGCAATACTAAGAACCTTCCACTATGCCATGGTTCTTGTCAAGGAATTTGATTTCTAAACAAGCTTATTCTCAAGTGCCAGTTTGATTTAGTGTGACCTTTCAAGCTAAGCTTGGCCTAATTCAAGCCAATCCATGCGAAGTTTGAGATAAGTAACAATTAGCAGTAGTGTAGATGATGATGTTCCCAAAGTATGCAATAAGTACCAACAATTTTTGTATCTTATTATTACTACCACATCCTAATCCCATAGCATGAACAAGGCAACAAAAGGAAAACATACCAAAGGTCTTACATCATGCAAACTCAACAACCAGAGACAGCAACACCATCACCCATAAACCTTTCTGAGGCTGATCTCCATACCATTGGGCCAAAATCTGGCGAGACTCTGCCGGAGTCGACGCCCCCCTCGCAAACCTCCGGTATCTTAGGCAGCCCTCCCTCACCCAGACATCCTGGAGGGAAGACATACAACCCATTTTCCAACCACCCATCACGGCCAACAACTGTTCCAGAACTGGGTTTCCTCCCAAAGACCGATCTGATCAGCTTCTGTACAGATCGAGAGATCTTCGACGATCTTCTTGTTGTGGGATTGGGAGATGGTCGTTGCACCTCCAACAAACGAGGCATGGATAGAGTTCTGGAAGAAATAGCAGAGTCTAGCTGCCTTTTGAATGATCTCAGCTCAAAGGAGTCGTAGAGAGAACTATCACAATCCCATACATGGGATTTGGCCTCTTCTTCCCCATGTCTCAGATTTCCTTGTTGTCTCTTCTCCATCTCTTGTTTTTTCAGAGTACTTCAGAAGATAATGTATTGAGATAGATAGAGAGAGATGTATATGCATGTGGGTGTATTCATATAACAGAGAGAAAAAGGTTTGTTGAGAAATAACCTTGTATTCACGTGGTTGATGGGTGAAGGTCACGACGTTTTCTTCACAACCACGGAATACCATCTATGTGGAGTATGTCATACCTCATTTCAAACAAAGATTAGGCGTAGCTGATGGCTCTCCTCAGGTCTGATGGGAGTCTTTTTAGTATAGATGGTTGAGTGTCCTTTTCTAAGTTATTATTATATGCTCTGTTTGGGGATGAAGTTGAGTAATAGATGATTCTGTCCTTACTTGTTTGTATCATATTGGCAAGTTTAGCAACATTATTTTTTTTTTTTGGGTTGGGGGTGGTTTGGGAAAGTTAATCTGGCGTTGACCTAAGAAGATAATGTGGCCGTGATCCTGTTCAGTAAGAACTAAGCCCTAATCAGAGTCACTGTAAAGGTATAATTCGATTTGGCATTAAAAATAGATAAGCAATTAAAATTTATGTCATTAATTAACAGGGTTTTGACATATTAGTTCACCTTAGATTTTGTTATCCCATTTTTATGACTCAAACTTACATAATGTCACCAGAGTCGTTTGACTCTGGTCTCCCCTTTTTTTTTTACTTTTTTGCCTTGGATCCCATGATATCATGGGTTTTTAAAAACCCATGAGATCATGGGATCTATCATGGGTTTTTAAAAACCCATGATATCATGGAATCCAAGGTCAAACGACTCTGGTAACATTTAGTGTCTTTTAGTCATGAATTGGGGACTAAGTGTCTAAAAGGTTTGGAATTTGTCAAATACCCTTAATTTAGTGATGGATATGCCCCTGCTTTGGCATTTTAATACCATTCATGTCTCTAAATATGTCAAATGTTGATGGCAATAAATAACCACTTAGAGTTTAAGAATGAGATTTTATTAAAATGACAAGTATGTCCTTACATCCATTAAGATATATGTATAAATGTTGGAAAATGATGTAAGTTAACATATGATTGGTAAAGGTAGCTACCATACCTAACATACCATTGAATGGTTTCAGTAAATTAACCGTTCTCAATGGGGATATTATTGAACATCTATTCTCTACTATTCCATACTACACATCAAGGGCATAAATACATATCAAATGCTTTAACTTCATTAGAAAAAAGGAAAAATTAGCGAAAGGTCCCCATAGTGGAATGTATCCAGCCTCTAGTCCAGGTAAAAATCGTTTAAGGCCTCTGGTCCACTCAGCTAGACTGTTTGCTGCCATAGGTCCCTGCTTCCACACGATCTAATTTTTAAGGACTAAATTGCCCTTCCAACCATTTTAGGCATAAAATTTTGAAATTTAAATTTTCAAATCTTGTATTCTCCCTCATTCTTAACTTCAGCCACGCGGTTAGGGAGTTGCAGAAGATTGGATCTTGCCACCATCATTAACACACGTGTTGTTGCTTTCTTGATTTGGTTTTCTAGAAACAGAAACAAGAGAGTTGAAATCTTGGTTATCTTGGTCAAACAAATAGTTTTTTGTCCTTTTGTGGCATAAAGAGACGAAGTGGGTTGGAGACTCCTTTCATTTTAGAAATTGTGATCGGAGAAAATAATTCGGACTTGTTGGTTTGGATTGTAGCCGGTGGCAAAGTACGGCATCGCTTCGCAGAAACTGAACGCAGGAAGAAGGGCCCTTGAGTTTGCTCGTCGCCGAAGGAGAAGAGACGTAGAGGACTCTGGGCTACTCTTGCGGGAGAAAAAACCCATCGCCCGAATCTGAGAAGAGGATTGCCGTCCAGTTTTGCGCTTCCCTCGCTATTAGGCCGGAGAACGAGACGCGGCCCAAGGTTCTGTTACAGAACCCAGTGAAGAATACGGCCTATTCAGGGTTTGTTCGTCGTCGAGGTAGAAGAATCCGGAAGATGATGGTTCTCGCCGGGAAATACATCTACGGGTAAAAAATCGGCCGGAAATGGCGTTTATCGCCGGAAAACACATCTTCTGGTGAGAGATAGCAGAACAGAGGAAAAACTCACCTAGAAGGAAGATCTGGGGTGAGAGATAGCAGATCTGGAGGTATTCTGCTGTGGAATGCAGAGAAATCGACGATTGAAGACACTTTTATCGTCGACCGTCGAATTGGATAAAGAGCGAGGAAATGTGAGGGAGAGGAGAAAGAAGAGATTAGTTGCAGGCTTTACTAAGAAGGGAATTTATTTGATTTTTTGTCAAATTTAACTGAGTTTCTGTCAAATTTATCTGAGTTTTTATCAAATTTAGCTGAGTTTTTATCAAATTTATCTGAGTTCTGGACAAATCTATCTAAGTTTTTATTTATTTATCTGAGTTCTGGAATAAATTTATCTAAGTTCTGAACAAATCTATCTTAGTTTTTGGCAAATTTATTTGAATTTTTTTAAAATATAGTCGAGTTTCTGACAAATTTATTTCCATTTTAAAAATTTTAATTGAATTTTTGAATGAGTATTTCTGTATTTTTGGAAAATTTATTTGTATTTTCTTAGATCTATTTGTGTTTTTTAATTTTATTTGTGTCTTTTGAAATTTATTTGAATTTTTTGAAATAAATTTAACTGAGTTTTGAAAAAATTACTTAAGTTTTTGGCAAGTTTTTCTGAAATTTGGAAAATTATTTATCTTAATTTTGGCAAATCTATTTACATTTTTTTAATTTTTTAATATTTTTTAATTCTATTTACGTATTTTTAATTTTATTTGCGTCTTTTGAAATTCATTTGCGTCTTTTGAAATTTATTTGCATATTTTGAATTTTCTTTGGATCTTTTGAGATTTATTTGAGTATTTTGAAATTTATTTACAGTTTCTAAAATTTATTTGGATCTTTTGAAACTTATTTGCATCTTTTTAAATTTATCAACCTTCTTTTGAAATTTATTGCTTTTTTTAATTTTATTGCATTTTTTTTAGTTATTTCATTTTTTGAAATTTACTTGCGTTATTTTGAAATTTATTTGTGTATCTTTAGAATTTATTTGAAAATCTCATTAATGAGATTCCATTAATCACGGTCAATTAAATGCTAGTTGACCATTATTGATGGGATAACCCACCAATCATGGAATATGATATAAAAAAAATGGTAAATTAGACATTTTAGGTATGAGGAAGTGTGAGAGGGACTTTTGGCTGCATGAATTTTTTTTGTAGATTGTTTGCAACAAAATCATACTTTGAGGGCCCCTAAAAAAAAACATACATGTCAAATGCTTTAGACCTACTAAACTTAAGCAAGACAAGAGGGAAGGAAAAGATCCACAACACCAACAATCCACATTGACCCACGTGGACTTTGAAATCAAAAGCCACCAGTCAATACCCGGACCCTAAACACTGTACAACATTGATCTGTACAGAGATATTCCATAAAATAGATGACAAATCTAGCCTATATAAATTCAAGAATATTGCAGATTTGTATACATCCATTCCCAACTCTCAAACAGGAACATTCTCTTAGCTATTACTAGTCTTGGATTGAAAATGTGAGTCTTTCGTTCTTTATCCTACTCTTTTGATTTTTCACACTTGCCATCAATCTCGGTTCAATTGGCACTCACCCAATTTTAACACTCAATTAGCTATTACTCTTTCTTTGATTGAAAATCCAAAATATTGAAACATTTAGGAGTATTAAAATTTGAAGGCCAAAGCCTGAGGAGTTAGAATGATAAGAGTGGAACTGATTGTTTACTCAGCATAAAGTGTTAAGAAAGAAAGCCCGGTGATAAATATTAGGAGGTGACACATCAATTTTTTCACCTTTAATGGTAAATGGTTTCTAATTTTATGGTAATTTAGTATGGCCATCCTCCTTTTACCCATTTTCTTCCACCGGTTGATCCTTTTCCAACCTACCCACCTTGAAAATGTCAAACACTCATTAATTGCATGTTTGTTTGCATTAAGATACATAGATATTGAATACATAGGATTCATGAAATAAGTGGTTAAAAATAAAAATTAAATGGAAATTTTCAAAATAAGTATTAAATATAATTTTCCTTTCGTGAAAATAGAATCAAGGAAAGATAGGAAATGAATACCTAGCACTCTAGTAATTTAATTATAATATTTGAACGAAATCTACCCTCAACCTCAATTTATTTTGACTCCCTTCCTTTTAAATCTCTTCCCAGTACTTTCATTTAAATGACTCATCCATCTCTGTTCCACGTTTTTAGATTGTAACATGTCTCCCCATCTCTTATCATTTGCTTACAACCCAAACCCATCATTTAATACCATCTATTTAATGCATTAAAAGAGAAGCCATTATTTCCATTTAAGCATTTACCAATCATTCTGAAACACCAAAGACAAATGATACATCACACGGATTTTCATCTCTGACCTCATTCCAAGAACTTCAACATGATCGTATGTGCATCTCACAATCAGAAGGAAAAAAAACTAATCTTCTCCCTAGCTTTTCTTTTCCGAGATCATTTTGATGAGCGTATTCATCAAGATCTACAAGTGAATCAAGGTAAGAAGAACAAGATCACATTTCATGAAATTCTCCTTTCTCTAATCTCCTCATTCTCTCTTGCATTTACATTCAATCTTCTTGTTAGGCCAAAAAGTTCAGCTGATAAGACATGTCAACAAGTCATTGTCAGGCATACAAAACGGATTATACAATCCGTGAGACAGTGAGGTGTCTCGCTATAGCGAGAACGGCGCAGCAATTCCAGTTCGTTCATAACTCTTTCAAAGAGTTGCAAAAAGACTTCTTTCCTGATGGGATTATTTTTAGGAGTCTTAAGCACGAACTTAGGCCTATTTATTGGGTGTTTCTCTCAAACCAAAGTGGACACACAAGAAGTTAATTCTCTCTTGATCTGAGATTAGAGATATCATAAGAGAGATTCCTTGTTTCTCTAGAGCCATTGAGAGATTGTTCTGAATGGCTGCTCTAGAAGGTTTTGTTGCTTCTACTTTCTTGTAGAATATTGATCATCTTGGTGGACAAGGTGCGAGGAGAACAAGTAAGGAGAACGGTGCACGGTGGAAGTCGTGTTAGTGGATTCTGTGCAAGAACAACTACAGTCTTGAGGTCGAGGTACAGACTGAGGTATAGGAGCTTGTGAGTATATCTTGTAAACTATTCGTGAACTCTTGATTTCTGGTTCGTGGTTTTTCACCCGGTAAGGGTTTCCACGGTAAAATTTGTGTCTGCCTTCTTGTGGTGATTGCTTGGTAGATTTATTTCCTAGTTCTGTCTGATTGGTTTATTTCCGTTGCATTGATTGGTTAAATTAGAACTAGTAATTCATTCTAGTGGGTCCTAAAAAACCTTCAATTGGTATCAGAGTGGGTTACACTATTTTATTGTGTTGATCCAAATATTACTGGAATGAATATCTACCGCGAAGGCACTTCAACCTATAAGCCTCCTCTATTGGATGGTAGTAATTATGCTTATTGGAAAGCCATAGATCTGAAAGTTTGGGAATCTGTTGAGAATGGCTATTCTTTGTCCACTATTACTGCTGATGGGGTAATTGATCCCAAACCTGAAGATAAGTGGACTAAGGAAGAAGAGTTGGCTGCCACTTGTAAGTCTAGGGCTTTGAATGCTATTTATGATGGAGTTAATATGTCTGAGTTTCGTAGAATTTCGACATGCACTACTGCGAAAGAAGCTTGGGATATTCTACAGACTGTGCATGAAGGAATTGACACTGTTAAACAGTCGAAACTTCAGAAATTGTATACAGCATTCGAAACCATAAATATGAAAGATGATGAAACTTTTGATGATTTCAATTCGAAACTGAATACAATTGTGAATGATACCTTTACTTTGGGAGAACCAATTCCTGAAAATAGAATTGTTAAAAAGATTTTGAGGTCTCTCTCAGAAAGGTTTGATGGAAAGGTTGTGGCCATAGAGGAAAATAAAACTCTGAATACGCTCAAAGTTGATGAGTTGGTTGGCAACCTACAAACTTTTGAAGCTAACCTTAGGTCTAATGGGAAGATAAAATCTCAAGGTATTGCTTTGAAAGCGTTCAAGGAATCATTCAAGAAAGATGAATCATATAAGAAAGATGCAAGTGATTCAGATTCCGATTCAGAGGAAATTGATCCCTAAGTTGCTGTACAATTCATGCAGCAATTTAAGATTTTTATAAAGGGACAGAAAAACAATGTGAAGATCCCTAAAAATTATGGAAAGAAGAAATCTTTTAAAGGGATTCAATATTATGAATGTCAAGGCTATGGACCATTGCTTATGATTGCGGAAATAAAAAATCTCAAAAGAAGGCCTTGAATACTACTTGGGAAGATGACACTTCTGATGAGAATAATAAAAATCTTGAGTCTGACAAGTCTGACACTGGCAAGGGGAATTTTATTGCTTTTATGGCAACTTCTAGTTCTGTTGCTTCCCATATTTCTTCTGAAGCTGAGACTGATCAAGATACTGAGTCAGAGGAAGAACCAGATTGGAAAGCTGAATATGAAACACTTTTCAAGAAAACCATGAAGATGGTTAAAGTGAATGAAAAAGTTGCTATTAATTGGCAAATGTCTGAAGAGCAGAATTCCTCCTTGAAAGCTGAACTTGCAGATTCACTTGCAAAATTACAAAAACTGGAGGATGAACATTCCAAGTTGCTAATAAATTGATTGCAGAATCACAAAAGTGTGACTTACTTGATTCTGATATGAAGACTTTAAAAGCAGAGAATTCTGATCTAAATGGAAAACTCAAGATGGTTCTATCTGAGTTAGACACTGCTAAAGCTTCATTGAACAGGATGAATACCGGGTTTAAAAAATTAGATGACATCCCGTGCAATCAAAAGGCAAACACTGATAAGCATGGTATTGGCTACGCTAACGGAGCATCCACTTCAAATGCCAAAGGTAAAAATTGTTTTGTTAAAAATTCAGTTATTACTAATCATGTTGTTAGTGTTGCAAAGAAAGCTCTAAAGAAGCAGAATGTGTTACGTCCTTAACGAATCCCCACTTTTCATCATTGTGGAATTAAAGGACACATTCGACCCCATTGCAACAAGCTGCGAAGTTTACCAAATCAAAAGCAATGGAAAACGCAAAAGGCTGAGCTGAAAAAGAAGAATACCAAAGCTATCTGGGTCAAGAAAGAAGACCTCTCTTCTGTGTTGGTACACACTTTGTTAAAATATTTAAATTTACAAGTGTGTGTGCCTAAGCCTCATCACCCCTGATCTGCAAGATCAAGCCCCCACCCCAGTGTTGATACGAAGATCATATTGAGGGGGAGTCATTCTTGAGGGGGAGCTACTGCATCCAGGTTGACAGAAGCTGCATGATAATATTTGTTTGTCAATTATGGACAAAAATAGGGGGAGAAGAATGGAGCTAGGGGGAGCTATACAAGCCAAGGCAATTCAAGACCTACATGTTCAAGCAAAGGGAATACATGATCTACAAACCTTTTTTTTTTTGTTTCAAAATTCAATGTATTTTGGGTAGATCATATTGTATTTTTCTAGGGGATTTTGTCCAAAAATTGCCAAAAGGGGGAGATTGTTAGGCCAAAAAGTCCAGCTGATAAGGCATGTCAACAAGTCATTGTCAGACATACAAAACAGATTATACAATCCGTGAGACAGTGAGGTGTCTCGCTATAGCGAGACTCATTCTCGCTATAGCGAGAATGGCGCAGCAATTCCAGTTCGTTCATAACTCTTTTAAAGAGTTGCAAAAAGACTTCTTTCCTGATGGGATTATTTTTAGGAGTCTTAAGCACGAACTTAGACCTATTTATTGGGTGTTTCTCTCAACCCAAAGTGGACACACAAGAAGTTGATTCTCTCTTGATCTGAGATTAGAGATATCCTAAGAGAGATTCCTTGTTTCTCTAGAGCTATTGAGAGATTGTTCTGAAGGGCTGCTCTAGAAGGTTTTGTTGCTTCTACTTTCTTGTAGAAGATTGATCATCTTGGTGGATAAGGTGCGAAGAGATCAAGTAAGGAGAACGGTGCACGATGGAAGTCGTGTTAGTGAATTCTGTGCAAGAACAACTACAGTCCTGAGGTCGAGGTACAGACTGAGGTATAGGAGCTGTGAGTATATCTTGTAAACTATTCGTGAACTCTTGATTTCTGGTTCGTGGTTTTTCTCCCGGTAAGGGTTTCCACAGTAAAATTTGTGTCTACTTTCTTGTGGTGATTGCTTGGTAGATTTATTTGCTAGTTCTGTCTGATTGGTTTATTTCCGCTGCATTGATTGGTTAAATTAGAACTAGTAATTCATTCTAGTGGGTCCTAAACAACCTTCACTTCTTCATCTTAAACTAGAAAGATGTGATCAATGCCTTGAACTTGATCAAGCCAAGTTGGTGTTGCGGACCATGCTTTATTTTCTTTGTCTTGGTAGTTGTTTGAAATCTACTAAGACTTCAAAGAACAATATGTATGAGGACTAGAGATTGTGGATTACCTTTTTTTGTTGTTTGTATTGTGTTTAATTTGTATCTACAAGACTACATCATTAGGTTGATTTCCTTTTTCCTAATTCATATAGTTCTCTTTGTTTAGTCTCTTCTTTGGTGTTCTGCTCGATCTTTAGGAGAGGAAAGGAGAGGGTGAAATTTTCCCTGTGGGATGTTTTGGTTTTCGTATTTCTACACTCGTTTCAACTTTCAGCAAGAGCGAATAGGTAATCCGTGCCGGACACTATTAGGTCTAGGACCCCCCATTAGGTTTAGCGCCAAACCACCCCCCCCCCCCGCCCCCCCCGCCCCCACCCCATGTGTCTTCTTTCTTCTAATTATTATGTGTAGACTTAGAGCCAACCTCATTTTTTTATATGTATCCAAATGTTAATATTAATCCTCATGGTTGACACGACCCGAGTCCGAGATTTAGATTAAATCTGAGTTAACCCTGAATCGTGTCCCATACTTACTCCCGTGAACTTCGAATCAAACGGAATTAACAAGGGATAACAAATTTACACATTATGCGGAAATATATACAATGCTCTATATAAAATGTACAATGTCATTTTTACACAACAAAATTCTATTAACACTATGACACATCCAATTGCATATTTAAATACAATGCAAGGATGATATTTATGAAACATTCCAAAAATAAATTTCTTTCCAAAAGTTTTCATTTCCATTTCTCACTCAAATATCATAATCATACGATATCGCATCATCTCCATTCTACGAAGCAGTCTCCTTCGCTAATGTTGTGGCCTCGGGACCGACAGGGGCAGCTGAGCCTATAATGTCATCAATAACACTGTGAATTTGACAATTCAGCAATGTATAAACAAATCTATGATTATACGTGCTAATTACACATTTAATCTGTCTAATTCAATATTAGACCAATATAAATATAATTTAGGAAAAATTAGCGAAAGGTCCCTATAAGTGAATGTATCTAGCCTCCAGTCTAAGGAAAAACTTTTTTAAGGCCTATGGTCCACTCAGCTAGACTTTTTCCATCCTTAGGTCCCTAATTGCACACGTTCTCTTTTTTATGGACTAAATTACCCCTTCAACCATTTTAGGTATAAAACTTTGAAATTTAAAATTTTAAATCTTCCCTCCTCCCTCCTTCCTAAATCCTCTCGATCGACAAATCGGTAAATGGACAACCGTTCCCACCCTGCCATATCTGCCAGGCCAGGTCTCCCCTTGCGTACAGTCTTTGTTGCAGAAACCCAATCGAAGAAAAAGAAACCAGCTTGCCTTCCGATGCCCGTTACCCGTCGCTGTCCGCTGTCATCGCCACCGGAGTAGGAAAAGTTCCATCGCTGCACGATCGCTGTCGCAGTCGGGCTGCACACCAAATCACCATGGATGGAGGGGCGACCTCCATTGAATCCGACCCATCTCCCCTAATGCATATCCAATCCATGCTTTCATATGCTGAGGACCGGAATGCGAAAATCTCTATCATCAAATCTATCTTGAAGAAGAAGCAAGAATATGCTCTGCCTGCTGGTCTCCCACGCGACCACATTCTTGAAGCAAAGGTGCCTCTTGGGAATGGAAAGATACCTGATACTTCCATCAGATCTGCGGCCCACCCATTGCTTGATCCAAGTGCTGCTGCCAATCAAAAAAACCAGAGGAGGGCCGCCGCCGCTACGCGTCGCCGGCGAAGGAGCATCGCCGCTGTCACTGCGCCATCTTCGCCGGTCTTGCTCCATCGAAGAAGGAGAAGACAACGATGTCTCCTTGTTGCAGAACCAGAAGGAATGAAGAGATTTGGATGATTCTGGTTACAGAAACCAGAACCAGAATGAAGAAGAAAAAGAGATCTGGGCCAGGTTCTGCCCAGGTCTAGGTTGGGTTCCGGGTCGAGTTGACCTAACCCGTTTGCATTCCGTGGAGGACTGACATCCCCCGGTGATCGCTTTTGCGTTGTTTATCTCTTTTGTCAAATTTATCTGTTTTCTGTCAAATTTATCTGAGTTTTGTTCAAATTTATCCGTTTTCTGTCATATGAATCTGAGTGTTGTTCAAATTTATCTGTTTTCTTTCATGTTTTTTTGTGTTTTTGGTAGATCTATCTGAGTTTTTTTCAAAATTTATCTTAGTTTTTGGTAAATTTATCTGATTTTTGTTCAAATTTATCTGAGTTTTTGTCAAATTTATCCGAGTGTTGTTCAAATTTATCTGTTTCCTGTCATACATCTTTGTGTTTTTGGTAAATTTATCTGAATTTTTTTAAAAATTTATCTGAGTTTTTTAGCAAATTTAGTTACGTTTTTTGAAATCTATATGCATTTTTTAAGTTTATTTGCGTCTTTTGAAATTTATTTGTATCTTTTCAAATTTATTACATTTTTTTAAATTATTTCATTTTTTAAAATTTATTTTCGTTATTTTAAATTTATTTGCATTTTTTGGAATTTTATTTGGATCTTTTGAGATTTATTTGAGTCTTTTGAAATTTATTTATATTTTCTGAAAATTATTTGGATATTTTGAAACTTAATTGCATCTTTTTAAATTTATTTGCGTTATTTGATTATATATTGCTTTTTTTAAAACTTATTGCATTTTTTGAAATTATTTCATTTTTTAAAATTTATTTTCGTCATTTTGAAATTTATTTGTGTGTTTTTAGAATTTATTTGAAAATCTGGGGATTCCATTAATCGTGGGCAATTAAATGTTAGTTGGCCATTATTAATGGGATATCCCACCAATCATGGGTTATGATTTAAAGAATGGGTAAACTAGACATTTCAGGTATGAGAAAGTGTGGGAGAGACCTTTGCCTCTATTAATTTTTTTTATGGATCTAAGGCCATGAAGTGACATGTTCAGGGACCTGTCGTCGAATGCCCCTACAATTTAAACCAATGAGAGTCTTTATCCAAATGTGGCAACTACAATAGCAAGCCATTTCAATTCACATCTTCCTAAAAAGGAAGAAATCGCATCTTCCATACGGAATGAATCATCTTCCCTGAACGAAGGTATATAACAACATTTATGGTGGGATTTATAAGTGCCTGGCCAGGGACTACTGACACTACTACGGAGTTTCGAAACACTCTCATATCATCTGCTGCAGCAGGAACAACTCATAATGAGCAATAATCAAATAACTATGTAGTGCCAGACTCAAGAGTAAACATAGTTCACACATTTAATCCGTTTAATTCAATTCAACGAATTCAATTCAATATAAAATTCAATTAAGTATTACCAACCATTCAGTTGTAATCTTCAGTTATTTAATGTACGTGTTATTCTCGATGGACACCACAATTTATATAATTTGTACATTAAAGTCTCCTTAATTAACACCCATGGAGGTAAAACAGTATCAATAGCCTTGATATAAGCAATAGGCTTTTTTCTTTCATATTCAGAAATAAATTCTGAAATTTCATTAATTTTGGTTAACTAATCAATGACCTATCGATTAGCTTTAGAAGCTAAAATTTCGTTAACACTCGATCCATTTTAGTTTCAAAACCCAATGATACTAATTTACAGATTAATTCTCAATTGCATTATAATTAGTCTAAAGACTAATTTTACAGACCATTTATACTCATAAAAAACCATTTGATTTAAATAAAATCATAAAAACTCCAGACTCATCTTGAGTCCTCCGATCAATCTGACATCAGGTCCAATCGATCGGTCTGAAACCATGTCCCAGCTAGGATTATCCGATCGATCGGGTGTCAGGTCCGATCGATCGGACTGTGATTAATTGCATTTTCAAAACCTGAAACTAATTTTTCTCTCTTCCTTCTTCACTGTATTCAATTCCTTCAGAACCTGCATACAATATGGGACCTCCTGTCCCCTCCTCAACATCATTTCATTCATACACGACTTCTTCCAATCATTCATTCATCCAACCCAATCATAATTCAATTCTAAGAATATGGTTACAATCACAATTGTAACAAAATCAAAGAAAACCATATAGACTAGCATCTAATCATAGATAAATGTTTATATTTGCCTTTAGTTGAAGTTAAACACAAAACCCCCTTTCTTTTAAGTTCAATGTGACGCAATTCCACCAAATTTGAAACCCTTATAACATCATAAAAAAGGCCAATAACAATTCAACATGTTGTTTGAGATGAAAACAAGTTTAAACAACTCATTTGCAACTGAAATCACTTTCAACACTTACTTGACAACTTGTTGAAAGGAAATTTGAGATTTCCTTGAAAATTTAACTCCAAGAAATCCAACCAACTTGGTGAAGAAGATGAAGAAAATGAATTCCTCTCCAAAAACAACTTACAAAGCCTTTTTCCAACACTTGAGAACGAAGAAACGAAAAAGAGGAAAGAGAACATGAACATAGTGTTCCTACTGCTGCTCGAAAGATTGATTGAATGACTTTGGGTACACTACTAGAAATTATAGTATTGGTGCAGCAAAAAGCGAGCGGCCGCCTGTGGTGGTCGCAAATAGTTTTGCTTCACTTTTCCCTTCCCCCGTTTTTCTTCCCTGCTCCCGCCCTCCTCCTATTCTCCCCACAAACCCCTTCTCCACTATGGGTTTCCCTCTCTTCTCTCCTCCCATTTTTGCTCAATCACCAACAGACCCTTCTCCACTTCTTCTTCTCCTCTCATCCAGATAGCCTTGCTGCCTTCTTCCTTGAGCCCGGCGACACACAACGGCGGCGGAGACTCCGACATAGTGCGGGGCCCTCCTTCTCCGGCGACAGTTTTGCAGTCCGGCAAAGAGAGGCAGCGTTGCTTCTTCTCCGGCAACTGCATGATGCAGGAACGACGATCAGAACCGCCTTCATCGCTTCTCTGTTTCAAGAACCAGGAGACCTCTGTAAGTGTCCCCTCCCTTGTCTGCGCAGCAGTCCAAGACCGAAGGACAGTCTTCTTCTACAGCAACGACGGGGTGGCGACGGACCCCTGATCCCGGTGAGGAAGTAGTGGTTGCAGCGGCGGCGATTTCGACGATCCTGGGTGCTGCGATCAAGCAGGCAGGTCCGTGGCCCACTTCAAGATCGTCTGATCTTCTGCAAAACCCAGCGAGGAAATGCCCTTATCTCTGCAACTTCCGACCTCTGATCTTCTTGAGATTGCATTGAGATCTCTCTCTGCACCGATCCTTGCACATTTTCATTCTGCAACAGGATCCTGGGAGATGTGCAACATTGAGATCTCCTGCAAATCCGAGACCGGACCAACAGAAAACACCTGTAAGTCTCAAACAGAGTCTGTTCATCCTTTTTTTTTTTAATAATCAGTTTTCAGGTATATGGTTTTGGTACTCAAGGAGATGCGCAGTAATGGGATTCAACACATTTGGGAGGTACAAATGCCTTGAACACGCTGTTGAGACATTCCAACGGATGGTTTCGGATGGGATACAACCAGATGTTGTGACATGGAACACATTGATTGATTGCCACTGCAAGGCAGGGCGGCACGAGAGGGCCTGGGAGATGTTTGAGGAAATGCGGGAGAGTGGGTGCTTGCCCTGTGCGACGACTTATACCATTATGGTCAATTCACTAGGGGAGGAAGGGAAGTGTGACGAGGTGAAGAGCTTGTTGGGAAAGATGTGCAGCGAGGGACTGCTGCCGAATGCCGTTACCTATACCACACTAGTGGATATCTACGGTCAGTCGGGGAGGTTTAACGATGCGATTGAGTGCTTAGAGGTCATGAAGGCATCAGGGTTCAAGCCTTCATAGACTATGTACCACGCCTTGGTCAATGCATATGCTCAAAGAGTATAATCTCTTTTCCTTTCTTCTTTCTCTTTTATTTTCATTTTATTTACTGATTGACACAAAGGAAAATATATTTTCAGGAATTGTATCTAGTTCAATTTCTTGCATTTATTATGGGAACTCTATTATGTCATGTATATGCTATTGATTTGAATTCATATTAAAATGATGGATGATATATGCCACTGAATTGAACTCATTAAATCGATGAGTGTTCCATGTCTTTTTGGACTATTTGTTAGCTCTTTCTCATAAGTACATCTGGGGATTGTGTTCATTTAAGGTATATGGTTCATTGAATTTGTGGGCTACTGATTCATTTCAGGTATATGGTTCAAACCAATGGAACCGTTCTAAAGCAGAGTCCGTTCTCACACTCTCTTAGTGCCTTTCTTTATTTGATTCCTTTGTTTGTTTTGGAACATTGATCGTGTTTTCTTTTCGCAGAATCTTCACCTGAGTTTTTCGCTGAGAATAAAAACATTGCAGGATTTGACAATGTGAGTTTTTTTTTCTCTGACATTTGATTTGTTTGTTGTTTTTTAGAACATTGGAGCTGAAATTCTCAATATTTAGATTCCTGACAATGCTAGCCCCTGCAAATAATTTTGATTATACTTTCTATAAAACTATGAAGCAGTCAATCTTCTTGAGTTTTCGTTTTCTTGATGTTACCTGCTATGGAGTAATGGAAAATACTTTGAATTTTCATTTTTTATTTATGTTGCAGTAGTTTGGGTTATTGTGAATTTCAACCTGGGAAATCTCTTTACATGACTGTGCGAGAACTTGTTGAAAATGCGCTTGATTCAGCGGAGTCGATCTCTGAGCTTCCTTGCATTGAAATAACAATGTAAGTATAGTCAAGGCCATACATCACAAATGAGCTTAAGATTCCGGGCATTTTGTTTTGGTGATAGCATTATTTGGAATTGGTATAAGGAAATGATGAAGTTGTTTAGCCTTGATTGTTTCACTCATCAAAGCTGATTGTCTGATTTTGATATGAAAGATTTGATCTTTGTGTTTAGTTGCTGCTTTGAGTTCTTTCTTTTTTATTTTGTTGGAATTAAGATTTGATTTGGATTTCTGCACAATGCATGTTAGGTTTTTGTTACTAAAATTGATATTGTTGTGTGGAAAGTGCTGCATTGGTTACTTGGGTGTGAGTTTTTTCAGTGAGGAAAAAACATGGGTTACAGGGGAGGGTGCTCTTACAACAAGAGGGAGGCTGGTTGAATTTTTATAGTGAGGAATGACATGGGCTTATGTGGATTAACCTGAAAGCATGGTGTTGAATAGGGTCGAATGGGGGAACAGAACTCACAAAGTCAACCTTAAAACATTAGTTTCAGAACCATGTATATGATTATGTGTATCCTTTTCTAGTGAGAGGTTGTCATTGATTATGATATGTAATGTGTGGGTAATTAATCCAACCTGTTGAAGTTGTAATGCAAATGCCTTATTGATTACTCACTAGAAAAGGAATAAAGCTTTTTAAGTTTTGTGTATTTTTTTGCCATTATCTTCCTGGACAGGCAGTTTCCTCAAATTTATTCATGCTGTTTATCATGCCCTTTTGCTTTGCAGGCCCATGTTCTCAATTCAGAATTAGCTTTGAGAAAGCTTCTTTCTCTTTGTTCCCATTTTATTAAAGTTAAAAAAGCAGGAAAATGGTATATGTGGTTCTTTTTGTTGGAAGATGTGGTTATATATGCTTCCATGTGGTTCCCGACTTTGGGTTAAAACTGACTTAGCATATTACTGTATCAATTTCGTATCCTTCATTTTGCCAAAATTGGCTAATTGGCCTAGAATCCTCATGACATCAATAGCATCATTTTTTTTACACTGATTGTTGACTTACGTGTTAGTTGAGCTTAAATGGCCCTCTGTTTCACTTTGTGATGTTAGTGCTATTTGCTTGACCTAACACACTACTTCTGGGATATAAGTTGTTTTAATGGAACCTTGTTTGATGGGAGATCCAAAGTTCTACATTGATGGAACTGTATGATTGGGCCCCTATCAGATGTAACATCTGTTGTGTTGTCCATTATCCATGTATAGATCTGAATATTTGATGCTTCTTTATTGACCCATGGCCGGTCAAGATCAGATTCTTGCAATACCAGAGTTGGTCCCTATATGGAAACATGTATCTTGTTATATTTTCCCCACATGATTGTCTATGTTTTTTAAGGAATGGAAACTGTTTAGTGCAAATTTTGATACTCTGAAGTCAAAGCTACAACTTGCAAAGAAGAAGAAAGTAGATAATAAAGAGCCAATCTTGCTGGGCCATTCCCATACATCATTATCATTTTTTTAAAATACACTAATTCAATTTTATCCTGCAGAATGAAACAGCTGTTTGCAGTTCTTGGTATTGGGTGCTCACCATCTTGCAGGTATAATCATTGAGTGTTGTCCTGTGCTAGTTCTACTAAATAGATTAAATAACACTACTATCGAATCTTGTGTGGTATGAGTGAATGTCAGATGCTAGGAGGTGGGTGTTTAAGCCTCAGTGCAATAGGATCCCAAAAGCCTCCAACATCATTTTACAACAAGAAAATGTGGGTGGGGGCTAGCTTTCATGACTTTTTTTGAACCATGTAGGTTCAATAAAATGTTTTCCAATCAACATTATTTCATCACCCTTCAACCCTTCAATTTCAATGTCTGTTTAATTTCACCCTTGAACCATGTGATGGTGTTTGTTTGTAGGACAAGGCTGGATATTCGAGAATTGGGGATCTGTGCTAGAAATTTATCTCCATGCCTTTTGAGAGTTTGGCATCATGAACTTGAAACTTTATTGATTCTCCATGAAGTAGAATTATGTAGATGAGAATAAATTTTTCTTGGATTCTAAAATGGTGATAGCCAAATGCAGCCCAAAAGCTTTCAGGTTTTGTTTTATATTGTTGGAGCAGTTCGTTGCCAATTTTTGTATTGATAAAAAAAACTATTTCTCTATCGCTCTATTTCTCTCTCTCTCTCCCTCCCTCCCTCCCTCTCCCTCTCGCTCTGCACTGTGCCCTCCCGCGCGCTGACGACGACTATGCCTCCGGGACCGACAACGAGCCTGCCTCCAGCGAGGATAACCTAGCATTTAGAACTTTCAGGTGAGAGGAGGAGACTGAGTCGATCATCCAACGATTCCTCTTCGTGTGGACCCGGTCAGAATACCCTTTCCTTCTATTTCCTTATTAGGTCAAAATGTTGGAAAATTCCATCATGTGGGGCCACACATGTAACTATTAAATATGTTATGCTATCTTTGGTTAAGCCTAATTGAAGTGATCTAATTAAGACTTAAAGATTTAAGGCTTAAGGGTATAATTGTCATGGGATTAATGTGTAGATACCAGAATACTAATTCTAATTTGATGAGGGGACAAATTAGAATTAGCAAATCTCATTATTATATATATTAGGGTTATGGTCCCCAATTCATATGGTAAGTTCCTATTATCTCTGACATCCCATCATCAGAAAGAATCAAGAGGGTTTCTCTGGGTAGCCATATTGGATTGGAAGATCAACAACCTGCGAGTAACTTCCACAATGGATCAAGGTATGTTTTCCTCTTTACATCTCTCGATGATTTGACATGGAGGATCTTGGTTGACAATAAAGTTTTCTGGATCATAGATCTAGATCTTGTTTTCTAACAAGTGGTATCAGAGCATCTCCATGTTAAGCCATTGGGCATCCAGTGTTTTCTTTCTGATCAAGATATAATGCAATCTGTTGATCTTCTGTTCTTTGGATTAGATTTTGCATGCGTCAAATTTTTTCTAAATCACTTGACTGGATCAAGTTATTTTATGCGCAATATATTCCCGATCAAGTTGTCGTGGTGAACAACCCAGACGATGGCCCTAATTTGGTAGTCCATGTTACCTCCATTCCACATGCCCTACCACCATCCCACGTATATGGAAAAGATCCAAGCCATATTCGTGGCCCACCAGATGGCGATGGATCTCACAGATCTTGTAATTCTCCACCATAGAAAGCTTAGTGTTGATCCATCACTTTTCATCATGACATGTGCACAAAACTTATGTGATATAATTTTTTTTATTGATTTGCGTGATGGATCAACTCATGCTATTGACTTGTTGCCTCGGGACATGGATCAAGCATTGTTTTTTTTTCAATTTTTTTTTTACTCCTGTTTCTATTACTTGCCGTCGCCTCGTATATCGGTTTATGCAACTGTGCAAGTATAGAACGCATGGATCACTTTTTTTTCATTTTCAATCTAGATCCAGCATAAAAGGTCAATTGGAATTTTCTCTCATATAAATATTCTATTGAATTACTTTTTACCTCGGGACATGTGCAAAACCCATTGGTGGTACACGTTTATTTTTTTTTAATTGAAGATAGAATGCATCAGATCGTTTTCTTTCTCCATGATCGACTCTTGAGTATTTTTTTTTTTGGAGATACATGTTAATGACATATGGTTTCAGAGATGAAATTTATGTTTCATCCATGGGTTTTTTGACATATGTATCAGATCTGATTTTTTGGATCGATGGATTTTGCGCCGCCATTCGTCGTTTTATTTATTTATTTTTTTTATGTTTGATTTAAAAAAAAATAAAAAAAATAAAAAAAAACGGCGTGAGATTTGGGCGGCAGTGCAACAAAACATAAGATTATTTATAGAACAAATTCAAATAATTTATGGTATTTCTTTTATGGTTAAATAAATTAGTCCATTATTCTAAATGGGCTAATTGAAACAAGATGTTACCAAAGTGACCTCTCTTGTGTAGATTGTTCATGAGGAATATTGGATGTTTGTGTGTATGTAAATTCATGCGGGTCTTAGTCGGCCCAAAGGAAGGTTAATACTTGGCCGAATTGCATACACACCCGTGGTGATAAACATGTGACGATTATCAGGTTTTCCATGTAAATAATACATCGATCCAAAGATAGATTTATTATTTGACATAAATTATTGTCAATGTTCGCTCACTACCACAAGAGTACCATTTACAATTAATATTACTGTCCAAAGACTTGATATTAATGCTGTGCTAGGTATCTTGAGATAAGACTTACCATTATTTGAATATGTTGATTATCGTATTTGGTTATTAATATGAGCTTGTTTGTCTGTTTATTTTTTGTTCTTTTTACAGCAAGTGTTTCTACTATATCTGCTAATATCAACTCAATACCTGTGCTTAATGGGACTAATTTTAAGGATTGGAAAGAGAACATAGAAATTGTTCTCGGCTGCATGGATCTAGACCTTGCACTACGGACTGAGCAACTCGCTTCTCTTACGGCTGAAAGTTCTCCTGATGCAAAGAAGAACTTTGAGAAGTGGGATCGCTCAAATCGCATGAGTCTTATGATCATTAAGCGCGGCATTCCGGAGGCTTTTAGGGGTGCGGTATCTGACAAGTTAACCACAGCCAAAGAATTCCTCGCCGAGATTGAAAAGCGTTTTGTGAAAAACGATAAGGCAGAATCAAGCACGCTTTTGCAAAGCTTGATTTCTATGAAGTATAATGGCAAGGGGAATATACGGGAGTACATTATGGATATGTCTCATCTTGCTTCTAAGCTTAAGGCACTGAAGCTCGAGCTGTCTGACGACTTGCTCGTGCATTTGGTATTAATATCACTTCCTGCACAATATAGTCAATTTAAAGTCAGTTACAACTGTCAAAGAGAGAAATGGACTCTTAATGAGCTCATTTCTTATTGTGTGCAAGAGGAAGAGAGATTGAAGCAAGACAGGACAGAAAGTGCTCATTTGGCTCACACCTCTAAAGATAAGGGCAAAAAGAGAAAGAATAATGATGCTGCTAAGGGTCCAGCCCAAAAGAAACAACAACAAACAAATGAGGTTCAAAAGAAACCACAGCAAGCAAATGAGGGTTGTTTCTTTTGCAACAAGCCTGGACATGTGAAGAAGGACTGTACCAAATATCACGCTTGGCGTGCAAAGAAAGGTACATTTCTTACTTTGGTCTGTTCTGAGGTCAATTTAGCTTCAGTACCTAGAAACACGTGGTGGTTAGATTCTGGTGCTACTACTCACATCAGTGTTTCTATGCAGGGTTGCCTGAGCTGCCGAAAGCCAAGTGATGCTGAAAGACACATCTTTGTGGGCGATGGCAACTCGGTAGAAGTAGAGGCAATAGGGCATTTTAGGTTGTTATTGAAAACTGGTTATTATTTGGATTTAGTAGATACTTTTATTGTACCGTCTTTTAGACGGAATTTGGTTTCAGTTTCTTTATTGGACAAGTTTGGTTATTTTTGTTCATTTGGAAACAATCAAGTCAGCTTATCTATAAATTCAAATATTGTTGGAACTGGTTCTCTATGTGTATATGACAACTTATATTTGCTTGATATAATTGTTTCTTATAATGAATCCTTCAATGTGGAATCACGCGGTACTAAACGAAAATTGAGTAAAGAAAATTCAGCCACATTATGGCACAAACGCTAAGGTCACATCTCTAAGCCTAGAGTTGAGCGACTTGTGTCTGATGGAGTTTTAGATTCCCTTGACTATACAGACTTTGATGTTTGTATTGCTTGCATCAAGGGAAAACAGACCAAACTGAAGAAATTAGGTGCCAATAGAACTACAGACGTCTTAGAATTGATACACACAGATATCTGTGGCCCATTCCCTACGGCTTCTTGGAATGGCCAACAGTATTTTATATCATTCATAGACGATTACTCTCGCTATGGGTACCTATTTCTCATTCATGAGAAATCACAGTCTTTGGACGTGTTCAAAACATTTAAAGCTGAAGTTGAGAACCAACTCTACAAAAGAATAAAGTGTGTCCGGTCTGACCGTGGTGGTGAATACTACGGTAGATATGACGGATCAGGTGAACAACGTCCAGGACCATTTGCTAAATTCCTAGAGGAATATGGAATCGTCCCCCAGTACACCATGCCAGGGTCACCTAGCATGAATGGTGTTGCTGAAAGGCGAAATCGGACTCTTAAGGATATGGTAAGGAGTATGATTAGTCATTCTTCTTTACCAGAGTCACTCTGGGGAGAAGCAATCAAAACAACAGCTTATATTCTAAATAGAGTGCCAACTAAAGCAGCTGCAAAAACACCTTATGAGCTTTGGACAGGCCGTAAGCCTAGTCTCAAACATTTTCACATTTGGGGATGTCCTGCTGAGGCAAGGCCTTATAGACCACATGAAAAGAAATTGGACTCCAAAACTGTGAGCAGCTACTTCATTGGCTACTCTGAGCGATCTAGGGGCTATAAGTTTTATGATCCCACACTTAAGTCAATTTTTGAGACGGGAACTGCAACATTTTTTGAGGATGTTGAGTTTGGGGGGAGAAATAAGGTTAGAGACATTGTCTTTGAGGAAGAATCGGTTTCGATTCCCACTATCGCTATTGACAATGTGCCGGTTTCTATGCCTATCATTGATCAAGAAGCGAGTCCGGATCCTCAACTAGACAATGTTGATCAACCCCCTATTCAAGATGAGGTGATCGTTCCTGAGGAACAAACTCCACAACCTCAAGAACCAGTGCCATTAAGACGATCCACTAGACAAAGGAGAAATGCTATTCCTGACGATTTTTTCGTATTTCTCCAAGAACATGAGGAAGAAACTGGAATGGTGGAAAATAATCCAATCAACTTCCACCAGGCCATGCAAGGTTCCAACTCTCAAAAGTGGATTGATGCCATGAATGAGGAGTATAAGTCTATGCAAGACAATAAGGTTTGGGAACTTGTTCCATTACCAGCAGGTGCGAAGCCCATTGGTTGCAAATGGATTTTTAAAACCAAAAGGGATTCGAATGGTAATGTGGAGAGGTATAAGGCTCGTCTTGTAGCTAAAGGCTTTACCTAAAAGGAAGGGATTGACTTTAAAGAGACTTTCTCTCCGGTTTCATCGAAAGACTCTTTTAGGACAATCATGGCACTTGTTGCACATTTTGACCTTGAGCTTCATCAAATGGACGTTAAGACAGCTTTTCTCAATGGTGACATTGACGAAACAATTTATATGGTGCAGCCAGAAAACTTTGTGTCGGGAGACCCAAATAATATGGTCTATAAATTGACAAAGTCCATCTATGGACTCAAGCAAGCTTCTCGTCAGTGGTATCACAAGTTTCATCATGTGATTATCTCGTTTGGTTTTGAGACAAACGCTGTTGATAATTGTGTGTATCACAAATTCAGTGGGAGTAAGCACATATTCCTGGTTTTGTATGTCGATGACATACTGCTTGCCACAAATGATATAGGCATGTTGCACGAAACCAAGAGATTTCTATCAAAGAAATTTGAGATGAAAGATCTTGGTGACGCCTCCTTTGTATTAGGGATCCTGATACACCGTGATCGCTCTCGGGGTATTCTTGGATTATCACAAAGACGTTATATCGATACAGTACACAAAAGATTTGGCATGCAGGACTGTAAACCAGGTGACACCACTGTCGCTAAGGGAGACAAGTTCAGTCTCAATCAGTGCCCTAAAACTAACCTTGAAATTAAGGAAATGCAAAAGATTCCCTATGCATCAGCTGTAGGTAGTCTAATGTATGCTCAGGTATGTACGCGTCCGGATATTGCGTACATTGTTGGCATGTTAGGCAGATATTTAAGTAATCCTGGAATGGATCATTGGAAAGCAGCCAAGCGGGTTATGAGATATTTACAGAGAACAAAAGATCACATGCTCACATATAGAAGATCGGATCAGTTGGAGATCATAGGGTATTCTGATTCCGATTTTGCTGGATGCAAAAACAGTATGAAATCCACATCAGGCTACCTTTACCTGTTAGCTGGTGGAGCTATTTCTTGGAGGAGTGCCAAACAGACACTCGTTACTGATTCCACCATGGCAGCAGAGTTTGTAGCATGCTATGAGGCATCCAACCATGGTATATGGCTGCGGAATTTTGTCACTGGGCTGCGAGTTCTAGAGGGTATTGAAAGACCACTCACACTATATTGTGACAATAAGTCAGCAGTGCTATATTCCAACAACAACAGGAGCTCATTTAAGTCAAAACATATTGCAATTAAGTTCCTAGTTGTGAAGGAGAGAATACAGGATGGACAGATATCTATAAAGCACATTGGGACAAACTCCATGATAGCGGATCCGCTTACAAAAGGATTACCACCCAAGGTCTTTCATGAGCACACTGCTCATATGGGTGTTATTTTGTGTGAGGATATCAGACTATAGTGGGAGTTTGTATCAGTTTATATTCTATTGCTTTATGTTTAATTTTGGACATACTTATGCATTTATGTATTTGGATATTTTTCTGATCAGAAATAAAGTATTCAGTTCATTTCATTTTGTTACATTGTATTCAATATTGATCTCACTAAGGACTCAAGTAGGACCAGTTGGAAATAGACATGTATAGATCACATTGCGTGTATTTTCCATGCTACGCATCCATGATTGATCTATGTCATTTGGTTATGTTGGTGTACGTGACCATTGATAGGTTTAGTCCATGTTAAATATGACGAAAACCGCTTTGATCCTATACCGGCATAATAAATGGACGGGATTGTTTGGATATACCCTCAGATTATGATAGCATAATTTTAGAGCTCATACAGTCATACACATTTGTTAAGTTACATATATGGCCCAGTGGGAGATTGTTGGAAAATTCCATCATGTGGGGCCACACATGTAACCATTAAATGTGTTATGCTATCTTTGGTTAAGCCTAATTGAAGTGATCTAATTAAGACTTAAAGATTTAAGGCTTAAGGGTATAATTGTCATGGGATTAATGTGTAGATACCAGAATACTAATTCTAATTTGATGAGGGGACAAATTAGAATTAGCAAATCTCATTATTATATATATTAGGGTTATGGTCCCCAATTCATATGGAAAGTTCCTATTCTCTCTGGCATTCTGGCATTCCATCATCAGAAAGAATCAAGAGGGTTTCTCTAGGTAGCCATATTGGATTGGAAGATCAACAACCTGCGAGTAACTTCCACAATGGATCAAGGTATGTTTTCCGCTTTACATCTCTCGATGATTTGACATGGAGGATCATGGTTGACAATAAAGTTTTCTGGATCATAGATCTAGATCTTGTTTTCTAACACAAAACGGTTGGTGTACTTACCCCCTTTTCATTTTTCATTCCTCTTTCCCTCTCTTTCGTTTCTTTCTTTCTTTTTCTTTTTCAGGTGAGGCGTAGGGGAGAGTAGGGAGAGTGATAGTAGAGGAGAGGAGGGAGGAGAAAGAGAGGGACTCAGGTGGATCGGACGAGGAGCAGCGCTCGGGTCTTTAGTCGCCCAGGTATGTGAATCCCGCCCCTTTCTTCCATTTTCCATTCTCTCTTTTCTTTTCTTTTTTCTTTTTTTTTGGTGTGTGAAATGTTGTTGAAATGGGGATCTTGTGTTCGGTTTTGGCCATGGGTGTCTATGAAAACGATAGGCGTTTTGGATTTGGAATGGTGGATGGGGCCGGCCTTGGCTATGGGATTTGCTTAGTAATCATTAGACCTCATAGAGACCAAAGAATAACAGCCAACACCACTCCACATTAGGTTACCTCTTCTACCAAAAGGGTTGGTCCCCATCTCATCACAATTCACAACATTCTGAAGGGAACCAGCCAGACCTATAAAAAAATTAAACATCTTCGATAAGATGGATGATATATTAAACAGCTTCGATGATGCACTATGAATTGCTTGAGAGGACAGTGCATATCTTGTTGGTTTGGTTGTCTTGCTCTGTCTTGTGTGAATATATTGTCTTTTTTTTAATGGTAGTGTGAATATCTTGTTGTGAAGGTTGATTCAATCCCACTGTAATATTACATTATTTATCATATTTTATTGATGTTTGGTCCCATTACCATTTACTATGTAAGGAGTTGTAATGTGGGATAGAGCCTAGAAATCAGCACCTGGACCCTAGGGTCATCTTTCGAATCAACATAGATGACTAGAAGGAACGCCGCCTTCCATTGGTCTGGATTCAGCGCCAAATGAGAGAAGAACCAAATGTTTAGTTGGCTTTACAGGATCCTAGAAATTGCTTAAAATTGCAATATATAAAATTTACAAAGCGTGCACACAACTTGGACTCCTGTTTAAAGACAAACTAATTCCTTGACACATGAGTTATTTGTACTTATATTTCTTTTGATGTTTAGCTAATTTTCTTGCCTTTTTGTTGGCCTTTTGTTTTTTTCCCCTTGTATTGGATGTGGTGTTTGTTCTTCTCCTTTTGGAGCAATAAATTTTTCCATTATAAAAAAAAAGCACTATAGACTGCAGTAGTTTTTTTTTTTTTTAAACAAGTGAATGATATGATGACTAAAAAAGGGATAACAGCTAAACATAGTGGCTATCACAATGTCTCAACTTCAAGAAAATGTGACCAACACTTTGGTCACTCAACTGAATTCAACTAAAACTTTCAAGACTTGCATGGGACCTGAGGAATAGCTCGTGGACCAATCTTGGGTCTTCTCTTGTAAAATTATAGGGCTTTTACACCTGCATTGGTTTTGATTCCCTGGTATATCTTTACTTCAAGTGGGGGCTTTAGTGTAGATTTCAAGTTGATACCAATATTGTGGTGCACTGGGTGGTGTGTGCGCTGACATTTCTAATTAGCATAGATCCAGTCTCTTGCATTAACCTTCATATTTTTATTTCCATGGCTACAATAATGGTGATCAAAATGCTTTAGGTTGGCCTTTGATTGCATTCTCTTCTCTGGTAATTGTTATAATGGGACCTTGTTCGACAGGAGATCCAAAGTTCTACATTGATGAACTGTATGATTGGGCCCTATCAGATGTTTGAATCTTTTTTTTTTGTGGGTTTTGAATGAATTGGGATTTGATTGGTAGATAGTTTTATTGGGATAATGTATTTATATGTATATGATTTGCTTCAGGTGATGATATATGTGGCGTCCCAATCATGAATATGTACTTAATTCATATATGCCTGTGTGTTTTGATGTGTACGGATGATGTTTTGATAAAGCTATTGTGACTTAACTGGTTAATTTTGACCTTACCCATCTGGGTGTTTGTAAGACCCCGACCCGAGAGACCTCGTTTAGAGTTGATTAAGTTGTATTTTTAGTTTTAAGTGTTTAGTGGTTTTTGGATTAGTTGGGGACTAGAATAGCTTTTATGATAGCTTTGGGGAATTTGGAGAGCCTTTTTATTTGTGGGACCCTTTGGGGGTTCTTGTTAAGAATTGTGCGAGATTGGGGGTTTACCGATGATTTCCAAGAATCATGTTTTTAACCCCATTGGACTTATCTTGTTAATCCCTACAACTTTCATGTTGACATCGTTTTCATTCAAGGACCTTAAACCCGATTTTTCACTAATTGAGGGCAAAATGGTCTTTTTACCCAAAATCTGGACACCGATTTCAATGTCACCAAAATGTGCAAAATATATACTTTTTGGAAACTAGAAATTTTGCCGATCAACTTTGTCTTCTTCGTCGAATTCGCTTGAAGCCCCGAAAACCATGTTTTGAGCCCGAGAAGTCTTTTAAGTTGTGGGCCCCACTCCCACTTACTATATATAGAAAGCTTCTTCTTCATTTTCTCATTTCTGGCAAAAACCCTAGAGGAGAAGAGAAATCCCAGCCCTAAGGGTTTTCCCTTACCTTTTCTTGCCTCTTCATCTTCAATCCCCCACTAAACTAGTGCTAATGGAAAATTAGTTGCTATAATCTTCTTCCTCATCTCAAGGCCTTCGTCTTGACACCATTTTTGAAGAAAACCGCCCACTCCAAGACTTCCTTTGGACAACACCTTGCCTTTTGAAGAACTTCTTTGTAAGTGATTTTCCTAAAGGTTTTATAATCTTGTTTGTTTAGCCCTAGGGTAGCTCTATTTCAATTATTGGAAAATTCCGTCTTGTTTTACTTGGATTTTGTTGATCTAGGGTTTGGATTTGGGGGTTTTGTGTATAGGTGTTTGATTGTGGAACTAAGAGGTGATTAGAGCTCAATTGAATTGCAATTGGACCCAAGGCGATGAAATGATTCTCATGTGTTTTATCATGTTTTATGCAAAATCTTGATTTGTTTTCCTTAATAGTTTTCATGATTTATCATGTTTGATGGTTTAGTCTTATTGATTTTGAGTGATGATTTGATGAGATAATGAGGTCAAGGAATAGCCCAATTATTTGTGAAGATATGTATGGAAGAAGGGGAAAGAAAGGAAATGGATTGGAGTTGGACAAGAGAAGAATTCAACCAAATGGGTTGAGATTCGCTACAGGACCGATCGATCGCCCATCAGGTCCGATCGATCGGACTGTAAATAACTGAGAGGGTTTCCAGGACCGATCGATCGCCCATCAGGTCCGATCGATCGGACTGTAAATAACTTGAAGCAATTCAAGACCGATCGATCGGCCAAGGAGTCCGATCGATCGGACTGAAATGAGATGAACCGTAACATAGGAGAATTGTGAGACTATTTTCCAAATTCATTCCAAGCCCATACTCAAGTCCAATTCAGCTCTATCCCTTATCTTCTTATTTGAAGACATTGAACCTGTAATGACGCATTTAAACCCATGAAAGATTGGGGTACATTGTGAGGGGCTGTAGTGTGGAGGTATTGTTTGGAGGCCCAACGCTATTGAAGGATGAGTAAGGCATTGAATGAAGTCCGAAGGAAGGAGGAACCTCATCATGGTGATTCCATGAGGTTGTCTAGATTGATCAATGTGTATAAGGACCCGGAATGTCCCTAACTCTTAAAGAGTACCAAAATTTCATCATATCCGACATACGGGACCCTATTCGCACTGATTCAATTCTAGAAACCCATTGTTAGCCTGTAAAGGTATTGGAAGCTAATTGTATTTGATTTCCAACCAATCCCCTATTTTGAGATTTCAATCGTGATCGGTGAGTACTCTTGAACCGAGAACATTGTGTTACCATATTGTTAATTTGTTTAGACTCGCCCCGACTTTTATACGTTTTGTACCTATGAGTTCCCGCCCCGCTATGTGTATTTATCTGTTTTGATTTTCGCATGTTACCTATGAGTCGGCACCACTAAGCTTGGATAACCTTATCGGTTTGATCCACCGGTTTGGATATCCCCCTTCAGTTATACCCGCTGCAGCATGGTTCCCGCCTCGCCCCGATATACCCGGTTCGCTACCGTGGTCCCGCAGAGTATTATATGTATTTATTATATAAAAAATCGTTGACTCTCCTCACCTCGTGTGACTGAGGTTAACGTCGTTGATTCTCCTCACCTCGTGTGACTGAGGTCAATGTCCCGATGTGCTCTTATCACTTTTGTGAGAGAGGATTTAGCTTTGTGTGGTTGCCATCTTGTTAGTCCCGAATCCTTGTTACCTTACATGTTTTATTTGCATATGTAACTCTTTAAATGTTGCATTTTCTTTTATGAAAATTCATTGTTTATCTAGAATTTTACTATGTTTCTAAAGGCATCATTGTTTTGAATTATTGTTATATCCTTTCACCCACCTGCCAGACCGTCGTGTCTGATCCATTTATTTTGGTACTCAGGTCCCGAGCTTATTGCCTTTGAGGAGGAGCCAGAGGAGGCGGTCGGTGAACCGCAGCGAGTGATTGAGTGGCAAGCCGATGATGTCATGTAGACATTCGGCCTTGCCTTGAGAACGATACACTTTGGGAACTTATGATATCTTTATCTTAGATTTCCTTTGGTTGTACGGTCTTTGTTGACCGTTATTTTGGGGGCATTAATCAACTGATATTTTGTAAATATACTTAACTTTACTTTTGGGGAAATATGCTTATGATCATTGCTCATTCTGATATCTTGTCATGATTAATCATAAATCAGTCTTGTTCATAGAATTGAATGGTATTAGTATGGTTTGCTACACGCTTCCGCAATCTTGAAAATATATTGGATATGGTTATATGTGAGATGATGTGTAAAGATAATCCTCACCGCGGAACCCTGTGGGAAATCACGTGCACGGATAAATGTTCTTTTAATTCTGTGTGCGGTTTAGCCAAAGAGATGCACGTGGCGCGGCATCACCCACCACTGTCCCGACTCCCGGACTCGGATCTTCCCCTTTCGGTCCGGGGTCGCGACAGTGTTTCTTGATTTCTCAAGTAGAGTTAACTCTTCTTAATTTTGACCATGCCCTTTTATTTATTTATTTTTCCATTTAGGTCGATGCTCTTTCTCCTCTTTCAAATCAATGTGTGTTTATCGTTCTTAGTGTTTTAAGAGCGAAACTCAGCTTATTCTATTTTACAAGTATTAATTCAAGTTTGAAATTCAAATATTGATTACTTAGCATGCAAACACTTTGGAACTTGTGTAAAAATATATTGTTAGACTCCACCAATAATTTTTGTAAATCTTTATGTCACGACCCCGAACCCGAGGGGCCGTGAAAATTATTGGGAGTTTAGTGATGATTTATGTTTCTCCCAAGATCCACGTGTGTGAGGATAATACATTCCAACACATCTTGAATATTTTGCGGAAGCTTTCGTGGCGTTGCGACCCGAAGTCCGTGGCCATCGGATTCCGTGTCGCACTCAACCCAAGCATATAATTATCTTATCAATGAACATATCAGACTGGAACAGACCATTATAACAAAATACAGAGCTGCCAGTATCTGGATATTATATTCCCATATATATTCAAGTTACAATAACAATGTGCATAAATTACAATCCCAATAAACAGGCTAATCAAAGCCATACAAAAACAAGCTAATAATCTCTACCCCATATGTGATGTAGCTCCGATGTCAAGCTTAATGTCTACACGACATAGCCGACAAAATAACCTGCAAGCTCATGGCTCCATAGCCAACACGTACACTCTGATCGGGCTAGATATCTGAACCTGAGTACCAAAGTAGTGGGTCAGACACGACGGTCAGGCAGGTGGGTGAAAAGATAATACAAGTGCTGAAAAATAAAACATATGATAAATCATGGTATTTGACAAAATTCTATATTCATACAAAATGGGTATAAAACATGAGTATTTGACAAGACATGTACTCCTTTAAAGCATGTATAAAACATGAATATTTAGCAAAACATGTATTCATTTGAAACGGGTGTAAAACATGGATATTTGACAAATCGATAATTTATTTAAAACATGTACAAAGTATGAATATTTACAAACCGGTATTTCATTTAAAGCATGTATGAATCATGTATATTTAAAACAGTAAGGGTATCAAGGATAGGGAACTGTCAAGATGGCAACCACACAAAGCTAAATCCTCTCTCACTAAAGTGAAGAGAGCACATACCCTACGGGATCATTGACCTCAATCACACAAGGTGAGGAGGAACAACGATAAGATACTATAATATACATATATATATACTCTGCGGGACCACGGTAGCGAACCGGGTAAAAACTCTGCAGGTTCCAGACTGCAGCTGACTATCGGGAGGGGAAGGATCTCCAAGTCAGTGGACCAAACCGACAAGGTTGTCCAGTGCCGACTCATAGGTCAAATACGATAAATAAAATCAAATGCATAGTAAAGGAACGGGGTACCAATATGCACAAATACATATTCACATCAGGTTGACACATACAGGTTAACAAAAGCTAAACACATCACTTTTAATATTCTCGAGACAGCCTAGTCATATCACATGGGTTTCAAATTCCAAATAAGAGTTTGGTTGAAAATCGAGTACAAATGGTTTCTCATATATTTCCGGGCTAGACAATGAGGTTCCCAGAATTGAGTCAGTGTGAATAGGGTCCCGTATGTCGGTCATGATATAAATTGGTACTATTTAGGAATTAGAGACATTCCGAGTCCTTATGCACATTGACCAATCTAGAAATCCTCACCGAATCTCCAAGATGAGGTTTCTCCTTCCTCCGGACTTCATACAACGCCTTACAAGTCCTTACATAGCATTGGGGCTCCAAACAATACCTCCCCACTACATCACATCACAATTTACCCAAATCTTTCCTGGGCTTCTAAGCATCATCACAGGCCCAATGGCTTCAAATAAGAAGAAAAGGGATAGGGCTGAATTGGACTTGAATATGGGCTTGAAGGTGAGTCTGGAGAACGGTCCAACAATCCCCTTTTGCAGCTCTTCTCATTTCAGTCCGATCGATCGGACTCATTGGCCGATCGATCGGACCTGAAATGCTCTCAGTTATTCACAGTCCGATCGATCGGGCCTGTAATGCCCACAGTCCGATCGATCGGACAGCGACGAATCTCAGCCTAATTGGTTGGATCCCCCTTTTGTCCAATCCCTTTCCATTTCCTTTCTTTCCCCTTCTTCCAAACACAACTACATGAGTATTTGGGCCCTTTCTTGACCTCCTCAACTCATCAAATCATCATTCCATAAAAATGGATCCAACCTCTTCATCCCATTCACATTTAACCAAAGAAATCCATTACTTGAAACAAGTCAAAACTTAATACAATCAAGATATCATTTTCAAGAAAGCAATATGCTAGAAAGATGCATTAATGAGTGTATTTCAAATCTCAATAAAAGCATGTCATGAAGTAAAGCTTAAGTAATGAAAATCATTAATAAAAGCTAAGCATTTGCATAAAAACATGATTAATGAAAATAAATCATTTCATCCACTTGCCTTAGGTCCAAAGCTAAGCAAATCAACCTCTAATCACACTCCAAGCCAAGAAATCACAACCTATTCAAAAACCCAAAAACAAGCCCTAAAATGTCAAAACCAAGAAATACAAAGAGAAAGCTTTCAATAATGGAGATGGAGAGTCTCATGGGCTAGGAAAACACAAATCTAGGAGATGGAGAGAATCACTTACTTAGAAAGTCTTCAAATAAGCAAGGTTAGCTCAATGAGAAATTCGAAGTTGATGAATCCTTCTAAAAATGGTACCAATTGAAAGCTCTTGACGAGGTGAACAAGATTGGTGAAGATCTTCTCTTGATTTGAGTAAGGCTTGATGGTGATTTGTGAGGAAGAAAACAAGGGAAGAAGAAAGGGGTGGAAAATCCCCCATTCCTACACAGGCAGCACCGCTGGGACGATTGGGAGAGAAGAGGGAGAGGAGATGGGTACTTATAATGGGTGGGTGTGGGCCCCACCATACTTAAAACACTCAAAACTTGCAAATTAAAACACGAAAAGTATCCGAAATAAAATTATCTTCCTAACAAGGTTAATATTGACATACTTCCGGGGTCCACAGAAAAAGTCAACTGTTTGGTCAAAGGGATCAAAACAATGGATTCAAGTGTTAAGACATCGATTTATGGGCCTCGGATGTGATCGACCAAGAAGAGGGAAATGTTTCTTATAAAATCTAGTTTTCAAAAAGTATATATTTGGCAAGGTTCTAAGATCTCAAAATTTGGGTCCATATGCAATGTGAAAAGACTGATTTTGCCCCCAGGGCTGGAAAAACTAATTTTTGGAGCTTCGGATGGGCACGGAGTGAACACGAAAGTTGTAGGGAATGGCGAGATTAGTCAAATGAAGCTAAAATGGGAATTTTCAGAAATCAAAGAGAATCTCTCCAAAATGACTATACAAAACAAATAGGACCCTATGGTCACTGTCTAGGTTCACTGGCTCCCAAAACCAAAGAAAATATAATCAAATTCAGAAATTCGATCAAACAACCGGTAAACCCACTGAGAAAATAAATCCATGATTAAAACCATGCTAACCAGGAAATCTGGGGTCGGGTTCTCACATTTATATCTTCACATATGTGGACATCCAATAGAAAATGTTTTTCTATTGATATCTCATTAATCATTAGATACTTTGTTGCTTGCCCATGCTCAATATACACATCCTTTGCTAGGCTCATAATGCAATAATTATTTCTATTACTGACTACTTTTGTAATTTCTTCTTTACATTGACATTTACTTCTCTAAGAAAGAAGTAGTCCTTCTGCAAGTCATTGTTCATGTCTTGCATTTTCTGTTGAAGTGGTATTTTATGAAGTATATTGTTTTCCGAACTAGAGTCATTTTCTTATGGATTGACAAAGTATGAATTCTGTCAATGTTAACTACCAAATTATATACAACACGAATTCCTCAAAAGAGCCACTTGTTGTTCGTTCTTCTTTTACCCCATGTTATGGACTAGAATATTGTTCACAATGATTTTATTCTCAATTCCATTATTTCTTAATTCTTACGAATATATTGCTGTCAGCTAATGGTTGAATTTCTACTGACTTGCAGGAGATTGTTTCAACATACCCGGTTCGACTTCTTTCTCCTCCAACTACAACAAAGCGAATCTATAATGCACTTGCTCTTCCTAGGGTTCATTATCCACACTTCAATTTAAAAATCTTTTTTCCTTTTTAAAGCTTTCTTGTTAATCTAGATAAAAATATTGTAGTGCTAGAGGTGAAAGAGAATTTGAAGTATGAATGGAGTGTTCTGTTTAGTACTTAGGTCATTTTCCTACACTTGAGCCATTTTCTTATTGATTGTCATCTAGATAAAAATATTGCAGTGCTAGCGGTTATAAAAATGGGCATGTACTCATGTCATTTTCCTACACTATTTCTTGAAAGAGGGCATCGCATGTTAATCAAGTTGTAGTGGTCTTTATCCATGTACTTCCACCCATTTGGAATTTTAGCTGTTATAGCTCTCTACCTTCAAAATATTTAGATGCTTTTTCTATATTCATTTTTGTGTTTGATGAAAGTATTTACCCATGCAACGAGATTTAATAGCTATATTAATTAATTGATTTGTGTCCATTATTATCTTTGAGAAGTGCAGTTCGACATTACATTTCCTGCACTTGCGTGTTTCGTAGTCAGCCTTGATGCAATGGATATCAGTGGAGAGCAACACCTTGATGTGGTATGTAACTCAGAGTGTTAATTAGCAATTTATGCTCATTTTTTACTGTATTAAATTTGGTTGGTACCAATCTATTTTTATAATGAAATAGGTCTGAATTGAAATCATAATTGTTTGCTTCTGCAATCATTTTCCAATCTAAATGGCTGTCAACAGTATTATGATTTATTATTGATGATTAATTTATTTACTGCTCTGCACATTGTTATGACTGCAGCGACATGATATCATCAAGAAAAGAATAGATGCTCATGGCAATGTGATTGAGACTAGGCAGGATGGAATTGGTTCACCTACGGTTAGGAGCTGACTTCATTTCTTTTGCTTCTCTTTTGGCATAGCATACATCATCTTGTTCTTTTTGTCTACTTTTGATGCACTTTTAAAGTGTTCACGTTTTCATTTCATGTGATGCAGATAGAAAAGCCTTTGCAAAGACATGGCGGAAGGCTTGAGCACAATGAGACATACTGTGGTTCTTGCTATGGTACAGAAATGGTATGTTTTCAAGTGTGCTTTATGTGCATTGTGTTTGGTTAGGTTTGGGTTGAGTACTATAAATAACTTGTATAGGATCATCCCTAAATGGACCCATTTATCAATCGGGTTAAAATGTCAACACGAACCCAACCAATAAGTTAATAAGGGCTCAATCCGAACCCACAATGAACAGATTGGGTTCAGGTTGGATTGGTGGAATATAGTGTAATTTGTTGTGCTTGTTGGGTTTTTTTTTTATGAGATGATAGCATTGGTTGTTAGCAAATGGATGGTTAGGATTTATTTAAATGTTTGAAAGAGTTTTTGATGGTGTTAATACATGCCCTTTACGAAGGGGGTCCGGGGGTATCCCCCGGCAGGGGTCGAGCTTTTGAAAAAATTAAAAAAGGAAACCGATACAAATCTTTTTTTTTTTTGAAAAAATTAAAACTAATGGCGGTCGCTAATACTTTTTTAAAAAATTTTGTTGAGTATTAGCGACCGCCATTGGCGGTCGCTAATATTTTTTTTTAATTTTTTTAATTGAGTATTAGCGACCGCCAATACTTAGTGACCGTCAATGGTGGTCGCTAATAACCTTTTGCGACGACTTTTCGCGGCGGCTACTAAGCGGTCGCTAAAGAGTATTAGCGACCACCAGGGGACTTTTAGCGACGGCTACTGGCGGCCGCTAAAAGTCATTTTTCTAGTAGTGTATCATTTGAAACCTTATTGTAAGGAAATTACTTTTAGGTCCATTACTTGGACCACAAGTCATTACCTTTCTCTAATTGTGGTCATTATAGGAATCCCATTTTCATAGGATACATGCTATCTTTTACTCAAATACGGTTTCCTAATGAGATATATTCCATAATAAACTCTACATTGATGGACGGTTGAGATTAAAACTAATGGAATCCTAATTGGAAATTTGGTCCTCTCTCCACCTATAAAATAGAGTCTTTCCTCCATCACAAAGACTCACTCACGAAATTCAACACATTAAGGTTTATAGGCAAGGAGAGAGAAATCAAAATTATTCCCTAAACTCATCTTGGACAGATCTCAACATCAACCAACAACAGCATCAGACAGCAGGATCGGAAAGCTCTCTGCATCAGGATGTCTAGAGGTAATCTTTAATCTATTTAAGATTAAATCCTACATGTTATTATCATGACGTTCTCGATCTTAGGGTTCATGTTAATAATAGACTAACATGTGGTATTAGAGCATGGTTATTGGAGAACACATGATCGTCCATTAATTAGGATAACTATGCATTGCCATAATCGGTAAAAATAGATCCGTTTCTAACTCTGTTTTGCAGCAATATATCGATCCAACTATTATGGCCTGCATGAATGGTTTATAGTTATGTTATTCCACAATTTTAATTTGACCACGACTGTTTGATCGTGATTTATTTAAAGTTTTGAATTTTTTCTTTCGTTATGTATTAAACTCCTGCGTGAGTAAAAATTCAATGTAATAGTTAAATAGATCTGTAACTGGAACGTCGTGACTGAAGTGGAGGCTATTTCGAGACTGAAGATGGCGTTCTTGAAGCAATCGAAGATAAAGACAGATGATAAAAAGGATGACAGAAAATAGGCCATATAGTTGGATCATATTTTCATAATTATTCCGTATTATGGTGATTATCTTTAATATGTTTATTCATAATCAATGATATAATGCCTCAAAATTTTTTTCCGGGGCGAGCCGGAGGACTGCCCTCCGGGGCTCGGCCTTCTTTATCAGTACTTTTCATATAACGAATGATCAATCATGTATGCATGCAATATATAATGTTATCTATTCATATTAAGCTAATTTTGATCATGAGAGTTTAATGCTTAAGGTTAGGTCTCACCACAGTGACCCTAACAATTAAATACTGAAATTTAGCCCTAATAGTACCATCATGATATTTACTTTTCCCATTGTTCAAGTGCATGAAGCATTTAGTCGCCCACAGGCGGATTATATTCATACGTTTGAACAATAATTAAGGAGTGTTTGTTTATACATGGACCAAAGATATCCACAGATATCTTACTTGTTCTAATTAAAAGTAACATCACTCATTTAAACCACCTTGAATATGATGACCTTAGATGGTATAATGTGTAGAAATTATGGTGACTACCCACAGGAGCACCTAAATTCTTTTTTGTCGTATATATTCATATATTAAGCATGTGTTGTCTTATTTTAATTAAAGCCTTATTGTTATATCTCTATTGCAGTTATTGTACCCACTAATCTGAATTCGCATGCTACATCTGTCACTAAGCTCAATGGAACCAACTTCTTCGAATGGAAAGAGCAAGTTGAGTTCACATTGGGTGTACTTGAATTGGATATGGCTCTTCGTAAAGATAAGCCAGCTTCACTCACTGAAACAAGTAATGCTGAGGTAAAGACCCTCTTTAATGCTTGGGAGAAGTCTGACAGACTAAGCACTATGTTTTTGCGAATGACTATTGATACCAATATCAAAACATCCCTTCCTACACCTGAGAATGCTAAGGACTATATGAAGGCCATTCAAGATAGGTTTAAGACTGCAGACAAATCCCTTGCTGGGAAACTAATGGCAGATCTTACAACCATGAAGTTTGATGGCACTCGCTCAATGCATGAGCATGTCATTGAGATGACCAACCTTGCTGCTAAACTAAAGAATTTGGGACTATCCGTGGATGAGGCTTTTCTCGTCCAATTTATCCTAAACAGTTTACCTCCTCAGTACGAGCCTTTCAAAATTCACTACAACACTATTACGGAAAAGTGGACAGTGAATGAATTGGCAAACAAACTGGTTCAAGAGGAGGCCAGGCTGAATCAACAAGGTATTAAAGTAGCTCATTTCGTTCAAGGAGCTGGAAACAAAGCTGAAAGAAAGCAAAATTCAGGCCAGAAAAGGGCACCACCCAAATCTAATGTGGCCAGTCAGAACCCCAAGAAGAAAAAGAAGGAAAACGTATGCAAATTTTACAGGAAACCTGGACATTTTCAGGCAGACTGCATTAAACGTAAAGAATGATTCGAAAAGAAAGGTAACCCTATGGGTTTCGTAAGCTATTTCGAATCAAATCTTACTTATGTTTCTTCTGATACTTGGTGGATTAACACTGGTACTAATGTTCATGTTTCCAATTCAATGCAGGGATTCCTTACGATCCAAACCATAAACCCAAGTGAGAACTTTATTTTTATGGACAACAAAGACAAAGCTCCAGTTGAACCTATTGGCACTTTTCGTCTTGTTTTAGATAGCGGTTATCAGTTAGACTTATGTCAAACTCTTTATGTTCCGTCTATTTCACGCAATTTAGTTTCTGTAAGCGCACTTGATAAAGATGGTTACTCGTTTGAATTAGGAAATGGTAATTTCAGTTTACTTAAAAATTCTAGTCGTATTGGTTCTGGAATTTTGATTGATGGGCTATACAAGTTTCATCTTAATAGTCAAATTGCTGAAACCCATCTTACCCTGCATTCTAAGGAAACCAAACGAAAGTCATCTAAAAATGACTCTTATTTCTTGTGGCATAAAAGACTAGGTCACATATCCAGTGAAAGAATCAAATGATTAGTAAAAGATGGTGTCCTTCCGGATCTAGATTTTACTAATACTAAGGTATGTGTGGATTGTATTAAAGGCAAATCAACAAAACACACAAAGAAATGAGCCACAAGAAGTACTCAGCTTCTTGAAATAATTCATACAGACATTTGCGGACCCTTTGATGTTCCAACCTTTGGGGGAGAAAAGTACTTCATTACCTTTATTGATGATTACTCGCGTTACTGTTATTTATACTTGTTGCATGACAAATCTCAGTCTGTGAATACTGTACAAGTGTTCATTACTGAGGTCGAAAGACAACTAGATAGAAAAGTGAAAATCATAAGGCCAGATAGAGGTGGTGAATTTTATGGTAGGTATGACGAAACAGGACAACATCCTAGACCTTTTGCAAAACTTCTCCAAAAGCTTGGAATTGTTGCCCAATACACAACGCCTGGTTCTCCATGGCAGAATGGTGTAGCAGAAAGGCGGAATCGTACATATATGGAAATGGTTAGATCCATGATGAGTCATGCTAACTTACCTATATCATTGTGGATGGATGCCCTACGCACAGCTGTTTATATCTTAAATAGGGTTCCTAGTAAGACAGTTCCAAAAACACCCTTTGAACTGTGGAAAGGATGGAAACCGAGTTTAAGACATCTCCAAGTTTGGGGTTGTCCAGCTGAGGCTAGAGTCTACAATCCACATGAAAAGAAATTGGACCTTAAAACGATCAGTGGTTACTTTATAGGTTACCCAGAAAAGTCCAAAGGATTTAGGATTTACTGCCCTAACCATAGTACGAGAATTGTTGAAACCGGTAATGCTAGATTCTTTGAGAATGGCGAATTCAGTGGGAGTAATAAACCTCAAGATGTGATCATTCAGGAAATCAAGGTACCTATCCCTTTACCCTCTATTCCGAAAGATGTTGGAAATCCTCCCATTGTCGAACCATTTAACAATGAGGAAAACCCAATCAATGATCAACAACTCCATAATAAGATTGTCGCCAATGAACATATGGATGAAGCACCAGAGGAACCAGCATTAAGAATGTCTCAAAGACAAAGGAGATCAGCTATTTCCGTTGATTATATGCTTTACCAAGTAGAATCTGAAGAAAGGACAATTAAGGACCTGGTTTCTTATTCACAAGCCATTAAGGATGTTAATTCTAGTAAATGGATTGAAGCCATGACGGATGAATTGAAATCTATGGATGAAAATCAAGTATGGGAAGTTGTTCAATTGCTTATAGTACACAAGCCAATTGGATGTAAATGGGTCTTCAAGACCAAATGCGACTGCAAAGGAAATATTGAACGACATAAAGCTAGGCTTGTTGCCAAAGGTTTTAATCAGAAAGAAGGCATTGATTATACTGAGACCTTTTCCCCTATGTCCAGGAAGGATTCTCTTAGAATTATCATGGCATTAGTAGCTCACTATGACCTCGAGTTACATCAATGGATGTGAAAACTGCATTTCTTAATGGAGACTTGGAAGAAGAAGTCTACATGCGTCAACCTGAAGGCTTCATAATTAAAGGTCAGGAAGACATGGTCTGCAAACTTAAGAAATCAATATATGGATTGAAACAAGCTTAGAGGCAATGGTACCTAAAGTTTCATGAAATCATTACTGCCTTCGATTTCACAAAAAACATGGTCAACCCTTGCATATACCTCAAGATCAGTGGGAGTAAGTTCATATTTTTGGTTCTGTATGTTGATGACATATTACTGGCTAGTAGCGACCTTGGTTTATTACATGCTACAAAGGACTATCTCTTTAAGAACTTTGAAATGGAAGATATGGGTGAGGCTTCCTATGTGATAGGAATAAAAATATTCCATGATATGTCACTTGGTATTTTAGGGTTGTCTCAAAAAGCATATATTTACAAAGTTCTAGAGAGATTTGGCATGATGACATGTTCCTCTAGTCCTGTTCCACTGCATAAAGGAGACAAACTTGATCTTACGCAGTGTCCACAGAACGAATTGGAATGTAAAGAAATGGAAAAATATCCTTATGCTTCTCTTGTAGGGAGTCTGATATATGCACAGGTCTGTACAAGACCTGACATTAGTCATGCTGTTGGGATGCTGGGTAGATTTCAAAGTAACCCAGGAATTGCTCATTGGAAAGCTGCGAAGAAAGTGCTGAGATACCTCAAGGGAACAAGGAATTATATGCTCACATACAAAAAATCAAGTCACCTACAAGTGACTGGTTATTCAGTTTCAGATTTTGCTGGATGTCCTGACACCAGACTTTGCACTCTTGGCTATGTGTATCTTTTATGTGGAGGTGCAATATCATGGAAAAGCCAGAAATCCGAGTTACTTTACACATCCACCATGATGCCTGAATATGTGGCATGTTATGAGGCTGCAATTCAGGGAACATGGTTGCGTAATTTTATCTCTCAGTTTGGAGCTTTGAGCTTCATCTCTAAGCCATTACCTGTTTACCGTGACAATGACGCTGCAACCTTCTTCTCCAAGTATGACAGGATATCTAAGGGAACTAAACACTTGGACCTTAAATATCTATCACTGAAGCAAGATGTTAGATTACATAAATTTGTCATTAAGTCCATACGTACAGATTTCATGGTTGCAGACATATTCACGAAATGACTACCTCTAAAGACCTTTCAAGGTCATACTGAAAGCATGGGTCTTGAAGATAGTTCTTAATTATCATTTTCTGTCTTTTATTTCTTTACTTGTATTTGACATTTATTGAGCTCTTAATGCATCTCTACATCTGCCATTTCTGTTTTTCCATTGTGTACATATTTATGTTTGGATGAATAATAAACAGAAATAGTCTTTAAACAAAGACATTATGAGACCATTACGTCAATATCTTATTACGGTCTAGTTATGCAAGTTGTAAATGACGTAGTACATGGAAGTAAGCATGTTGCAAAATAATGTGTGCACGCCATGACTCTCATTCACAACAGAATTAGCCAAGACACTTATGATAAACGACTAAAGAAGTGTTTAGCATATAATGCGCGCCTTATGATTCCTAAAATGAAAACATTAATGGATCTCCCTATTGACCAAGTGGGAGACTGTAAGGAAATTACTTTTAGGTCCATTACTTGGACCACAAGTCATTACCTTTCCCTAATTGTGGTCATTATAGGAATCCCGTTTTCATAGGATACATGCTATATTTTACTCAAATACGGTTTCCTAATGAGATATATTCCATAATAAACTCTACATTGATGGACGGTTGAGATTAAAACTAATGGAATCCTAATTGGAAATTCGGTCCTCTCTCCACCTATAAAATAGAGTCTTTCCTCCATCACAAAGACTCACTCACGAAATTCAACACATTAAGGTTAAGAGACAAGGAGAGAGAAATCGAAATTATTCCCTAAACTCATCTTAGACGGATCTCAACATCAACCAACAACAGCATCAGACAGCAGGATCGGAAAGCTCTCTACATCAGGATGTTTGGAGGTAATATTTAATCTATCTAAAATTAAATCCTACATGTGATTATCATGATGTTCTCGATTTTAGGGTTCATGTTAATAATAGTGAATGAATTGGCTAACACTTATAACATGAGCTTTTTGACATAAACCCCATTTATTATGTATATTTCCATTTTGAGTCAAACCAAGACTCATTTGATTCATTTCAAATCAAAGGAAAATAAGTGCATTATGAAAGTTATTGTACTCATCGATACACACATGATGGTATCAAGTTTCAGCGTATTCGACACGAAAATCCGTATTTACGGAAAAGTCCCTAATCTCTTTAATTCGGATCTAATTCAACTCAATTAACCCAGTCTCTTCCAAATTTACTCAATTACGTTTAACTCATTCTATTAAGACTAACTTAATTCATTTTAGTCATTAACAAGCTTTAACTCATTTAATCATGCTTAATTTGTATTAATCTCGATTAACTAGAGTTAATCTTGATTAACTCAGGACGGGGTGTAACAATGGTTGAAGATGAAAGCTTGGCATTACATTGATCCGTTTATGAAGGGTTTGATTTAACAACTTCGATTTGGTGCCCCACAAGCAGTAGAACAAATCATGAATTCCGTTTTATCATTTGAGGTTCTTTTTATGAATAAACAAATCATTTATTAATTTGATTTTTCTTTCCTTATAATTATTCTTTTGTTCCTTTATTAATTTGATTTTTCTCTCCTTATTTTTATTCCTTTTTTTTATCTATTGTTTATTTCTGCTTGATCATACTTTACATAATAGTTATTTGTGACCATGCATTCCTTCTATGAATTACATGCCCTGTTTTTCTTTGAAGTATTCTTTTGTGTAGTTATAATTCTGTATTTTAACAGGAAGTGGGTTGTCCATACATTGGATCCTAAGGTTTGCATTTGAATTATATGTTGGTGCAACAACTATATTTTGTATGATTTATACCTAATTGGATTTATTTTTGCTTTTCTGATTTATCCTAATATGTAATACATTTGCTTAATAGATACTCGATATCATTTATTTTAACTAAATTCTTTAGTAGTTCACATAGCTTTCTAATTTTATACTCTAATCTTTATACGCTTGAAGCACTCAATTAAAAATAAATCGATTATCTTTTTACTCTACTTTTTTTTTCAAATTTATTAACTACTACTATATATCTTTTTTTTGTTAGTGTCAGCCCGAGCTTGCTACAAGTTAGGATTAAAAGAGTCGGATGATGCGATGGAGATAGTGTAGACAATTATAGAATACTCAAGCTAAAGCATTTATATATGTTATTAAGATTTTTTTCCTTTTTCTTTTAATATGCGCTTGGTTATGATGGAGATGCACTTCTTCTTTTTTCCCTTTTGAGTGAAAGATGCGTCAGCTTCAAAAAGGTTGGTCTCAAGTAGCTTTATTTTACAATATTTGTTAATCTACATTACTCTTATTCTTCATTTGTCTGATGAATTAGTGATTGCAAAAACCACGGCCCTATATGTGTATTTAGTTACAATTATTAATTTTTTGTCATCTTAAATTGTGTTATATCATTTCTAGAATTATGGTTGTTAATTTTAATTAGTAATTTTTAAAAAGAATAGAAACCAAATGAAACATTTATTAGAAATATGAAGTCCACCAAATCAGATCAAGGAAAAAACTAAAAATCATATGAAAATGTAATGGGTCTCCTAGAATGATTATTATGATTTCAAAAGAATGTTGAAGTGAAATCTAACAAATTGAAGTGCTCTCATTTTGAAATTACTATATCATGAGTTTTACTGGCACGGGTGTGTTTTGCTAGTTAGTGCATATATGAACCTGGCTAATTCCAATTGAGAAACCAGCCAATTCATTTCATTTAATTTTGACTAGATTTACATAGCTTGTCTCTCTCAAGTGCCTCTTTATATTCCTCTTTATTTCAACCTTGTAACAACTAAAACCATTTTTCCAAATCCATTAACCCTCAATTGGTTTCTTAACCTAATGAATGTGCAATCAATTTCGATTTAATATCCAATGAATCACAATAACAACAATGTCATTAAACATATATCAAAGGGTCTTTTGGACTCCCTGCCCCTTTAGCCAAAGGAGTTGTTCGCACTCAAAGCCATACGACACCAAATGCCACACGGTAATAGAAAAGATAAGCAAAAGCTTTATGTAGCTTAAATCTTCCGCCATCTTTAAGATCTCTTGATGTAAGTTTCCATTCCAAATCTTCAAATTCATTTTATTTTTTCAATGCTTCTTGTTGTTCTTTCATCTCCTGATGATTTACTTTTCCATTCTTTCTATGTATCACTTGCAGGCAAATTATATGCTTGGGGTTTTTTCTCAAATCTAATAGAATTCTAAGGTTATCCACTAGGTATTTACTCGGCTCCCCTTAGGCCCGTAGGGATTATTCTTACCCAAAGGGCTGGGACACCCTCCGTTATAAAAAAAAAAAAAAAATAGTTATCTTTACAGGAGATGGATGTGGTGTGAATTGTTGTATGAAGTTGTATCGTAGTCTTCTGTTTCTATCTAATCTAATGTCATGGATGCATTTATGCGTATGTGTATATATACGTCGATGGAGAAGTATACAATTACTCCAAATAAGCAATACACATTCCATGGAATGAGAGTGCCATTGATATGGTAAACAATGCAACTCCACTTCAACAAATAATTTCATTTCCAAATGTAAACATTTTGAGGTAAAAAAATTTAGTCATATTTGTTGAAATGAATAATTGGAAACCACTCACATCAATTTTATAAATGTCAAATGGAAATAGCACATGTCAATTTTATAAATGTTTGTATCATTTGTTTAGTAACCAGCGAATTTTCATCAAAATGGACGAATAAATTAGAAAACATTGAAACAAAACAACAAAAAAGAAAAGAAAGAAGATCCATATGTAGTAATTTCATCTTTTCACACTTGAAACACAATCTATATTTATGAAATGAATCTGATTCAAGATGTGTATAAAGCAGCTACTGATTGTCATGTATATCATTTTCCATTTCTTTCTATCCAAATTCGCATCTACTATGAAATAAGTTGCATATCTTTTGGATGCTCAAGTACACCCTTCAGTAACTAGGGCACCCTTGTTATAATTTCTAAAGTCTACTATTTCTTAGGAAGCATTTTAATTATGAACAAATCTTTTTTTCCCCTTTTTTAATGCTACTTATTTAAACAACTTAATGAAAAATTATTTGCCCTGATTGATTTGACTGTTTCATCTTGGTCATGCAAATGAGAAGAATGTATCAATCCTTTCTCAGTCATAGTTTGCCAAAGAATGTGTTTTAGTTGAATTTTATGATTTTCCTTCGACTTCCTTGTTGACTGCTGAAGCTGAGTACATTGCTATTGGCCGTTGTTGTACTCAACTTCTTTGGATGAAACAAATGTTGGCCGACTATGGGATTGATCAAGATATTATATATGTCTGTTTACTGCGACAATCAAAGTGCCATTGACATATCCAAAAATCCTGTCCAACATTCTCGAACCAAACACATTGATATTAGGCATTTATCCATGAGTGGGTTGAAGAGAAGATCTACATAAACTTCCAACAGAACATCAATTGGTTGATATTTTTGCCAAACCCCTGAACCCAAGTCGTTTTGAATCACTTCGCAAGTCTCTAGGGATTTCCTCCTTTCTTTAATTAAAAGTTTTACTCTGGTTTATGCACATGCACATGCTTACTTCCATCTATGATTATATTTTGCATGTGATTTTGTTAGTATACAGTGCACAGGTCATTGTTATCATCTCCTCTGGCACTATGGATGGCACTATGGATGTTCTCCTCTGATCTTGATACATAAAAATATGAAAAAAAAAATCATGATAATCTTCTTTTTGTCTTGAACCAGAGGATCAGGGCTACCTATGGTCATGTGTGATAGCTTCTAATTGATTGAAAAGTTTCATTAGTGAAGGCTACCATGACTGATAGTGTGAAAGCCGCCTATGACGATTCATGGCTATTTACCAAAAAAAAAAAATGTGATAGCGTCCAATTGATTGAAAAGTTTCGTTGGAGAAGACAACCATGTTTGATATTGTGAAAGTCGCATATGAAGGTTCATTGGTATTTATTAAAAACAAGAGGAGGAGCGAAATGAATCAAATCGCGTGATATTAAAAAAAAAAAGATAATGATGATGTCTAGTTGGATTTTGAACTGATTCGATCATTTTCTGGGTTTGCTCCCTAGTTTTTAATCTTTATGTTCTAAAATTCTGTCATGATTAAGGGGGAGCATATCATATTTCACACTTTCACTTGATTTCGGTCAAATTGTGTATTTTCACGCTTATCCGTGGATATTTTTGTAGATGGGACACACATTTTTTTAACCATATTTGTTGTTTGTTTCTTGTTTCGAAAAAAAAAATGGAGGAAATCTGAACAGTTGTCTACGCCTTTGGAGTTGCTTCTAGAGAGTGGACTCGCTATAGCGAGACTACCGAACTCGGTGTAAAACCCAGCCCATAGGCATTTTTTCCTTTTCTGTTCTTTCTTTCATCCTTTTGCTAGGGTTTCTTTTCTCCATTTTTTTTTTTGGCTTCTCCCGTTCTCTCTCCTTTTACCCCTTACCGCAAGCTCTTCCATTTCCTTCTTTCCTCTTCCTTCATTACCCATGTATGATCCTCCTATCTTCTTCTCCTAAATTTTTGTTTCCACAAAATATGCCTTTATTGGTTGGTTTGGTTGAGGTTTGCTAAGATACATCTCTCTCGCATATCTTTGGCATTATTTTCTACAATGTGGGTGCAGAAGAAAGTTCTATTGAAAGATCATTCTCATAATTTTGATTTTTATGAATGTTGGGTGAAATGTACATGCACTTGATTGTTTTTGCTCAAATCCATTATGTGTTCTACATCATTGGTGAAGTTCATTTGTTCTATGATATGTGTTTCTTCTATATATGATGTTTCATCCTTTGGGTTCATTTGGAAGCATGTACATCTTTTTGGACATGTATATGAGCTTTTTTGCACACAAGGTGTTTGCTAATATGTCTCAGTGAATTTACGCATTGCTCTTGTGTGATTCCTTGTTTTAATGACTCTCCATGGTACAAAATGGCTCCAAAATCTTCAAAAGGGAAGCGTCCCGCTAGTTTTTCCTCTCATCTTGATATTGAACATTTCAAAGATGTTGAGAGTGCGGATCGTTTTGACTTAAGCTTCAGAAATAGAACAGTCATTTTTGAGAGAATAATTGTTCAAAATTCTCTAACTGCTTCAGCATTCACACAGTGGCTTTATCGCAATCATCTCGTGATTCTTATGAATTTGATTAATGAATGTTTTGAGGAATGGGTACGGGAGTTTTATTGCAACATGTTTGATGTTATAAACAGAGGTTTCAAGACCTTTGTTCGAGGAAAAACAATAACAATGGACGCGGACAGTATATGCTCTTTGCTAAAGCTTCACAGACCCGAACACCCAGTCTACCCAATTCCTAATCCGAATAATCATGAGTATATCATGAATGAAGTGGCTATCGTTCTCCATAGTGAACCAACTGAGTGGAATTCTCAAGTGCTGAAGATATTCGTGTTAATCTGCTCAACACGTTTGCGTGTCATAACATTGAGCCTAGAGGCCATTCCTCTAACCTTCTCTATTCTCAGGCACTTTTCCTCTATTCCTTGGGCACAGGTACATCAGTGGACATTCCACGCACTATTCTTGACTGCATGCTGTGGATTTATGATGAACTGCAGAAACTCCAACTTCTGTTTGGAGCCATGATTAGTAAATTATTGATTGAGGCTGGTTGCCAAGTATACTCTCATGAAATGCATGTTACTAAAAGGCAAAAGATTGATAGCAGAACAAGAGCGATGTCAGACACTCATGTTCGTACTCATCTTCAGGGGGAGCGAGCCCTGGTCCAAATTGAGGACGCTGATGAAGATTCCATTGAAAATCGTCTTCTAGCAGTTGAACACGCAGTGTTTGATCAGTCCATCCAGATTGAGCAATTGGATACAAGGATAGCAACTGGCTTCACTGATATTCATAATCAATTAACAGATATGTTTAACCAGCTTCGTCATCAGTGATGAGTCTGTTCTGTTGCTTCTGACCTTCTTCTCACTTTATGTGTCTATCTGCTTCTAAACTTTTTTTGCTCATTTCCGTTCAATGTAATTTTACCTCTCTCCCTTTATTATGCTACTTTGACAATTCTCTAACAAAAAGCGGGAGTAAATGTGTTAGATTGTTAGATCTATTATTTGATTAATTATCTTTCTATGAAATGATGCTAGTTCGTTGCCAAGGTTTGTTTTCGTGCAGGTTGTCTTACAGATTGGTGTTCTTATCTTTTTACAATCTTTGTGGGTCACCTTTTTGTACTGGGATAAAAGATCTATTATGTATTAAGAGTTTTGTTCACGAATTGCCAAAGGGGGAGATTGTTAGAATTTTAATTGGCTAGTTCTTCTAATTTGAACAAAACTCGAGTCCTAATCGAGTTGTATTTTCTATTTCTTTTAGAAAATGACTATAAAGTAATCCTATGTTAGTGGAAGACATCTTCTGGTTACTTAAGATAAGGCTTGAAGACTTCTGGAGTGTTTAAAAGACTGTTAAGAGACCTTTCCGGTCATGATTCTCGCACTGATGGACCGCGCATTTCCGCTCGACAATACCGAGGCCGGCGGAAGTGGGAGTCCGTTTGGTCCAACCTCTTCGCGCCCGGAGGGCGAAAGCGAGCATCAAAATTTTTTTTTAGGTGGGTGTGCCAGATTTTCTATTTTACTTGGAATTACAAGTGGTGATCAGGAGATCGACCTTCGCAAGTAAAAAGGTAATTAACTTCTTTCAATTTTTCATTGCACATATATTTAAGAAAAGAGACATGGTTTGAAATGCCGTAAGCGATGATTTCGTTTGTTTTGCCGTTAAAGGCGATGTTTGGCATTTATAGCCGATTTTTGGAGTTTATAGCCGATTTATAATTCTTATCAATAGTGAAAGACAAGAGTTGTGATTTTTTAATCTCTTTAGAAAAATACAAACTACAATGAAAAACAATAAAAAAGAGGATCTAACTTCTCAGGAGATTGTGGGGGACTCGTTCAAATTGATGGTCGCAAGCCATATGTGGACTTCGCTATCATCCATGCAGAAGAGAACAGAGGATGCTCTTGATTCGCTTGGCTTGGCTATAACCTCAGATTTTTAGAGGAGAAAGACCAAGAGGAGGTCCTATGTCCAATAAAAAGCTAAGTAGACGGGCTGAAAAGCCATGTCTAAGCCATTGGAAGCAGAAGGAGAAGGCAAAGTCCCTTGGGGGTACCCCCCAAGGGACTTTTGTCACCTTGTAGTGGTGGTCGGTGTCGAACTTCAGCAGAGTTTTCCCTCTTTTCTTCTGAATTTCGAGATTCGGATTTTCTAATCGATTTTTCTGATCTTCTTTGCTTTTTTCTGATCTTTGCTTGGGTTTTTTCTGATCTGGATTTCTTTGGAATGCTCTCCTATTTATAGGCCTTTAGTAGCCATTTAGGAGGGTTTATGGGCTTTAAGGCCACATAATGGGAGGAGTTACAAGATTTATTTCTTTATTTTGTAATTCTTTTTTCTTGGCTTCTGATTGGCCGAAGGAAACTCCGCCTATGTTGGGGTATCCTTGACATAGCCGGTCCCAAGCCCGGACAAAGGAGGAGGGTTGTGCGTTAGGTAGCCGACAGCCAGCACAATACTCAGTCGGATTTTTTTATGGATTTGATACCTAATGAAATTTCGTTGGGGCGTCCCCTACTTAGCGACGCGCTGTATGGTCCGGGTACAGTGATAAATGAGCAAGGACCGCTGCATCGGCGCCCGGGTGCAGTGCTAAATAGGCAAGGGTCCTCACACTTTATTGGACGAGTGTGGGGGGTAAGGAAGCTAGTCCAAAATAGAAGGCTGAGATTGGGCACTTGGAACATTGGGAGCCTAACTGGGAAACTTATGGAAGTGGTGGATACAATGGAAAGGAGACGAATCGCAATTGCTTGCTTGCAAGAGACAAGATGGGTGGGACACAAAGCAAAAGAGATTGAGAGGACCGGGTATAAGTTATGGTATACGGGACTTAATAGATCGAGGAATGGGGTCGGCATAGTGGTAAACAAGGACTTAAAGGAAGATGTAGTGAATGTAAAGCGCTATGGAGATAGGATTATTGCAATTAAGTTAGTATTAGGAGAAGAGATAGTGAACGTAATTAGTGCTTATGCCCCCCAGGTGGGCTTAGGAGATGGACATAAGGAGAAGTTTTGGGAAGACTTGGAAGGAGTGCTACTAGAGATACCCCAAGGAGAGATGGTCTTCATAGGGGGTGATTTGAATGGTCATGTAGGACGTGACGTAGATGGATACATAGGAGTACACGGGGGACATGGGTACGGTAATAGAAATGAAGAAGGGAAGGATATCTTGGAGTTTTCAGTGGCTTATGATCTCATGGTAACTAACACATTTTTTAGAAAGAGAGAGGAGCATTTGGTGACTTATAAGAGTGGCTCATCGAGGACACAAATTGACTTCTTCTTAACTAGGAAAAGAGACCGTTTAGCTTGTAAAGATTGTAAGGTTATACCGGGGGAGAGCTTGACTTCCCAACATAGGTTGTTGATCATAGATGTGCAGTTACAAAGGTGGACTAGAAAAAAGAAGTTGTATAGATGCTCAAGGACTAAATGGTGGAACTTGAAAGGTGATAAGCAACTAGCTTTAAGGGAAAGAGTACTAGAGGAAGACGTTTGGGCGACAGATGAGAGTGCAAATAATATGTGGGATAAGGTAGCAGAGTGTATTCGGAGGGTAGGGAAAGAAGTCTTAGGAGAATCTAAAGGGGGTGCTCCGGTACAGAAAGAGGCATGGTGGTGGAGCGAAGCCGTCCAAGACAAGATAAGAGTTAAAAGAGAGTGCTTTAAAACGTGGCAAAAGGATCGAATTGAAGCGAACTTGGAGAGGTATAAAGAAGCAAAAAGAGAAACCAAAAAGGCAGTTAGTGAGGCCAAGGCAAAGGCATTTGAGGAGCTATATAGGCGACTTGACACTAAGGAAGGCGAAAGAGAGATATTCAAGCTTGCTAAAACTAGAGATCGGCGGACCAAGGACTTAAACCAAGTTAAATGCATTAAGGATGAGGATGAAAAGGTATTAGTAAAGGAGGAGGAGATAAAGGAGCGTTGGAAGAGCTACTTCTACAAGTTATTTAACGAAAGCAGTAGTAGTGACATACAATTGGGGCAGCTTACCATTTCTAGAGAAGAAGCGAATCATATGTTCTATAGGAGAATCAGTAGGGAAGAAGTTAAAGAAGTATTGAAAAGAATGAAGAATGGGAAAGCGGTTGGGCCAGATGGTATCCCTATTGAGGTATGGAGGTGCTTGGGGGAGGATGGTATTAGTTGGTTGACAAAGCTTTTTAATGTAGTGCTAAAGAGCAAGAAGATGCCTAATGCATGGAGGAAAAGTATTCTTATACCCATATACAAGAACAAAGGAGATATTCAGAACTGTGCGAACTACCGCGGGATTAAATTGATGAGCCATACGATGAAATTATGGGAGAGAGTTATTGAGAGAAGACTAAGAAGAACAACAAATATTTCAGAGAATCAATTTGGTTTCATGCCTGGGAGATCAACCATGGAGGCTATCTTTCTCCTGAGGAGGTTAATGGAACAGTATAGAGAAGGTAAGAGAGATTTACATATGGTGTTCATTGACTTGGAGAAGGCCTATGACCGGGTTCCTAGGGAGATTCTTTGGAAAGTTCTGGAAAAGAAAAGAGTTTGTGTCGCTTATATTGAGGCGATAAAGGATATGTATGATAGAGTCGTGACATCTATAAGGACGACTGGCGGCGAAACTAAGGAGTTTCCTATCACGATTGGTCTACACCAAGGCTCAGCGTTAAGCCCGTACTTGTTTGCCCTAGTTATGGATGAGATTACAAGACATATCCAGGATGAGGTGCCGTGGTGTATGTTATTTGCAGATGACATTGTTTTAGTGGATGAGACGAGAGAAGGAGTGAATGCTAAACTTGAATTGTGGCGGAAAACATTAGAGACAAAAGGGTTTAGGCTAAGTCGATGCAAACGGAATATATGGAATGCAAGTTTAGTCAAAGTAGGACACCTGGTAACATAGAAGTAAGTTTGGGCACACAAAAGATAGTAGAAAAAGAAAACTTTAGGTACCTTGGATCTATGGTGCAACAGGATGGAGGGATTGATACTGATGTAAGTCACAGGATTCAAGCCGGGTGGACCAAATGGAGGAGTGCTTCGGGGGTCTTGTGTGATCGGAAAGTCCCCCTCAAGGTTAAAGGAAAGTATTATAAGGTGGCGGTACGGCCAGCGTTGTTATATGGATCAGAGTGTTGGGCAGTAAAGCATAATCATGTCAAGAAGATGGAAGTTGCGGAGATGAGAATGCTAAGATGGATGTGCGGGATCACAAGGAGAGATAGGATTAGGAATGAGGAGATTAGGGGCATAGTAGGAATAGTACCGATTGGAGATAAAATGAGAGAAAATCGACTGAGATGGTTCGGCCATGTTAGAAGGCGTCCAACAGAGGCACCTGTTAAAAGGTGTGAAAGCATGGAGTTTGCCAAGAGTAGGAGAGGGAGAGGGAGACCCAAGAGAAGTTGGAAAGAAACTATTAAACATGATCTTGCCTACATGGATCTAACGGAGGACATGGCCCTAAACAGATTTGATTGGCGTCGTCAAATCCATATAGCCGACCCCACCTAGTGGGAAAAGGCTTGGTTTGGTTTGGTTTGGTTTGATTGGCCGAAGGAGAATTAAGGCTTTTAATTGCCTTTAATCACCATGGTGGGATGAGTTTCATTACTTTAAGTGTCATGAATCTTTGATTTGTAACTCCTAAATGCTTGATTATGATTGGGCCTTCCAAAATAACGAGTTAATGACTGCAATAAAGTTAGTCAATTAACTGCATTAAGTGGTCGCCGAGCAGTTGAAGAGTTGCGAGCTGGGCTGCGTCTTTTGGTATTCTTTTGGCGATGATCATCGATGGATCTTCATGCTAATCGACATCGAATGATCATGCAATTTCAGACATTGATTGCTAGCAGCGGGTCGGTGCCATCTGTCCTGTCGATTTCTCGATCGATCGGGTAGAAAGTACACTTTTTTGGTCGACCGGTTGGCGATCAATGTTGATTTGATGCTCTCGGAGACGGACCCGTGATGTTAACGAAGATCAACGAATTTAGAGCCTCAAAAGTCAGGATTTTGAAAACCCACAGGGGCCAGAAGTCTCGAAATGCGAAAATGGACCGGAAAACGGCCCTTTAGCGGAAATTCAGCGACCCTGTGGGATTTTTCCCCTTCGGTCGCCGTTACCTGGCTGTTTCACGGTGTTTTTCTTTTTTTTGCTTCTTTCTTCTTTCTTTCTTTATTGGCCTGATTTCCCTGTAGAAAACTTGATGAGAATCTTTGCAATTTGGAGTGCAAAGTTTCCAATTTTCTGGGAAAGCCGAAGACTTTGTCGCTTAGAGCTGCCGATTTTCCGTCAGAAACCAAAACTGGATCAAACGATGTCGGAATGACCTAATATTTGAGGTGAAGCCTCCTGAGCAGTAAATAAGACCAACCATAGGCTTTTGTTTAAGTTTTGAAGCTGTGTAGGGTCCTGTCACTAGTAGACTTGGTTCTGTCGCGAGGAAGACGTGGCACTTTAATGTGCGGTCACTGATGTTCGATTGACCTGAAATTTGACAGAGAGTCTATCGGAGCCATTTTGAGATGATCCATTAGCTCTGATTAGGAAACCATGGTCCCGGGGAGCTTCGCCGCTAAGATACCTGATTTGGCTTCCAAGAGTCAAAGTCTGGTCAAATGTTGTCGAAATGACCTAAAACTTGACGTGTAACCCTTTGTAAGCATCTTAAAGCCACCCATGTGCTCTGCTTGATGAGTTATGACCTCGATGGTTCTCGCCGCCGAGAGGCTTGATTCTACTGTTCGAGGGTTGATGTAGGGTCAAACGTTGTCGGTTTAACTTAGAACTTAACGTAGAGCCTTTTGGAGGTATTTTGAGACCATCCACAGGCTCTGATCGAAAATTTGATGCTTTCTACACTGTCACCGCCGGGAGCTCCTGTTCAGCTGCTGGAGGAGTGAAGTTAGGCCAAACAATGTTTAAATGGCCCGAAACTTCTTGTGTCCTTCTCTCTTGACTTTCTTGAAGAATCTTGCAGCTTTTGTTTGATTCTGATAAAAATTGATTTTTTGAGAAGTAGCATCGCCCATTTGTGGTAGGCTGCGACTTCATGCAGCTTTCTTGATGTTGAAGAGGCAAAGTGACATTTCTTATGTCAACACGCACCTCCTTACCACAGCCAGAAGACAGTCTCGCTATAGCGAGGTATATCCCCAGCGCAACCAGAAGACAGTCTCACTATAGGGAGACTGAAGCTCGCTATAGCGAGCTAAGTTTATTAGTCCATTCAGGACTCTACTGTTGATTTCTCTTTGCTTCATCTTAGAGTCCTTCTTTGGTTCTTATGGACTTTTGCACGAACCTTAGGCTATATATTGACCCCTTGCAGACCACAAAAGACTTACTTGAGCTATCTTATTCTCTTAAGCTTTAAGCATTATTCTTAGAGTGTTTTGTGGGCTAATCATGTAAGGGAGACTGCGCTGAAGACATAATTTTTTTCCTTATTCAATCAAGCACCTTGAAGGGGCATTCAAGGTGGGTTTCAAGCTAACACGTGGAAAGTGAACGGCGGGTCATCGGCAAGTTCTTCACAGTCCTTTTATGTTGAGTTTCAACTGCGTTAAAGGTCTTGTGATTTCACTTGCAATCTTCGTTTTATAGTGCTTTACTTTCGGTGGTCTCTACCACCCGTGGTTTTTTCCCGAGTAAGGTTTTCCACGTATAAATCTTAAGGTTTTCCACGTATAAATCTTGTGTCTCTACTTGTTTTTGGTGATTGATTCTTGTTAGGAATTAGGTTAATTGATTAGATTAATTATCTGGGTTTGGAATTCATATTATAATTTGAGAAAGGACATTATGTTAGTTTTATGGACTCAATCCATTAGATGATATAATTGTTGGGATTGGTGTATGCCCTAAAGCCCACTAGCTGCACTCTCATCTTTTGTTACTGGATATTTACTGGTTATTTAATGGAATGACTGTTTTGTCTTTAAACATGTATATATGTATGATTGTGTAAGGCCCATTGTATCTAGTAAATGAATTAGGTGTGTAGTGCCTACATACAGATAGGTCTAATTCATGGACACTGGAAACAACATATTTGTTCATAACTGAGAGATGGAGCTGGGCACTTCATCTTGGTATAAGTTATAATGAGAGACTCTCCTGTATTCAGGGTGACTTACCTAAGTCATGAGTGGACTTTGAAAGTCCGGGAGATCCTAACCCTAGAGGGGGGGGGGTGAATAGGGTGAGCTACACTTAATGACTAATTATGGCCAATTTTAATTTCTTTAAAATAAACTAGTCACATGTGATGATTAACATACAATATGCGGAAGCTTAAACAAAACAATCACCACAAAACAATCACCACTACACAAGGATTTATAGTGGTTCGGCCTCAATGCCTACATCCACTACCGGCTTGTGATCCAACACCCCACCGGATTTCCACTATTATGCTTTTCAAAAGGCTAAGCAATAACCTTTACAACTATGCTTTTCTAGGCTAAGCAATAACCTTTCAATGTGCTTTTATAGGCTAAGCAATAACATTTACACAATGCTTTTCTTAGGCTAAGCAATAACCTTTACAATCAAATGATTTCTCTAAAGAAAGTGTTTTCACAAAACACTCTTAAGAGATTACAATTAAGCTTAATAAATTTGCCTCTAAGATAGGCGGATATGAAATTGTAAATCAACTCACACAAACACACTAAGAATTACAAAGATGAATGCTTATGAGGTGTGTGTGTGTAGAACTTCAATCAAGATAAAATTAAGTCCAATGAATTTTATGCTTAAAGCATTTCAAAGTTTAAATCACATAAAAGATATGATTGAAGTCAAATGCAAATCACTTGAACAAATACAAACTTGTGAATGATATGAAAATCTAAAGATTACAAGTTGTATGAAAATGATTAAGACTAATCAAGTGATGCATGTGCAATGTTGTTTTCAAAAACTAATTTAACTAAGGTTTAAATAGATTGAAAACAACAAAGAGAGTTTCAAACAAGTTAATGTATCATGCTATAAAGAAATCAAAGATTTTGGCTAAGCATGATTGACAAAGTTTAAAACAAAACTTGGTTTGAAATCAAGGGTGAAGAATCCAATAACTAAAATCAAAGATTAAGAGAAGAATGGATTCAACACATCATAGTTAATATGCTTAAAAACATTTACCAATAGTTTAGACAAAGCATAAAACATATGATTAACAAAAGGCAAAGCTTACTTGGTGGTTTAACTTCATTAATCCAAGCTTTAGCTTTTCCTAATGACCATTAGCCTTCCTTAGCTTGATCCCCTTTCTTTTGCCTCAAAATACCTCAAGAAGGGCTTCAAAGATCATCACTATGGCTAAAGGAATGAACTTACTTTTATAGAAAAAGTGTTCAAACGGCTACCTGTCGGTCGACCGACAGGTAGGTGTCGGTCGACGGTCACTAAGCAACGGTCATTTTTTCGAACGTTTCCTGACCGTTATACATCTGTCGGTTGACCCTCATTTGTCGGTTGACCGACAAGGAACCGACAGATGAACCGACAGCTCAAAAATGCTGAAAATGTAGCTGTCTGGTTTTGGAACCGACGAGTCCTTGGTCTGAAATTTGTAGCTCTCTGGAAATGGGACCGACAGAGCCTCTCGGTTGGCCTCGGTTCCACTGTCGGTTGACCGACTGCTTGACGTCGGTTGACCGACAGCCTTAGACAAAAATCCCAACTTGCATTTTTTAAAGTATTTTCTTGTGGGATTTTTGGGCCATTAAACCAAGCTTGGAAACATGATTTTAAATCATCTAAGTGCTTTTTAAAATCATGAAACATAAAATGCCATAAAAGATTTAAGACTTTAAAACATTGGCTAGCTTGATTTGTAAAAATTCTTTTCAAAAACAAATGCATCCAAGATTTAAATCCAAAACATGCACAAACTATAAGATTTACAATATTTAAAAACAATGCATGTAGAAAATCAGATTTCAAGATATTTAACTCAATGTTTGTGTGAAAAATCATGAGATGCTAAAATGATAATGCATCCATCAAATTGCAATACACAAAATCCTTAACAATCTCCCCCTTGGCAATTTGATGGCAAACCTTTTATGTGTTGGCAAACTTTGCTCAACACTAGATTTTTACACAGTCTTCAGCTCCTTCTTGGCTGGACAATTCTTGAAATCTTCTTGGATGCTTCTCCACTTTAGCTTGGGCTCTAGCTTCATTCTTCTTGATGCTTGGAGCTTGATCAATCTTCAAGCTTTCTCTTCATCTTCCTTTCTTTAGACCAAGCATCTTCTTTAGCTCCCAAGCTCTTTCTTATATCATCTTCTCCCCCTATGACCATGCATTTTCTCCAATGCATTCTCTCCCTTTGGGTAGAAGATCATGCAATGTCTCTCCCCTCTTGACATTGAATTGCACATCGCTCCCTTTAGCAACTTGAGCACTCTCTTCCCCTTATTCTCTCAATTTGCTCCCCCTTAATTATCTCCCCCTTTGACATTAAATTGCAAAGGTATCAGTTGAGGAGGGGTACCTACACACATGAAATAAGAAAAATACCTTTCAGTAGCACCTGTTAACATAAGTAATTGAAAATGAAATACATAACAGGTTTCATGCATGGGTAGTAAGCTTATAAGGGTACAGAACCAATATAAGGGTGAATTTGATCAACTCTAATGCTTCCTTAGAAGGTTTACTCCCCCTCAATTCATACTCTTCTTTTGTCAAACTTTTGACAAGGATTTAACTAATAGGTGCAAGAAGAAGATGGTTTAGCCAATTGAGGGTTAACTTCAAGAGAAGAATTAGATACCAAATGATAATGATAATTGACTATTAAAGTAGAAATTGATCAAATTACCAATATAAAGATGTACCAATTGACGGATAAGCTATAGGATAATTAAAGAGCAAGGTCAAAAGGATATACTAAACATAGCACAAATCATTATAACTATGAAAATCATATGCTATGTAAGGTTTTGAATTCATTTCATACAATCATTGGATATAACTAACACGCACAAGATGAATGAAATGAAGTTCAATCATGAAGCCAAACCTCACCATTAACCAACCAAAATTATGAAAACATAAACATGGTGGTCATGTAATTTACCTATAAGAGCATAAGAGGTGGCAATCATGAAGATTATGATGCTAATGGAATGTGACATGGAACAAAAGACATATGACTATCAAGATCAATCCAATGTACACAAGGTCTATCACAAACTCATGATATGATACCAATTGGATATAGATACTAATTGAAAATTATACCAATTGATTACCAATTGAATAGGAAACATGATTAAGAGCAAGCATGTGACAAACATAAAATTCCAACAAGCATCATAAAATCATATTCATCACTTAGAATAATATAACTAGTGAGCATAGTGATGAACAAGAAAAATTGCATAAAAAAGATATAACTTTGTAAAGCATGCAATTTCCAAAGTGTCAAGATCATATGAATTCAACATCCAAGACATCCATCAAACAATAGATATAACTATGAAATTCAAGAAATGGATTTCAAAGAGGTTCATATGATAAAAACACTACTATGAAGTTGAAACATGTATAAAGAATGATATCAATAAGAAAAATACACATGAATTAACATCATAACCATCCATTTCAAAAATAAAATGACTAGAAAGCATAAAGGATGGATTTGAGAGTCCTAGTATGGTAATTTCAAATAAAACTAAGATCACAACCATACAAGGAAGTAAATGACATTTGCATATAAAAGTAATGAAACTAAATGAGCAATGATGCAAAATGGCATATAACAATTATTTCCTTCTAAAATTTATAATCATTAGCACAAGGAAATAAACTCAAAAGAAAATGTTTGAATGAATATAACTAACAAAGCTTGAAAACATTTTCAATTCATACAATCTTCAAATCATAAGCAAAATCCAACAATGGACATAAAGAGGATGATATTGAAGGTAACACTTTTTCAACTTGCATTTTAAAAGATATAACTTATTTGAAACACATACAAGTTGGTTTTTCAAAACAATAATTTTCCATATTATCATATAACTTAGAAATCTATGGAAAAACTAAATTGTTTCAAATCATTTGTTTTTCAAAACAAATCTTACTAATACATCCAAACAAATGATTTTATAATATCAATTGATTATGAAAGATCTAGCTAATAAAGCTTTGAAACCATACTCAATTGAACATGTATAGAATTGCAAGAGATATAACTAAATGAACAAGAAGCAAATCTAACATGTTGAAAATATAATCAAATGATTTTGAAAACCATGATATGTAACTAGTATGGTGCATGAAAACAAAATCAATTGATCATAAACAAGCATTGCATTTTATGAAACGTAACTATGAAATAACAAAATGCAAATGCAACAATATGACCAACAAAAGGATTTACCTATAAAGGATAGGTTGGTCAATGAGGTCCAAGGCCTTAAGGTTTGACTAAGTAAATAACTTTTGGAATCCACCTAAGGTCTTGGGAGGGTTGGTCTTTGAGGTCCATCTTAAAAGTCTTACCAACTATGGGAGATTTGATTTGATAAATTTTTAACTTAGACTTATCACCATGATGTTTAGATTTAACTAAATTTGGCTTAGGTTGGTGATTAGTCTTTTGAGGTTGGTGACTTTTCTTCTTAGGGGATTGAGCCATTTTTCTTTTCTTCTTATTTTCTCCCTTTATTTGACTTTTGAATTTTAAATTTAACTTTACAACTTTATTCAAAAGTGCTTTCATTTGAGATATGGGAGGTAGGTTGAGAAGCTTTTTGTTGATAGATTCTTTTAAAGTTGGTTTAACTTGTTTAAGCTTTTTAGAATCTATCTTGTGAGACTCCTTTTTAATTGGTTTGACTTGTTTAGTCTTCTTGGAGTCTTCTTTGATTTTTAGTGTCTTATCCATCATAGAGATTGATTTTACTTTCTTTAGTTCAAAAATGGATTTAGACACATTGCTTCTCCTTTGTTTGCACTCAAACCTAAAATGTCCTTCAATGCCACAATAATTACATTTAGTTTTGGGCAAAGAAGTGTGAGTGCTAGAGAATGAGGACTCACCTTTCACAAATGTGTTGGTGAATTTAGGGTCATGTGAAATATTCCTATCAAAACCAAGACCCGTCCTATCTCTTTTAGATTTACCCAATTTCAATAACTTTTCAAATCTTTCTTCACTTTGGGTAAATTTGCACTCATACTTTTGTTTGTAGGTTTCAAGTTGAGTGACTTGATTTTTAAGGGTTGAATTTTCATTTTTAACTTTTGTTATTTCATGTTCAATTCCCTTAAATTTGTTTAGCTCTTCATGGGCAAGTTTTAATTCAAACTTAACTTCATTAATCACATTAGATCCAAGTTCTAGAGTTTTTATCTTAATTTGTGCATTAGATAAATTTTCCATAGAAATGGTTAACTTGGATTCTAAATTGTTAATGTTTTCATCTTGCCTTTTTAATTGATCTCTTAGTTTAGAATTTTCCTTATTAAAATTATCACAACCTAACTTTAGTTCAATTAATTCATCTTGAGCATTTTGTAGGTTATGCAAAGAGATCATAAACTTAGAGTCTACACAATTTATTAATTCTTCTTTCTCTCTAAGTTCATCTTTTGAAGAAACTAATTGTTTGTTTAGACTTTGAGATTTTTCTTCTAATCTTTTATTCTTTTTAACAAGCTCTAAGGCAAATGTACATAATTCGTCATAGGCTTGTTGAATGTCATCTTCATTTTCATTAATTTCTTCTTCTTTTAATTTAAGTTTAGATTCAAGTTGAGATACTTTAAATTCAATGTTTGAATCTCCAATAGATGGAAGAAGAAGGGATCTAGAAGAATCTTCAAAGTCTAGAATAGTGGAATCCATTCTAATGATTTTCATAGAAAAACACTACTAGGGTCCTAACTCAAGGATCTAGATAGAGAGGATCAACTCCGGGTGTTTAAGCCCTAAATGGAGTAACCTTGCTCTGATACCAATTCAAAGTCCGGGAGATCCTAACCCTAGAGGGGGGGGGTGAATAGGGTGATCTACACTTAATGACTAATTATGGCCAATTTTAATTTCTTTAAAATAAACTAGTCACATGTGATGATTAACATACAATATGCGGAAGCTTAAACAAAACAATCACCACAAAACAATCACCACTACACAAGGATTTATAGTGGTTCGGCCTCAATGCCTACATCCACTACCGGCTTGTGATCCAACACCCCACCGGATTTCCACTATTATGCTTTTCAAAAGGCTAAGCAATAACCTTTACAACTATGCTTTTCTAGGCTAAGCAATAACCTTTCAATGTGCTTTTATAGGCTAAGCAATAACCTTTACACAATGCTTTTCTTAGGCTAAGCAATAACCTTTACAATCAAATGATTTCTCTAAAGAAAGTGTTTTCACAAAACACTCTTAAGAGATTACAATTAAGCTTAATAAATTTGCCTCTAAGATAGGCGGATATGAAATTGTAAATCAACTCACACAAACACACTAAGAATTACAAAGATGAATGCTTATGAGGTGTGTGTGTGTAGAACTTCAATCAAGATAAAATTAAGTCCAATGAATTTTATGCTTAAAGCATTTCAAAGTTTAAATCACATAAAAGATATGATTGAAGTCAAATGCAAATCACTTGAACAAATACAAACTTGTGAATGATATGAAAATCTAAAGATCACAAGTTGTATGAAAATGATTAAGACTAATCAAGTGATGCATGTGCAATGTTGTTTTCAAAAACTAATTTAACTAAGGTTTAAATAGATTGAAAACAACAAAGAGAGTTTCAAACAAGTTAATGTATCATGCTATAAAGAAATCAAAGATTTTGGCTAAGCATGATTGACAAAGTTTAAAACAAAACTTGGTTTGAAATCAAGGGTGAAGAATCCAATAACTAAAATCAAAGATTAAGAGAAGAATGGATTCAACACATCATAGTTAATATGCTTAAAAACATTTACCAATAGTTTAGACAAAGCATAAAACATATGATTAACAAAAGGCAAAGCTTACTTGGTGGTTTAACTTCATTAATCCAAGCTTTAGCTTTTCCTAATGACCATTAGCCTTCCTTAGCTTGATCCCCTTTCTTTTGCCTCAAAATACCTCAAGAAGGGCTTCAAAGATCATCACTATGGCTAAAGGAATGAACTTACTTTTATAGAAAAAGTGTTCAAACGGCTACCTGTCGGTCGACCGACAGGTAGGTGTCGGTCGACCGACACCTCAACGGTCACTAAGCAACGGTCATTTTTTTGAACGTTTCCTGACCGTTATACATCTGTTGGTTGACCCTCATTTGTCGGTTGACCGACAAGGAACCGACAGATGAACCGACAGCTCAAAAATGCTGAAAATGTAGCTGTCTGGTTTTGGAACCGACGAGTCCTTGGTCTGAAATTTGTAGCTCTCTGGAAATGGGACCGACAGAGCCTCTCGGTTGGCCTTGGTTCCACTGTCGGTTGACCGACTGCTTGACGTCGGTTGACCGACAGCCTTAGACAAAAATCCCAACTTGCATTTTTCAAAGTATTTTCTTGTGGGGATTTTTGGGCCATTAAACCAAGCTTATGATTTTAAATCATCTAAGCGCTTTTTAAAATCATGAAACATAAAATGCCATAAAAGATTTAAGACTTTAAAACATTGGCTAGCTTGATTTGTAAAAATTCTTTTCAAAAACAAATGCATCCAAGATTTAAATCCAAAACATGCACAAACTATAAGATTTACAATATTTAAAAACAATGCATGTAGAAAATCAGATTTCAAGATATTTGACCCAATGTTTGTGTGAAAAATCATGAGATGCTAAAATGATAATGCATCCATCAAATTGCAATACACAAAATCCTTAACAGACTTTCCCGGATTTATCTCATTAGTGCATATGCAATGCATTGAACAGGACCATGGTAGGTGTGATCTCTAAAATAGTACTATCACTGAGAGAGATCAAGTCACCTCATGCTACTGAGTGACCGGTGCTCTTAATCTTGAGCATTTGTGGATGAACTGACGAAGTCAAGTTATTGTGCTTTAATTCACTGTGGGTGAGATTTTTTTCATGGTTCAACAGCTCTGTGTTTTGGGTACTCGGACTTGATCAGTTGGGACGTGCAGATGCAATAAAGAATCTATGCCATCTAATGATGGAATGATCGTCCCCTTAGAATTATCCGATTAATCATCAAAATCTAAGATCTTAGTATATGGATGTTCCATATGGATATTGAACTTGTGGGTCGCTCCCTGGACCAAGAGAATGATATCCGCATGATGATTATGTTAAGGATATGAAGTTCTAAGGTTTAGATGTAATCGAGAAGGTTAATAGTACATGTGATAACCTGACTTGATTATGGATGTTACATAGAGGGGCATTCAGGTCATTACACTTAGTAGGTCGAAGACAACTGTCATTTTATGACAAGCTTATTATATTATATATTTATCCCTGGAGTTCAACCATAACTCTTTAGTGGAATGAGTTAAGGTTAAAATGGTCTTAATGTTGCTATGGGTTTAGCATGGACATTTTGGTCATTTTGGGAGCCAAGGGCAAATATGTCTTTTGGTCCCTTCTCTAGTCACTTTCCAAGATTGGCATGGTTTCTTAAAATGTTTAGATGACATTTGGATGAATTATTTTAGTGGAAAAATAATTTTGAGTTTAAATTCAAATAGGCCTTTGATGGCATACATGAATTTAATTCTAGATAAATTATTAGTGGGCCATGGTGTGCATTATTATGTGCGACGTCCATAATGGAAATTCCATGGGTAAGGTTTCCAATTTTGAGTAGGTCTCTCTGCTTGGAAGGTTGGACTCCTCTTTGGATTAGTATTCCTATAAGAAAGTTTCCTTTTTGAATTAGAAACTTAAATTAGTAAGTGTTGTGCAACTAGGATTACTAATTGCCAAAGTTTGTGGGATGTTCCTTAGTTTCATTTTCTAATTGGAGTGTTTCTAAAAGGAAATAAATCTTTAGATTATACTTTCCTTTTAGGACATCTATGAGAATTAGAAGAGATAGTTTTTAAGGAAAGCTATTCCAAGTTTCTATAAAAAAGGATGCAAGCTTCCCCTTGGATGTCCACAACATGCAAGAGACAAGTCCCACACGTCCAGCCTTTTGGTGTTTTCTTCTTCATTGAAGAAAGTTTAAGGTCTGAGATTTTTCCTTAGAAAATAGTTCTCAAATCCCTAGATTAAGATCCCACCATCTTAGCCAATCAGATTTGGAAGTGAGATAGAGAAGAAGATCAAAGGCAATACTTCTGTAGAAAATCCCAGCAATTTGTTTGCTAATTGCAAGTTTGAGTTCGGCCCTTTGGATCTATTATTTCAGAGATTTAAAGTCTACAAATCTTCAAGGTAATAGTCTTCTTGATTCTCCTTTAATTATACACTTGTTGGTCATGAATTCATGGAGTTCTTAAGTGATCACTATGGCTGATTTATGCTGCCAAATCAGATTTCTAAAAGTCTGTCATGTTACAAATTAGCCATGAACGTCTTCTCCTAGTGATGTTCAGATCTGAATTGCAGTTTTCTCAGTGGTATCAGAGCCATTCCATGTGAAATCATGACCCCATGTTGTGTATAATTAATCCTAGATTGATTATGGGCATGGTGCCACCCTACTAAAGTTATGTTTAGATGCATGTTGTGTGCAAGTTTCATTAACAATGCTGGAATTTATTTTCCAGATTTGTTTAATGATGTACATAGTGTGTTTGCATGCACTAACCTCTTTGTTTGCAGCCATATATTGCATCATTGATGGTTCGCATGATTGTTATGTGGATTTGGATGTTTTTTCAATAGTTGGAAAGTGTACGATTGCGCGTTTAACAATCATAGGAAGTTGTAATTCTTTCTTTACTTTTATTCCAACTAGTCTTGATGTAAGCTTTCTTAAAAAGCATAGGTATCTCCAATGTAATTTTGGGTTTTTGTTTTTTATGGGTTTTCTTGTATAAATTTAATTTATTGGAACAAGCAAGAAGAAGAAAGTTTCAAGCAAGATAGGTTGCAAGTAACCGGATTCCTTAGTGGTGGAGGAGACAAGACTTCTTGGTGCAAGATGAGATCTATTCTTGATGTCCTAGTTCGATAAGGATTAGAAGTCCGAAGAGCAGGGAGCCATCAAGGATTGCATACTTTTATTTGCTCTTATATATGGAATGCATGGATGAATGCTTTATATAATTGCTATAATTGTCACCTAGAAACATGGCCACCATTAGGTTCTAAAATTGGCATCTTTTTATATTAGATTGTTTTTAGTTTGGCAAATTATTTTAAACGGAACTTAGACCAGCACCTTCTAATTTGTCTAAGGTTTAAAATTGGATAGGGTTTAGTTTATCTTGGTACCCTTGGTCTCCAAAAGAGGCTAAACTAAAATCTAATTAGATGCTACCTACGGGTTTCCATAACCCAAGTTAGGTCTTTGATTCTTTAAAGGGATTTGCTCAAATGTTTTAAAACAAAGGTTATTTATTTTTAAGATGACTTAAGTCATTGAGTCATAATTTTAATTAACCAAGTTTGTTAGATTTAAAAGAGCTTTTGAGTAAACAATGTAAAGGTCAAATAGTATAAACCCTAGTGATAAATAATCAAGTGGGAGAGGGGTTTTTGGAAAGACCCCACGGCCTTCCATTTTCGGTTCATGTTATTTCATTAAAATGTTAGTAGGAGCGGCCACCCCTTCGGTGGAGTTCTTTACTAAAGACCGCTTTGATGGGTTAATGGGTGAACTAATGTGAATATTCGTAATGAGGTGTTAGTAGGAGCGGCCTATCCCTTCGGTGGAGTTCTTTACTAAAGATCACTTCTATAGAATGTCAATGAAGTGTTGGTGGGAGCGGCCATCCCTTCGGTGGAGCTCTTTACTAAAGTTCATTTCTAGAATGGATAAAAGTCATTTCCCTTCGGAGGACTTAAGTCATAGACATTCTGGGAAATTTCATAAGAGATGGTAAAACACTTGACATAAGACAGTAATGACCTCTTCCTAGGAGTTAAGGGTTATTTGTCATATGAGGCCAAACCAATCAGTGATTGGACTACCACTGGATATGTGTATCCAGATAGTGATAATCCAAATAAGCATGCCTTAATTCAATTTGACTGTAGGCTCGGCCATCCCTTCGATGGAGGGTCTATGAGGAGGTTGAAACACTGATACATTATAATTGGGGTTAAATAATGTAAAAAGTTTTGTGCTTTGTTTTTTCATTTATAATAAGCACCATATGCATGTTACATATATACTGTTTGTCTAATTATAAACCGTTTCATATCCAGAGAGAGATGGGTAAAGATTCTTTTAGTCCGCTGATGTGCATTCTTCGTGAGAACAAACTGACTGGACCTAACTATGTAGATTGGAAGAGAAATCTTGACATAGTACTCACTGCTGAGGAGTACAAGTATGTCTTGTTGGAAACCTGTCCTGATATTGATGCTAATTCTACTGATGACCAGTTAGAGGCCGAGAGGAAATGGAAGAAAGCAAATAGCATGGCTAAATGTTACATGCTTGCTTCCATGTCCAACGTGTTGCAAACACAGCAGGAGCATATGGACACAGCCTATGAAATCATGATGTCCTTGTCTGAGATGTTCGCAGACAAGAGCAGGCCAGCTAGGCAAGCTGCTATGAGGACTATCATGAATACTAGATTGGCTGAGGGAACACCTGTCAGAGAGCATATGCTCAAGCTGATGGATTGTTTCAACGTAGCTGAGATTCTAAGGGCTGGGATTGATGCAGAGAGTCAAACCGATATGATTCTCGAAACTCTGCCGGACTCTTTCAATCAGTTCAAGCTCAATTTCAATATGAACAAGATGGACATGACTCTACCTGAGTTAATGAAAGAACTCCAGGTGGCGGAGGCCATCATGAAGCCCAAAGCCCAAGCTCACTTTTTCCAGTCTTCCTCTAAACTAAACTCGAAAGGGAAGAATTTCAAGAAGAAGCAGAATAAGGAAAAAGGGCAGAAAAAGGACAATACTGGCAAAAAGAAGGACAATGGTACAGATGGAAAGCCCAAAGGGAAATGCTTCAAGTGTGGCCTCAAAGGTCATTGGAAGAAAGATTGTCCCAAGTTCCTAGCCTCAGTTAAGAAAGGTACATCTTTTTCATACTACATTGAAACTTGTCTGGTGGTTGATTCTACTGATTCATGCATAGTAGACTCAAGAGCCACTAATCATATCTGCAATTCATTGCAGGGGTTTCAGATAATGCAGAGGACTGAGAAATGAGAGTTTACCTTTAGAGTTGGAACTGGAGCTAAAGTTTGGGCAGTTGCAGTAGGAGTTGTTACCTTACATTTTCCATGTGATAGGATATTAGTTTTAAATAATGTTTTCTATGTTCCGGACATGAGGAAAAATTTAATTTCAGTTTCCAGACTAATTGAATTTAATTATTCAGTTTCTTTCCATTCTGGTATTGATATCAGTAGAGATGAAAATATTATATGTTCCGGTAGAATAAATGATAACTTATTATATATATCCTATTGCTCCCACACTGCATAATGTACAACAAGAAAACTCAACTTCCCTTAAAAGGAAGGTATCTTCAATCAATGACACATATCTTTGGCACTTACGTTTGGGTCACATTAACCTAAAACGGATTCAGAGGTTGGTAGAAGATGGGCCTTTGAGCTCATTAGATTTCGAACCTTTTCCTCAGTGCGAATCTTGTCTCAAGGGAAAGATGACCAAAAGGTCATTCTCTGGAAAGGGACTAAGGTCAAAGGAGTTGTTAGAATTGATTCACACTGATGTGTGTGGTCCTATGAACAAACCGGCTCGAGGAGGGTTTGAGTATTACATCACCTTCACTGATGATTACTCTAGGTATGGATATGTATACATAATGCGACGCAAGTCTGAGGCGTTTGATAAATTCAAATAATTCAAGGCTGAGGCGGAGTTACAACTAGGGAAACATATCAAAGCCCTTCGATCTGATCGAGGTGGCGAGTACCTCCTGGGTGAGTTAAAAGAGTACCTCACACAACATGGGATTGTGTCTCAGTTGTCTGCACCGAGTACACCCCAGCAAAATGGTGTAGCGGAGAGAAGAAACTGTACCCTTCTTGATATGGTAAGGTCCATGATGAGTCATGCAACCCTACCTATATCTTTTTGGGGATATGCCCTAGAAGCAGCAGCATACATTTTAAATCTGGTACCTTCTAAATCAGTACCTAGGACACCCCAAGAAATGTGGACAAGTCGAAAACCTAGTTTAAGACATATCCACATTTGGGGTTGTCCGGCCTATATACTGAATGATAACGCTACCAAGCTGGAACCCAGATCGGAAATGTGTTACTTCATTGGGTATCCTAAGGGAATGAGAGGTGGCATCTTTTATCATCCAAAGGAGCAAAAAGTGCTTATCAGCACTCATGCTAGGTACTTGGAGGAGGATTGTATGATGCACCGAGAGCTTAGTTGTAAAGAAACCCTTGAGGAGATTCTTCCGGGATCTCCTATAACATCTGTACCAGATCCTGAGACAGTAGATGAACAAGATATTCCTTTTAACACTCCGGAGCCTCGTCGTAATGGGAGAATTTCTAGACAGCCAGAAAGATATCTAGGAGTGTCTTTTAAGACAGACTCTGAAGATCTGGTTGAGGATCCTACTAGTTATAATGAAGCAGTAACGGATATAGATGCTGACATGTAGCAGCAAGCGATGAAATCTAAAATGGATTCTTTGTATTCCAATCAAGTCTGGGAACTTGTAGATGCACCTGAAGGGATTAAACCCATAGGGTTCAAGTGGATCTACAAGAGGAAGAGAGGAGTGGATGGGAAGGTGGAAACCTTCAAAGCAAGACTGGTGGCGAAAGGATATACTCAGAAAGAGGGTATCAATTATGAGGAAACCTTTTCACCGGTGGCTATGCTTAAGTCCATAAGGATTCTCTTGGCCATCGCATGTCATTATGACTACGAGATATGGCAAATGGATGTCAAGACAGCTTTTCTTAATGGAAGTCTTGACGAATGCATCTACATGATGCAACCAGAGGGCTTCATTGATAGTGGCCAAGATAACATGTTTTGTAAACTTAAGAAGTCTATTTATGGACTTAAGCAAGCATCGAGAGCATGGAACATCAAGTTTAATCAGGCAGTCAAATCTTTTGGCTTTGATCAAAACATTGATAAACCATGTGTGTATAAGAAAGGAAGTGGAAAAGCAGTTGCATTTTTGGTTCTGTATGTAGATGACATATTACTCATAGGAAATGATGTAGGTTTATTGTCATCCATAAAGGTTTGGTTATCCTCTCAATTTCAGATGAAGGATTTGGGTGAGGCCAGCTATATCTTAGGGATCAAGCTTTTGCGTGATCGCAAGAATAAGATGTTAGCCTTATCCCAATCTTCATATATTGAGAAGATATTGGTCAAGTTTAACATGCATAACTCCAAGAAGGGCTTGCTACCTTCTAGACATGGAGTACCACTGTCTCGAGATCAATGTCCAAAGACATCTGAAGAGATAGAGAACATGAGGAGAGTTCCATATGCATCCGCTGTTGGAAGTCTCATGTATGCAATGTTATGTACTAGACCAGATATTTGCTTTGCCGTTGGCATGGTTAGCAGATATCAGTCAAACCTTGGACCTATGCATTGGACAGCTGTTAAGCATATATTTAAGTATCTTCGGAGAACGAAAGATTATATGCTAACCTTTCGAGCAGATGATCTAACGCCTTTGGCGTATACAAACTCTGATTTCCAATCAGATAGTGATGCCAGAAAGTCTACTTCCGGGTACGTCTTTACTCTGTAAGGAGGGGCTATATCATGGAGAAGTGTCAAGTAATCCTGTACTGTTGATTCTACCATGGAAGCAGAGTATGTGGCGGCATCGGAAGCTGCGAAGGAAGCAGTATGGCTCAGAAAATTTCTATTGGAATTGGGAGTTGTTCCTGCAGTACATAAACCGATTGTCATGTACTACAATAACACCGGTGCTGTAGCACAGTGCAAAGAGCCCAGGAATCACAAGAAAGGCAAGCACATTGAGAGAAAGTACCACTTGATCCGGGAATTCATTCAGGATGGAGAAATAGTGGTGGATCATACTGCTTCGGTGAATAACTTAGCTGACCCATTTACTAAGACTCTTACCGAGAAAGTCTTTACTTCTCATGTTGAGTCTATGGGAGTTACGTTAGGAAGTAGTGATCATTAGTGCAAGTGGGAGTTTGTTGAGATTGGTGTATGCCCTAAAGCCCACTAGCTGCACTCTCATCTTTTGTTACTGGATATTTACTGGTTATTTAATGGAATGACTGTTTTCTCTTCAAACATGTATATATGTATGGTTGTGTAAGGCCCATTGTATCCAGTAAATGAATTAGGTGTGTGGTGTCTACACACAGATAGGTCTAATTCATGGACACTGGAAACAACATATTTGTTCATAACTGAGAGATGGAGCTGGGCACTTCATCTTGGTATAAGTTATAATGAGAGACTCTCCTGTATTCAGGGTGACTTACCTAAGTCATGGGAGGACTTTTCCGGATTTATCTCATTAGTGCATATACAATGCATTGAACAGGACCATGGTAGGTGTGATATCTAAAATTACTATCACTGAGAGAGATCAAGTCACCTCATGCTACTGAGTGACCAGTGCTCTTAATCTTAAGCATTTCTGCATAAACTGATGAAATCAAGTTATTGTGCTTTAATTAACTGTGGGTGAGATTCTTTTCATGGGCCAACAGCTCTGTGTTTTGAGTACTCGGACTTGATCAGTTGGGACGTGCAGATGCAATAAAGAATCTATGCCATCTAATGATGGAATGATCGTCCCCTTAGAATTATCTGATTAATCATCAAAATCTAAGATCTTAGTATATGGATGTTCCATATGGATATTGAACTTGTGGGTCGCTCTCTGGACCAAGAGAATGATATCCGCATGATGATTATGTTAAGGATATGAAGTTCTAAGGTTTAGATGTAATCGAAAAGGTTGATAGTACATGTGATAACCTGACTCGATTATGGATGTTACATAGAGGGGCATTCAGGTCATTACATTTAGTAGGTCGAAGACAACTGTCATTTTATGACAAGCTTATTATATTATATATTTGTCCCTGGAGTTCAACCATAACTCTTTAGTAGAATGAGTTAAGGTTAAAATGGTCTTAATGTTGCTATAGGTTTAGCATGGACATTTTGGTCATTTTGGGAGCCAAAGGCAAATATGTCTTTTGGTCCCTTCTCTAGTCACTTTCCAAGATTGGCATGGTTTCCTAAAATATTTAGATGACATTTGGATGAATTATTTTAGTGGAAAAATAATTTTGAGTTTAAATTCAAATAGGCCTTTGATGGCATACATGAATTTAATTCTAGATAAATTATTAGTGGGCCATGGTGTGCATTATCATGTGGGACGTCCATAATGGGAATTCCATGGGTAAGGTTTCCAATTTTGAGTAGGTCTCTCTACTTGGAAGGTTGGACTCCTCTTTGGATTAGTATTCCTATAAGAAAGTTTCCTTTTTGAATTAGAAACTTAAATTAGTAAGTGTTGTGCAACTAGGATTACTAATTGCCAAAGTTTGTGGGATGTTCCTTAGTTTCCTTTTCTAATTGGAGTGTTTCTAAAAGGAAATAAATCTTTAGATTATACTTTCCTTTTAGGACATCTATTAGAATTAGAAGAGATAGTTTTTAAGGAAAGCTATTCCAAGTTTCTATAAAAAAGGATGTAAGCTTCCCCTTGGACGTCCACAACATGCAAGAGACAAGTCCCACACGTTCGGCCTTTTGGTGTTTTCTTCTTCATTGAAGAAAGTTTAAGGTCTGAGATTTTTCGTTAGAAAATAGTTCTCAAATCCCTAGATTAAGATCCCACCATCTTAGCCAATCAGATTTGGAAGTGAGATAGAGAAGAAGATCAAAGGCAATACTACTGCAGAAAATTTCAGCAATTTGTTTGCTAATTGCAAGTCTGAGTTCGGCCCTTTGGATCTATTATTTCAGAGATTTGAAGTCTGCAAATCTTCAAGGTAATAGTCTTCTTGATTCTCCTTTAATTATACACTTGTGGGTCATGAATTCATGGAGTTCTTAAGCGATCACTATGGCTGATTTATGCTGCCAAATCAGATTTCTAAAAATCTGTCATGTTACAAATTAACCATAAACGTCTTCCCCTAGTGATGTTCAGATCTGAATCGCTGTTTCTTTCAATAATAAATAGATTAATTTCTTTATTTGTCAATATATAGTCATGCTTTCTTTTTATGAGATGAATTGTGATTTATTAAATACTTGCACATAACCAATATGAATGACATGACGGTTCATGAGATGAACCGGAGTCCACAAGTATATTAGATGTAACACATGTGTATAAATGAGATCCATATATAGAAGACATGTGTAGCAAATCTTATATTTAAATATCTTTACAACCAGTGATGAGACTGGACATCTCATACTGACAAGGTTGCAGCACTTTGATCACTATGAGATAGTGTGATTTGTCTCGATCATCAGAATAGAAGATTCTGGATCATAGTGCTGGTACATTGGATGTATTGAAGGGCCATGAGAAGCACCTTAGAACACTGTCTTTAAGCTTAGGGTCTGCTCTCATAATTCCCTAGCAATAGGCTCTCAATCCTGAGACATTAATGAACTCAAGTTTCTATCTATTCATTTGCTTGAAGTCACCAATGAGTGAGGTCAACTGTAGGTCAACACCTCGGCGATTTGGGTGCGTGGTAGTAGATCTGTGGGAACATTCAATGGTCAAGATGTAATCTATCTCTAATATTTTCTTGTGCCAATTAATGGACTTATCATTGGTAAGTACGCACCCATTCCGATTAAGAGTTACTTGGAAAGGTACCTATGATCATATAATTAATTGGGGCTCAAGGATAATAAGATATGGATCTAAGTCTGGAAGACAGGTCCAATTGATCCATGGATATTGATAGAGGGGCCTACTTGTGGTAATGTGGAAGTTTAGGGTCTTCTATGTAATATTCCTAAGACTGGAGCTCAATTGCATTTATATAGTGGAGTTATTTGCAATTATTTGTGGGCCCGGATTACACATGAGATGTGGGGTCGCGTGTCCCAGTTGGAGCCATCTTTCTAAGGAATCCCTAGTGGCCCACACGCTAGCCCAATAATTAAGATACTAATTCTAGTTGAACTCTAAAAGGAAAGTTATTATTTCTATTTGAAGTGAGACTTCTAATAGTGGTAATAATAAAGTTACTAATTTTAGTAGAAGTGAGATTTCTAGTTTAATTAGAAAGGAATTAGGAAGTTATTAATCATATTTGAAGTGAGACTTTTAATTATGATATGATATGTTAGTGATTGTTGTGGAAGTAAGACTTCTATTTTAACTATTAAAAGAAGAGAAACTTACTAATTCTTATGGAAGTGGGACTTCTAATACTAATTAGTAAATGAGAGTTACAAAAGGGCTATAAATAGAGGAGCTTTGTGTTAGACGTCCACTCTCTTATTCCTCGTTGGAATTCACACCCACTACTCCTTAGTGCAAGAGTTGCACGCCCAGACTTAGTGTGTGCAAGAGTTGCATACCTCTCCCTCTTCTGGTTCTTCTTTTAGTTCCTCCTTTAAGTTCCTAGTAATTTTCTCTTGGAGATCCCACCATCTTCTTGAGAAAAAAAGAATCTGATACGGGTCATAGCGTGGAAGTTCAAGAGGTCTTGAAGATTGCTAATTGATTAGTGAAAGTGTTTCATCATAAAAAAAAAGACACAACTTCGCCATTATAGCACAACCGAGCTCCAAAGGTATAATTTACTTCCTTGCATGTTGTAGATTTATTTGATGCTTGTTAGTTGTTGTTTCTATCTTCTAGATAGAGTTATTTACTGATCATGATGGCTGAGTTTGAGGGTACACATCTTGGATTGGTTTTGGTAGCCTTCTAGATAGTTGATCCCTACATCAAGTCGATCAAAAGTTTTTGAAACCTATCCTAGAGGCCTACCTATTTCCAACAATTGATATCAGAGCCTTACCTCATCTCTAATCATGTTAGATCAGTTATCTAGATCTAATCTTTACATGAGATGTGAAGATGATAGACCTTGGGCTATGTAAGGATCAGATTAATAATGGGTTTACTAACTTTTTGTAGTAGATCCATGTTTGGTATGTCACAAAAGGGTTTAATTATGATGGAAGGATGGTAAGAATGCATTAGAAGCAATTTGGGACCATTAGAAGTGATTTGGGAACAGCTGGAAGTCGTTTATGCGAAAACCTAAATTTTGGGTTCGTCAGTTCGGTCAGCCGAACTAGTCACCTTGGCTAGCCGAAGTGACCATGTCGGCCAGCCGAACTGGGCAGTTCAACTAGCCGAACCCAGGCAAAATTATTTTGTTTTTTTTGTTTGAATTTTCTGTTTGGCATCTTGTCTTTCCATTATGATTTGGCAACCTGGTTTTGTGAGTTGTATGGTTGTATGAAATACTAACTTGCAGGTTACCTTTGTCCTCTCCACATGGCCCACAAGATTTTACTTTCTTTTATGGTTGATTGGTTTATTTTTGGCAATTTGAAAAGGGCATCATGGTTTTCTTGGTTTTCCGATTTAGGGCAAGGCATGGTGAATTTCCCTATGAGCCTTTTATTTTCATTAATAAATTACCATGTAAGTCTCATCGTAGAGACATAGGAATTTATATAATTTTCTAAATTTGTAAATTCTGACAATGTCCGAGACAAAGAAGGAAAGTGAAGTTGGACTCCTAATCAAAGAATTTGAGGATTACCAAAAGAGTTTTGGAGTTTCCCAAAGAGTTTGAGGACTTCCAAAGTTTTGGAAAGTCTAGAAGTCCAAGAAGTCTATTCTGCTTGGGCCATGTGGAGGAGAGGACTAGTTTCTAATTTTAGCGTTTTCTATTTATAGTTGAATGCTTGATTTAGAATGTTTCCAAATCTGACTCAAACATAGTAAGTTACTAAAATTAGTCAAATCAAATTAATTTTTGGAAAGAGTTCTAATTAGTGCTGATGACCCATGAGATGGATACATTGGTAACACTAATTTAAGAAACTGTACTTTCCTTAAAATAACTTGACTTGGAACCAATCTTAGATCATATCATGTGATGATTTGATGTTCATATTTATATGTGAGCCCTAATACCTTAAAAGGAATTCCTTAATTCTAAAATATTAAGTGGGAGCGGGGCATTTAAATTGAGAAATCCCCATGGTTTTCCACCATAGGTCCATTATAAGGAAATTATTAGCCTCGCGCCACCAAGAGTATGGCCATTCCTTCGTAGGGCTTTTACTTGTCTGGTTACTAGATATGGATCTCCTATAGATAGTGTTGGTGAGATGGGGTGGGGGTTTACTCCCCTAGGGGGAGCTGCTCACAACGGTTGTCATGCAATGCTAGTTGGTAGGTCACACTTAACTAAAATAATGATATAGTATCCCCTAGGATTTGCCTCATGTATTTTAGAAACCAAAGCTAATTGGGGGTCATACATTATTTGTATGAGATACCTAGATGATAATGAATGATGTGGATCATGGATAGTTAGTCTTAATTTCAATTTTGACGAACTTTGATCCGCACCAATCCAAGGACAGTCGCAGTCCCCTAGGAGGCATGCCCTAAGGGATTGGGATTCCGATGTATTCTAAATTCAGTGCTTATGAGGATTCCCACATGAATTTAGTAGAATACTAAACCCTAATGTCATTTATATTCTTTTATTGAATGTATGGTTATGTGCAACAGTTTATTCAGCATGAATTCAAATATTTTCAATCCACTTGTGACCATCCTCAACCAGAATAAGTTAATGGGATCCAACTATTTAGACTGGAAAAAGAACCTGGATATTATCCTGACAGGTTCAGGATGCAGTTATGTCCTTACCATACCCTCCCTTCCTGAGCCTGATGCACCACAGGATGTGAAAGACCTTTACACCAAGTGGACCCAAGACAATGAGATGGCCAGATGTTTTATTCAGGCATCCATGTCTAGTGTTTTGCAAGATCAACATCAATCCTATAAGTCAGCATACGATATTATATTGAGCTTAAAGGAGATGTTTGCAGAACAGGTCATGCCTGCTAGGCAGGCTGCTATGAAAGTGCTGATAAAGACTAAGATGGCTGAGGGAATCCTAGTACAAAAACATTTGTTAAAAATGATGTTGGCATTGAATGAGTTAGATGTATTGGGGGCTACGATTGATACAGAATCGCAGATCGACATGATCCTTTAATCACTACCGGACTCATTCAAATATTTTGAGATCAATTATAATAAATTGGAAATGACCATAGCTGAGCTGTCTTGCCAGCTGGTAGTGTTTGAGGAAATCAAGAAGAAAAGACCTACTGCCCTCGTGTCAGAAAAGTCATTTGCTAGGTCTAAGCCGAAAGAAAAAGACCAGGATAGCAAGAAGAAATCAGTCATTAAGGGTCCGAAGGTGGAGAATGGTTCTATTAGTGGTGTGGCCAAGGCCAATGATACGGGAGCAAAGGAAAAGTGTTTCCACTGTGGTATGACAGGACATTGGAAGAGGAATTGTCCAGATTTTATGTTAAAGGAAAGGACCTCAGGTATGATTGAGTCACTTGTTTCTGAAGTTAGTTTTATAACCGGTACTTCAGAATCATGGTGTGTAGACTCCGGTGCAACTAATCACATATGTAATGCGTTGTAGGAGTTACAGGTAACCAGGAGGATTAGTGGCGGAGAAATCATTGTTAACCTGGGATCGAAAGCCAAGGCAGAAGCAGTGTCAGTGGGAGCAATATCTTAGTTATTTTCAGATATTAAGTTGATTTTCTCAAATACATTATATGTACCGTTTTAAGAAGGAATTTTAATTTCTAGTACGATGAATAAGAGTTATTCTATTACTTTTGGTAATGAAATTGTCTTAAAGAGGAACGGTACTCTTATATATTCTGACAAGGTAATCAATGGAGTTTATTTGTTTGACTCCCATAATGTATGAGATACATGACACTGATAATAATTATAGACCATCATTAAAGAGGTAGTCACCTTCATCTAATCCAACAAAACTTTGGCACCTAAGAGGCTAGGTCATATAAACCTAAACAGGATTGACATGCTAGTAAAAGATGGTATCTTGCCTTCATTGGCTATAAAACCAATGCTTGTCTGCAAGTCTTGTCTGAAAGGCAAAATGACCAAAAGACCCTTATTCATCTAAGGGCAGTAGGGCCAAAGATTTATTAGAATTAGTGTATACTAATTTGTATGGACCCATAATATTAGAGCAAGAGAATGATATGAGTATTTCATCACTTTCACCGATGATTACTCAAGATATAGATACATATACCTTATGCACCGCAAGTCCAAGACTTTTGAAAAGTTCAAAGAGTTTCGAGCGGAAGAGGAAAAGCATTTAGTAAAAGTATAAGTATTCTTCGATGAGATCGAGGAGGAAAATATCTCTCCGCTAATTTTATGGTATACCTGTCAGAGAATGGGATTCAATCTCAATTGTTTGCTCCTGGTTTGCCTCAACAGAACGGAGTAGCAGAAAGAATGAACCAGACTCTTTTATATATGATCAGGCCTATGATTGAGTTTCTACGGATTACCTATATTTTGGGATATGTAATGTATATACTAAACCTCATTCCATCTAAGTCTATACCTGAGACTCCAAGGGAGTAATGGACCGGGTGAAAGCCTAGTCTACAACGTTTTTAGGGTTGTCCGGCACACGTGCTAAAGGTTAAGACGGATTAGTTGGAATCGAAGTCGAAAGCATACACATTTATAGAATATCCCAAAAGGTACTAAAGATTGGTTTATTTTATAATCCCAAAAAGCAAAAAGTGCTTGTTAGCACCAATACGGTTTCTTTGGAGGAAGATTATATAATTAACCGGAAATCTCTAGAAAAAGGTTATCCTGGAAGAAATTCAAGAGTAATCAATTCCAAATCCAAGAATAACAGAATTTTAAGAAAATACGCCCATACCAGACCCAGTAGTTACACCAGTGCCTTGTCGTAGTGGGAGCATTGTCAGGACCCCTGACAAGCTCCCGGAAGAACTGGAACAAGATCCCTGTAATTATGATGAAGCAATTAATGACATAGTTTAAGAAAGTTGGCTAAATGCTATAAAAGCTGAAATGGAGTCTGTGAACTCCAATCAGGTCTGGACACATGTGGACTTGCCTGCCAATATTAAAGTTATTAGGTGCAAGTGGGTCTACAGGAGGAAAAGATGACCAGATGGAAGAGTTTTATCCTGATACTCTTATCCATTGCGGTTCATCTCGGTGATGAGATTTGGCAAATAAATGTCAAGACAGCGTCTCACGACGGCAATCTTGAGGAAGATATCTATATGATGCAGCCATACGGTTTTATAGCTAATAACCAAGTGCAAAGAGTTTGCAAGCTGCATAAGTCCATTTATGGATTCAAGCAGGTATCCCGGAACATGAACATCCGTAATGACAAGGCAATCAAGTAATTTGATTTTTGTCAGAATCCGGATGAGTCATGTGAGTGCATGAAAAGTCAAGAAGGTAGGGTAGTTTTTTCTGGTATTATATGTCGACGACATCCTTCTCCAATGGAGTGACATAGGGATATCGTCAACAATAAAAGTTTTGGTTGGCTAAGACTTTTGATAATAAAGGACTTGGGAGAAGACAGCTACATCTTAGGGATCAATTTCTATTGAGACCGAAAAAATAGGATGACAGGCTTATCCTAATGATGTGTACATAGATAAGGTTCTGGTATGGTAAGCTATGCTTTGTACTAGACCGGATATCTGTCAGGCAGTATGCCTCGTCAGCATATATCAGTCTAGCCCAGGCGCTTATCATTGGACTGCTGTAAGATGTGTTCTCAAATACTTGAGAAGGACTAGAGATCACATGTTGATTTACAGCAGTGATGAGTTGATTCCATTCGGTTACATAGATACTGACTTCTAGTCAGATTAGGATTCCAGGAAATCAACTTCTGGGTATGTGTTTATGTTGTAGCCGCTTGAGAAGCAGCTGAGGAAGCAACTTGGCTAAAAAGATTCCTTATGGAACTTGGAGTAGTACTTTTGGCTGGACAGCCGCTCATAGTTTACTGTGATAACAATAGGGTAGTCGCTAAGTCCAACGAACTTATGAGCCAAAAAGCATGTACAGAGGAAGTTATACATGGTCAGACAGATTGTACAGAGAGGTGATGTGCGATCACCAAGATAGCCTCTACAGACAATCTGAGAGATCCCTTTAGTTAGCCTTTGTCTATCAAAGTCTTTGAGCTGTAAGTAGACGGAATGTGCATGAGATGCAACCCTAACTGGCATTGAGCCCAAGTGGGAGATTGTTAGTTTTATGGACTCAATCCATTAGATGATATAATAAATTGATTAATTTCTTTATTTATCAATATATATTCATGCTTTCTTTTCATGAGATGAATTGTGATTTATTATATACTTGCACATAACCAATACGAATGACATGATGGTTCATGAGATGAAACGAAGTCCACAAGTATATTAGATGTAACATATGTGTATAGATGAGATCCATATACAGGAGACATGTGTAGCAAATCCTATACTTAAATATCTTCACAACCAGTGATGAGACTGGACATCTCATACTGACAAGGTTGCAGTACTTTGATCACTGTGAGATAGTGTGATTTGTCTTGATCATCAGAATGGAAGATTCTAGATCATAGTGCTCGTACATTAGATGTATTGAAGGACCATGAGAAGCACCTTAGAACACTGTCTTTAAGCTTAAGGTCTGCTCTCATACTTCCCTAGCAGTAGGCTCTCAATCATGAGACATTAATGAACTCAAGTTTCTATCTATTTATTTGCTTTGAGTCACCAATGAGTGAGGCCAACTGTAGGTCAACACTTCGGTGATTTGGGTACGTGGTAGTAGATCTGTGGGAACATTCAATGATCAAGATGAAATCTATCTCTAATATCCCCTTGTGCCAATTAATGGACTTATCATTGGTAAGTACGCACCCATTCCGATTAAGAGTTAATTGGAAAGGTACCTATGATCATTATAATTAATTGGGGCTCAATGATAATAAGATATGGATCTAAGTCTAGAAGACAGGTCCAATTGATCCATGGATATTGATAGAGGGGCCTACTTGTGGTAATGTGGAAGTTTAGGGTCTTCTATGTAATATTCCTAAGACTGGAGTTCAATTGCATTTATATAGTGGAGTTATTTGCAATTATTTGTCGGCCCGGATTACACATGAGATGTGGGGTCGCGTGTCCCAGTTGGAGTCATCTTTCTAAGGAATCCCTAGTGGCCCACACGCTAGCCCAATAATTAAGATACTAATTCTAGTTGAACTCTAAAAGGAAAGCTATTATTTCTATTTGAAGTGAGACTTCTAATAGTGGTAATAATAAAGTTACTAATTTTAGTAGAAGTGAGACTTCTAGTTTAATTAGAAAGGAATTAGAAAGTTATTAATCATATTTGAAGTGAGACTTTTAATTATGATATGATATGTTAGTGATTATTGTGGCAGTAAGACTTCTATTTTAACTAGTAAAAGAAGATAAACTTACTAATTCTTATGGAAGTGGGACTTCTAATATTAATTAGTAAATGAGAGTTGCAAAAGGGCTATAAATAGAGGAGCTTTGTGTTGGACGTCCACTCTCTTATTCCTCCTTGGAATTCACGCCCACTACTCCTTAGTGCAAGAGTCGCACGCCCAGACTTAGTGTGTGCAAGAGTTGCATACCTCTCCCTCTCTTCTTGTTCTTCTTCTAGTTCCTCCTTTAAGTTCCTAGTAATTTTCACTTGGAGATCCCACCATCTTCTTGAGAAAAAAAGAATCTGATACGGGTCATAGCGTGGAAGATCAAGAGGTCTTGAAGATTGCTAATTGATTAGTGAAAGTGTTTCATCATAAAAAAAAAGACGCAGCTTCTCCATTAGAGCACAACCGAGCTCCTAAGGTATAATATACTTCCTTGCATGTTGTAGATTTATTTGATGCTTGTTAGTTATTGTTTCTATCTTCTAAATAGAGTTATTTACTGATCATGATGGCTGAGATTGAGGGTACACATTTTGGATTGATTTTGGTAGCCTTCTGGATAGTTGATCCCTGCATCAAGTGTGTCAAAAGTTTTTGAAACTTATCCTAGAGGCCCACCTATTTCCAACACATTAGCCTGTGTTAAGGCTTAAATAAAAGGTTGATCTAGGGTAAGCCAAACCTTCACTAACATTCCATAATAAATATTCTTCATTTCTTTTTCCTATTGTAACCAAAAGTCCAATTCCAACCTTGAGTTTGAGTTTCCCTGCCATAATTAAATTGAGTGGTATCAATAGGTTATTTACAGTTTTTCTCTTCATTTTCAGTTTTTTTTAAATAATTCATCTAAAACTAATAATAATATGAGTTACGTTGCTTATTCACTAAGGGCACGAATTTATTTCTTGTTATTGAGCTCCAAAGCGTGTGGACTTTCTTAAGAAAGTGATGATATTCTTTCTTTTTTCTTCTTTTTGTTCGCATAGAGACTCTCACTCTCTCTAACTTTTTCACAAATCCTATAGAAATAGATTTGACATTGGATAATTTTTATTAGTGAACAATCTAAAAGTTGAGCCCCTAAACCATTAGGTCCAATAAAAATGCTTCCATTTTTGAATTAATCCCTTCGATATAACTGATTTTTAAATTTTTATTTTTCATAACATTATTTTTTTTACTATAAGTTTTTAACCTCCATTTTCTTATATTCTTATAATTTTTTAGATAAGTTTTGCAAGTAGACAATTTTACCATGAGCCCACGAGTCAATGATGTATTGTACAAGTTTTTTTTTATCCATACCAGTAAATCATATTAAAGACTTAAATAGAAAAGTACAACAAAAAAATATGGAAAGAGAACTATCTGCATAGGTATTAGAGCTAAATACCCACACAAAAACAACAAACAACAAATTACAAGGCAAAATTAGCGAAAGGTCCCTATAAGTCGATGTTTCCAGCCTCCAGTCCAAGAAAATACTTTTTAAGGCCTATAGTCCATTCAGCTAGACTGTTTGCAGCCATAGGTCCCTGTGCCACATGTTCTCATTTTTCAAGACTAAATTGCCATTTCAACCATTTTAGGCATAAAATTTTGAATTTTGAAATTTAAAATTTAAAATTTAATATTATCCCTCTTCTTCTATAACGAGTTTGTAGGGTTGGATTGTGATACTCTCTCCTTCTTCTCTCCCTGCTCCTCTCTCGTTTTCTTTCTCCTCCCCTCTTCCCGTCTCTATGCTCCCTCTACCTCTCCTTCTCCGCCATCTCTCGCTCCCCCTCTCTTCCCTCTCTTGCCAGAGATCTTGGTGCAATCGGCCACACACTACACAAACCGGTATCAAAGATATTTGGCATGATCGTCGGAGATCCGACAGATCGGATCTTCAAAGGGTCGGAGAAGGGGTGATCGGATCTGACGTGTACATCAGCAAGTATCTGCTTGCTCGCGGTTCTGCGCGTCAATAGAAAAAGAAGAAACAGAGGATCAAAACTCTTGATTCATCCCCAATCTCGATCAGCGTGGCCTCCTCTTGCTCGCAGTTTTGCGCATCAATAGAAGAAAAAGAAACAGATGATCGGAACTCTTGATTCATCCCCAATCTCGATCCGCGTCGCCCCCTTTTTCTCCCCACTATCCTTCTCCACGCAGGCCGTCCGATGCTAACATGTGCCCATGGTGAAGGTAAGAATGTAGTCGCCACTGCCATATCCTTTGGCAAAGATGAAGAAAAAGGAAGATGATGGAGTACATGGACGAGGAATAGGGGGCCATGCTGTTACAGAATTATGGGTGTAGGTGGAAGATGGGATGGGTAGTTCGGTGGTTTGGGGGTGTATAGGAAAGGGTAGCCATCACCTGCTATAGAAGTTGGAGTTGTAGTCTTGTAGAGGTTCTGTTACAGAATGGGTGTAGGTGGAAGATGGGATGGGTAGTTTGGTGGTTTGGGAGTGTATGGGAAAGGGTAGCCATCACCTACTCCCGTAGTTAGAGTTGTAGTCTTGTAGAGGTCCTGTTACAGAATGGGTGTAGGTGGAAGATGGGATGTGTAGTTTGGTGGTTTGGGGGTGTATGAGAAAGGGTAGTCATCACCCATGTTACAGAAGTTGGAGTTCTGTTAATTGTGCACCGTGCCCCTTTTGTCGGAGGATACGAAGACGGTGACAGAGATAAGTTGCAGGCTTTATTGTGAGGGGAATTTATTTGATTTTTTGTAAAATTTATAGAAGGTAGATGGAACGTATATATGAGATTGTATGAAATTTATCTGAGTTTTGTGTAAATTTATCTGACTTCTGAGTTTTTTTTAATGAAATTTATCTGAATTTTTATCAAATTTATCTGAGTTTTTTGCAAAAATACTTGAGTTTTTAGCAAGTTTTTTGTATTTTTTGAACTTTATCTGAGTTTTTGTCAAACTTATCTGAGTTTTGTTCAAATTTATCTGTTTTCTGTCATATTTATCTAGGTGTTGTTCAAATTTATCTTCTGTTTTCTGTCATACTTCTTTATATTTTTGGTAAATTTATCTGAGTTTTTTTTTTAATTTATCTGAGTTTTTTAGCAAATTTATTTACGTTTTTTGAAATCTATATGCGTTTTTTAAATTTATTTGCGTCTTTTGAAATTTATTTATATATTTTTAGATTTATTGCATTTTTTGAAATTATTTCATTTTTTTAAATTTATTTTCTTTGTTTTAAATTTATTTAGATTTTTTTAATTTTTCTTTGGATCTTTTGAGATTTATTTGAGTCTTTTGAAATTTATTTATATTTTTTGAAATTTATTTAGATATTTTTAAACTTATTTTAAATTTATTTGCGTTATTTGATTATATATATTTTTTAATTTATTGTATTTTTTGAAATTATTTCATTTTTTAAAATTTATTTTCGTTATTTTGAAATTTATTTGTGTGGTTTTAGAATTTATTTGAGAATCTGAGGATTCCATTAATCGTGGGCAATTAAATGTTAGTTGGCCATTATTAATGGGATATCCCATCTGATGATTCCATTAATCGTGGGCAATTAAATGTTAGTTGGCCATTATTAATGGGATATCCCACCAATCATGGGTTATGATTTAAAGAAAGGGTAAACTAAACATTTCAGGTATGAGAAAGTGTGGGAGGGACATTTGGCTCTATTACTTTTTTTTTTTTTAGATCAAAGGCCATAGAGTGAAATGTTCAGGACCTGTCACCGAATGCCCTAAATTACAAAGGAGCAAGCAAATGTACATCTCTTTCTACCCCCAACTTAACCAAAGGATCCGCCATGCCATTCCCCGACCGAAGCACATGATGAAACTCAACATTCAAAGATGAGCACCAAGTCTTGATTTCAATGAAAATAAATTGGAATTTTCATGGACCCTTCTCCAAACATGACATCCAAGAAATCGCATTTAAAGAATCGCTTTCCACCACTACGCTATGTATTGTACAAGTGAATAATCATATAAGCAGAGCAACTACAAAAAATGTAGAATTTCTGACAATTCCTATGTAAAAATGAATCATCATTTCTGTCGGCTTGGATTTTAGAAATGGGGCCCACTACTGATTTTTGTAACATTGACAGCGTACAATCTAAAAGTAGCCCAATGGAACTTAGGTCCAATTAAAACACTCCACTTTCAAATTGATCCCTTCAATACTATTTGAAGTTTTTTATTTTAGTATTAAGAATTATAGAGATCGAATCACATTGACCTTACAAACCAATCCAATCGGCTATTACGTATACAAAATCCACCAAACCAAATCAAGAAAATAAGTAAAAAAAATATTTAAAAACGCGATTATCACATTAAATGATTCTCATGATTTCAATAAGATTTTGAAAATTAAATTGGCATTTTAAATAATAATCATTACTTTTTTGTGCTTTCAACAATCACTACTTTTTTAGAATCAATTGAAGGAGCTCGCATTCTCAACTTGACCACACATTTATTTTTTAAATTATGATGCGGTGATATGCTCTGATATTTTAAATCAAAATACTAATATTAATATTATACTAATGGTTATATTAAACTTTATATGTAATATATGCGTTCGTATTACGATGTTTGTATAATGATGCATTGACGTCATGACATTAAAATATTAATATTAATATTATTAAATTTTAATATTATATTAACAATATTACGGCATTAATGTTCTTTTACATGCTTTTCAAATCTATATATATTATTACTAATATTATATTAATATTAATGCATATCTTAATATTATATTTATATGTTAGTTATTTAGTATGTTTTTGTAATTAATGCTCGTGCTAAGCACGGACTTCCTTCACTAGTTTATATATATGAAAGAGATTGATTTCAATTGAGAAATCATCATCAATTTGACCACTCAATTTATTTTGACCATTCAATTATGTGACTTCTCTCTATTTCATTTAATAATGACTCCTCAATTACTCTTCCACATTTCTCCAAATATATAAGGGTTCTACTCTCTCTTCTATTGTTCAATGCATTTTCTTCTCTTCATATTCCCTTCTTCTCTCCCTCATATGATAGGATTTCAAGTTCTCTAGATTTTTGAAGGATAGGCTCAATTTGCAGGTTTTCCCTTCCATGAATAGGATTTCAAAGAAAGAGGAAGTCATGCCTTGGCTTGGCTCAATGTAGAAACCACATTTCTAAAAAAGGTCACTTTGTATTTCATGAAAGGATTGACTCATGCAAAACATGGCCTTACATAAGTTCAATGACATGAAACAAATGTCTATACCCTTGAAATTATTATTTTCATTGATTAAATTTGATTTTACTTTATAACTCCTATGACACAATAGTGCATTAATTCCTATTTTTCTTTAGAGTAGTTCTATTGGCACCACGAAAAGTTCTCTTCCCACCGCAGTTATTATGCTAATTTTGTTTTACAATAAAATTATTATGTGAAATGACTAAAATAGACATCTCATAAACCATGTTGAAAATGCCAATTTCTCTTCACACACATAACCCATCTCTACCCTCTTCACACAACACTCACGGTTTTACATTCTCATTCCCCATTCCAACCCACATTTCCCTTCTTCTTTCACTCTCATTATTCCTCCCTTCAATCTCTTTACAACATTGCACCACTCACCCACAGTTCACCTTCTTCCTTGTTCCTTTTCTCCCTTGCTCTCACCAAACTATTTTATTGTAGTTGAATCAAACCAAATATTGCAATGGACAAGGAAATGAAAAAGGAAATCGTGTGTTTTAATCCTACTAGCAGCGAAAAGGTTAGTATGGTTGAGTATTTGAGTGTTTTTGTCAAATTTTTCAAGTTCTGTATTGTAGTTGTTCGCGATATGTCCGGACTGGTATGTCCGAACATTTCTGAAATGTTCGGACATACCAGTCCGGACATTCCCGAAATGTTCGAATACTTATATTCGAACATAACAGACTTGTTCGATACTTTATTTCCGAACATAAGTCAATTGTTCGGTACTTTATTTCCGAACATAAGTCAATTGTTCGGATTTTATTTTCCGAACGATACTGATACCACTTTTCCTTAGTGCAGCTTTCCACAGAAGAAAGCCAAGTTCAGTCAGCCTATGTAATGGACTTTACAGATGCGTTTACTACTGAAGAAGTAAGACATTATATTAAAATTTCAATATACATACTTATTGTGTATTACTAATGTCTGATTCAATGGTTATGTGTTTAGATATTTCACAGCCGAGATGCATTAGTGAATTGGGCTCGTGATGTGGGTAAAAGAAATGGTTTTGTCATTGTCATAAAGGTGTCAAATGCTGCGAGGCCTGGAATAAAAGCTAGGGTTGTCCTAGCATGTGAGAGAAGTGGCCAATTCAAGCATTGTAAGACCAGAGACGAGGGGCCTACTAAAAAGAAGATCAAGCAAACAGGATCGAAGAAATGTGGATGCCCTTTTACATTAAAGGGCAAGAAGCTTGAAACTTTTGATGATTGGATGTTGGAAGTTGCATGTGGTATACATAATCACTCTGCTGCAGAGTATCTAGAGGGTCATTCATTCGCAGGGAGACTAACAGAAGAGGAAACAAAATTGATGGTAGATATGTCTAAGAGCATGGTACGACCAAAAGATATTTTGGTTACATTAAAACAAAGAAGTGCCTTAAATGTGACTACAATGAAGACCATTTACAATGCACGTCATAGGCACAGAGTTGTTGAGCGGGGTGGGAGAACACAGATGCAACAACTGATGGGAAAGTTGACAGAGCATAAGTACATTGAATGTCACAGGAACAATGAGGACAGTGACGTTGTTACCGATTTGGTTTGGGCGCATCCAACAAGCATACAGTTGTTGCGGTCATTTCCTCATGTCTTAATAATGGATTGCACTTACAAGACAAACCGGTATCGCATGCCCTTACTGGAGATTGTAGGAGTGACCTCGACAGATATGACTTTCTCTGTGTGTTTTGCTTACATGGAAGCCGAACGTGAAGACAACTATACATGGGCTTTGGGTGTTTTACGTTCTCTCATTGGTGAGGACGCTTTTCCTGATGTTATTGTCACAGACAGAGAATTGGCACTACTAAAAGCCATCAACACCATATTCCCTACTGCAACGCATCTATTATGCAAATGGCACATAAATAAGAATGTCCTAGCAAGATGTAAGAAATTGTTCGAGACCAAGGAGAAGTGGGATAGATTTATATTGCATTGGAATATGCTGGTCCATGCCTCCACAGAAGAAGAGTATATTGATCATCTGCATAAGCTAAACCAAGAGTTCACAACATATCCATCAGCACTTCAGTATGTCAAGGAGAGTTGGTTAAATGAATACAAGGAGAGATTTGTATCTGCGTGGGTTGATAAATGCATGCATTTTGGAAATACTACGTCAAACAGGTACGTCCTATACTTTAATTTGGATGAATTGATGCTTATGCTTATTTATATATAATGCATTATTAATTATTATGTTGTTTATATAGGGCTGAGTCTTCACATTCACATTTGAAGAGACAACTTGGATCATCTCAGGGTACTTTTGAGACAAATTGGGCAAAAACACACAGCTTGCTTTAACTACAGCATACAAGTATTAAAGCTTCGTTCGAGAAAAGCAAGACAATAGTGCAACACAGTTTCAAGCCCTCTGAATTTAAAGAGCTTCGTGGGAACATATCAAGAAATGCATTGGAAAAGATTTTGGCAGAAACTAAGAGATCAAATCTGGTTGGAATTGATAGGATTGCATGTGGTTGTATTATCCGTTCCACACATGGGTTACCATGTGCACATGAGATTGCTACATATGTTTCAGAAGGACGGCCAATTCCCCTACAGTGTATACATCCGCATTGGGTCAAGCTTGACTTGAATCCGAGTACCGTTTCGAGCTATAATATGGAGTTGGACTGTAAGACGGAGTTAGAATTACTTGAAAAGAGGTTCAATGAATTTGATCAAACAAGAAAACTGCAACTCTTAAAGAAGATGAGGGAGCTATCAAAGCCTGACAGTACATTCTTGTTAGAACCAGAAGCAAAGTCACGAACCCGTGGGCGACCACGTTGTAGGATTGATACATCCACCAAAAGGGAACCAAGTGCCTTTGAGTTGGTTCAATCTGCACAGGACAGTCACTCACCTTCATCCATTAAGGTTAAGGCACCGTTGGAACAGCAGAAAAGAAAAAAAGATAAGCCTAAAGTTGTGAGGACAAGATCCAAAAATGCCAGTTCGTATATTGCTCAGTTCTCAGAAGGATTAAGGCCTTTTATACGCCTTATCAAAGATGTTGCAGCCGATGGTAATTGTGGTTTTAGAGCGATTGCAGCGTTGATTGGTCATACTGAAGATGGATGGAGACAGGTTCGGAGAGAACTCTTGCATGAGTTGTTGCACCATGTAGAACATTACAAGCAGTTATACGGCTTGGAAAATAGAGTTGAAGAACTGATTGAGACACTATCTTACTATGAGGATAATCCTTCGTACAACCATTGGTTGACTATGCCTGACATGGGGCATCTTATCGCATCTCGTTACAATTTGGTCTTATTTCACTTTAGCATGGCACAGTGTTTAACCTTTCTTCCTCTAAGGTCACCACCATTGCCTGTATCTACTCGATTGGAGATAGCGATAGGTTTTGTTAACCAGTGCCATTTCGTTCAGGTATTGAAAACTAAAATTGTCTTTTTTTTATTTAATTACAATATGTGAACGTATTAACAAGTTTATTTATTGTGTAGGTTTTCATGAACCCAGATCATCCTGTCCCACCCATTGCCAATAAGTGGAAAGAATTTCGCCATCCTTGCGCTAGCCAATGGGAATTAGCATATGAAGATCGAATCAGGCGTTTTAAAGAGATTATAAGTCCAGATGTAGCAACCTGTGAGACTGTCTCATTGGATTGAGAAGATTGTATTTTTGTTTTACATGTATTTCTCTAGTTTCATTGTTCAAAGAATTCATGTATTTCTCTAACAGAATATCCAAGATGAAAGGACAGCATTTTGTGATTACCGTGTTCCAAATGTAAACAACCGTGTTCCAAATATTGTGATTACACCCATGTTCTAACCCATAAAAAAAATTACACCATAATATTAACCAAAATTTTAAAAAATAAATGAGTTTCTTAAAGTAACTGGTCATCTTCCAAAAAGAAATCAGCTACTGTCCCTACGATGCCTGCGGGCATAAGAACGAGCAGTCATGCTGGGGTGTCGAACCGTGCGCTCCACCTCTTCAATGGTCATTCCACGTAGCACATGTGCGGCCTGCTCGACGTGAGTGTATATACCATGTGGGTCATCAATCCATCCATCTTGGCCCCTCTCTATGACTCTATCAAGGATGCACAACGCACCCGCATTACGCTACAAGTAAGATGTTTAAATAATTAATTCACAATAAAAAACATATAAAAAAATGTGAAATTTTGTTTAATTAACCATACCATCTCATAATCAATGTTTTCACTAGGTTGTGCATCTCGAGGATGTGGTCGATAAGCTGATTGGGAGTTAGGATTTTGAAGCAACCTCCATGACACTCGTGCATACCAAGCCATGTACTGTGGTACACAATCAGATGGACGTCGAACTGGAACGCTTCGATTCAACCCAGACAGTAGGTGATCATTCCATCTTTCCCATACTTGATCAAAATATTGATATGCAATATGATATGCATTTGCAGTAGGGCCTCGTGTAGCACGGATTGGGATTAATGGGGGTGGAGGAATAGTCTGCACCCTACCAAACTGCCTCAGGATCCTATCTGGATGATAGGGCTCAACAACGTGGATGGACTTAATGCACCCACAATAGAAGGCAACCTGATTAAATGGATGTTGCTGCCTAATATCGCGATAAGGATCCCATGTAACCTGCATGACCAAAACAATTAGCAGAAAATATAGATAATTTTCAGTAAGTCATGAATAAAGAATTTTTATTACCTCATCTGCACTCATATAATCAAGCCGCTCTCGCAGTGCCTGCAGGGGAGCAGTAGTCTCCCTACGAGTGAGCCAGCGATACACTCGGGGTTGGCTGACTCCATATAAAATATTTGACGTTGGAGCGAAACACTCGAAATGCTCAAAAATCCACGCCTCTAGCAGCGTAAGATATCCAGCAATCTGTTTAACTTCCTTGCGAGTAGCTAATCCCAACTGTCGATACAAATAAGCCAGAGCAGCGGCACCCCATGCATATGTACGGACACTTGACAAGTCTGTCAACAATGTCAGATATATAATTGGCACACGTGTACCACTCTTGTCCGCGAATAATGTACAGCCTAATAAATACAGAAGATATGCTCTCACTGCACAATCAATCATGTCATCTCCATCCTCATCGGTTATTAAAGAGAACCTCCCTCTTAGCCACTCCAATCTTACAGATTGGCCCCTAACTTGCTGCAGCTCATCATTTGCCTCATTTGGATGAACTCCCAGAGCGTCAACAAGGAGCGAATGAGCATCTTGAAATGACATTCTACCATTATAAGCAACGGAACGACCAGTCACCGGAATCCCAAGTATGGTGGCAACATCATCTAGACTTATGGACATTTCACCAAAAGGCATGTGGAAAGTGTTTGTTTCAGGTTGCCACCTTTCCACAAAACAAGAGACAAGAATCTTACTAACAGATCGGTATGATGCTGTGATGAGTGGACTCAAATTAGATCTATCCACTAACTCTCTAAACCTGTTGCTCTCATTCAATGGCCAGTGTGGTATTTTTTGTCCATGGCTCAAACACTTCAGCGGGGCCCATTCCTGCATTCCGAAAATATTACATTATTAAAGAATGTAACAATTACGTTGAGTTTTATGTAACGTAAAGAGGAAAACAAAAAAAAGTACGTACCTGTGAATGCCAAATGTATGCAGCTATGTGCGTCTTGAAACTGGACAGCAAAGAACGATCTACTGGCCCCGCAGTTATTTCTTGTTCAACATCAGCTTCTTCTTCATGTTGTTCAACATGAGTTCCTTCTTCTTCATTGCCTCCTCCTGAATCATATTCCGGTTCCCTAAATTCTTCTACAATCTCTTCATTTATTCGACGGCGCCTCCTATTGGAAGCCGTCGGCCTTACTCTAGAACTGCTTGGCCTATCCATTCCTGAAATATTATATGAAGAGTCATTAAATTTTTTTACAAGTGTTCGGCTCTGTGTGTTCGAACAAGTCAGAATTGTTCGGCATGTTCTGTCCGAAGATTCCTGAAATGTTCGAAGTTTATGAGCCGAACAATTTTGAAATGCACGAACTTTATAATCCGAACATTCTTAAATTGTTCGGACTTTAATGTTCGAACATCTGTGTAATGTTCGAAGTTTCAGAACCGAACATATCGCGACAATGGAAAAAAAAAACTGAACAACTTGTCATTTTCAAGCTAATTAGACGTGTCATTATGTCCCTTTAGACATATTAAGATGCACACAATAGTTGCTACAATGACCTATTTGAGAAAATAACACAATGGCAATGGAGAAGAAGGAAGGTGATACCTTGGACTAAAATGGAGGTCACTACAACAGTAGATTCTTCCTCTCTTCCTTATCTACTTTTATCCTTTCACTAAGCCAATCTTCCAGCCAGAATGTAGGTCAAAATGGATAGAAGAAGGGGTTCTCTATGTTGAGTTTCAATAGAGAGGAGAGAAAGGAGACGATGGTGAAGATGTGTGGGAAGAGAACCACACCAATGAGTTGTGTTGTAAGTGAAAGGGGTGATTTGGGTATATTGATGGGTGCAAAGAGAAAAAAAATTAAAAAACCTATTTTGTACATCGGTGTGAAGAGAAATGCGGTGAGAATAGCAAAAAACGTGGTGCCAACAGAACCAGTCCCATTTATATTATAACTCAGGTTGTTGATCGTTTAATGCAAATTGGGGATGGATCGCTATCGGAGGATTCAATCTGTGAACCAGCCACATTTATCGGATTAGATGACTTTCTCATATTCGTTGTCATTATGGAGAATGGTAATGGCAATTATATTATATTTTAGGAGTCCAATTTTGATCACCAAATCCATCTCTGTATTCTTTCAATTTCTTTTCAATATCTTTTGCTTACTTTTATCCTTCTCTTTTGTAGTTTTCTTTTAATTATATTCTTAGTTTATTTCTTAATGACAATTCCATTTAATGAATAGTAACGGAAATGTCATTTAATTTTAAATAAATTTATTTTTTAATTCTTTTTTAACTAACAGTTGTCCATATCCTCAAAATAAATGAAAATAACTAACAACAATAAAGAACTATTTTGAAGTTAAATATTTCTACACATATATTTTTCTTATGGCCCGGGCTTAGCTCGAGCTTTTGTTGCTAGTATATAGGAAAATGAAGGTTCTATCTACATCTCTACCTTCTGTCCTTGACCCTCACCTCCTTAATAATTTTTTGACAGAGTTTATTTCACCATGAATTTCTATGTATTCAATTCCCATTTATCTTAATCCAAACAAATTTAATTGTCAATAAAATCCATTCTTCCTTTCGCTCCCCATGATTACCATGCATCCAAGTAGGCTTTCTGACCTATGACAAAAATAGTACATAGTCGTCATCTTATATTTATATAAATACACTCACAATTACAAACACCCTATAAACTAGTGATATTCTCGTAAGAAATGCCCCTCATATAACCTAACCATATGAGGACACTATTGGCTCACCTAGGGGCCAGGCTCAATCAACGGTGAATGGAAGGTCTGTTTCGATCAGGGATGTCCTAAAAATAAACCTGTTCACACATTTAAAGCCTCAAAAATCAATGGTGAACATGTGGACATTTGTGCCATTTTTTACTGATTTGAATTGTCTTCTACGAATTCAGAGCCACTGTTAAATTGATTCTACTGAAAAAATGAACTCTGATTAACTGTAAAATCTTAAGGTAAAAAAAATAAATGCCCAATTGTAAAGGGGCTACTGGATAATTAGGCAAAAAGTTGAGGACAAAATAAAATCTCACTTGAAATATTAAATAAAAGGAACATCTGTAACATTCTTATGGAAAAGTCAAATAAAAATACTAGATCATATTTGATGCGCTCTTATGAACAAAATAGAAATCCAGGGATTATGAGAAGTTTAGAAATTGATCTTTGATCGGTTTTGAGCCCGATATTTTGGTTAGAAATGAGAACATCTATCATCTATGCTAGGTAATTGACACTTTTGTATGAACAGTGTTGGTAACATTTAGGGGAGTTTTATTGGCACCGCGATTTCTTCTCTTCCCACCGAATTTCTCTCCACACAGATGTATAAAATAGAATTATTTACAGATATTTCTCTTTGCACCCATCAATATACCCAAACTGCCACTGTCATTTACAACTCCTCTCTTCTCTTCCCACACATCTTCTTCAACGTTTCTCTTTTCTCTATTCAAACTGTCACCGGAGAAAGCTCTTGGAGTACCCATTTCGACCTACATTCTTGTTGGACGATTAGCCAAGTGAAAAGTACAGAAGCAGATAAGGAAGAAGGAAGATCTCTTCTCTCACATTAACCTCCATTTTAGTGGCAGGTAACTCACCTTTCTTCTTCACCATTCTCATTGTACTATTTTTTCAAATAGGTCATTCTAGCAACTAATTTGCATAAAAATATGTTCAAAGGGACATACTCACTACTCTGAATCGCCCAAAATGATTTTTTTTTTTGCACTAGTTGCAGTTGTTCAAATTTTTTTTTTATTTCATCGTCACGATATGTTCGAACCTGAAGCTTTGAACATTCCCATAATGTTCGAACAAATAGTTCTGAACATTTTGGGAATGTTCAGAATGTATAATTCGTTCATTCCTAAAATGTTCGGAACAATATGTTCGAACATTTTAGGAATGTTCGAACATTACATGACGAACATTCCAGACTTGTTCGAACACACAGTACCGAACAGTACCTGGTGAAATTTATATTTTTTCCTTTTATTTTTTTAAATAACTCGTTTTCCAACGTTTCAGAAATGGATAGGCCAATCAGTTCTAGAGTAAGACCAACAGCTTCCAATAGGAGGCGCCGTCGAGTAACTGAGGAGGTTGTAGAAGAAGCACGGGAACCGGATATGATTTGGAAGAAGGCAATGAAGAACAAGGAGCTCGTGATGAACAAGTTGAAGAACAAGCTGATGTTAAACAAGAAATAACTGCGGGGCCACACTAGCAATTGAATGAGAGTGACAAGTTTAGAGCGTTAGTGGATAGATCTAATTTGAGTCCACGTATCACAGCATTATATCGCTCTGTTAGTAAGATTCTTGTCTCTTGCTTTGTGGAAATGTGGCAACCTGAAACAAACACTTTTCACATGCCCACTACACCATTTCAGGACATACCTAACGGTTTAAAACCGTTACTAAAAAAATTTGTAACGGTTTTTCTGGGTCACAGTTTGGGCGTTTCTAATCTGTTACAAACATTCCTAACGGTTATAAACCGTTACAAACACATTAATTGTAACGCTTTATTTCCGTTACTGAAATTAGTTTGTAACGGTTTTAATACTCATTTGTGTTAAGAATTCTAAATAAAAAAAGTAACAGTTTTTTCAAGTTTTGTAACGGTATTTTACACTTAAATTTTTTGTAACGGTTTTGTAAAATTTGTAACGGTTTTTTTCGTGCCGAAATTGTGTTACTGATTCATAAACATTCCTAACGGTTGGGAAATCTTTTGTAACGTTTTTTAAGTGTTCCTATTTGCACAAATTAGTAACGGTTTATAAACGTTACAAAACTGTTTCATAAGTAAAAAAAAATTATCCAAAAACCACCCCTGAATACTGAACCTGCTGCATATATAAAAATGCCCTTTTACATGGTTCAAACATTAACAAGAAATCTCACACTTACATCCAATCAAATAATTTAAAAGCCTATAATTTCAAATAATGATAAGAAAGAAGTTATTATTCTCTTAGTTAATGCTAAGCTAAGTAATTATAATCCCAGTCTTTCCACCAACCCGGGCTCTATCACAACCCAACAAACACTTTTAGAGAACCTAAAGCCCAACAACACTTTTAGAGAACCTGAAGCCCTATGCATAAGATACAGGTAACTCATCTACACAAGTAACACAACTAAACATGCATACAGCTCTAAAATTCCAAGCAAACACAACAGATTCTAGCTAGTACTTAAGGTTCTAAAATAAGATGGCTTTTTGAACAACCAACACCCTATATGAGACCTTTTCACCCAATTAGGATCCAACATACTTCTTCGTACAAAAGTAGTAGTCATATGTACCTTTACACAGTAGAAGCAGTTTCCACACAGCATTATAAATGCCCCTACTACATGAGATCCGATAGGAAACCTGAAAGTTCATGGCCAAACTCCTCAAGACTAGTGGTCAGATTATAAAATAAATAAAAAACTAAGTACAAAGAAACAGAAACAGATACAAAAAATAAAATAAAATAAAAAATAAAAAACTAGTTACCTGCTTATATTTCTTGTAGATTCGCTTGGTTACTATGACAGATTGCCATATTTGTCTGGTTTATATGCTAGTCATTCTAGCAACACTCCTAAAAGAAAAATAAAAAATCTTCTGCTATCATGAATTGGAATTTAAAGTTGAATCACCCAGTAAAAAAATGTGATTTATATGCAATATTGATCCTAACATGCATTGCCTCAGCCTACAAGCCGTATAAATGAGGCAACGCAGGGTCATTCCAACCATTCTTACAGACCCCCAACACACCCACCTGCACACCCACATGCTGCACCACCTGCACTGCCCCCCCAGCACACCCAGCTGCTGCACCACACAACACAGCCCACCCAGCACAGCCCCCAGCACAGCCCCCAGCACACCCACCTGCACATCCCACCCAGCACAGCCCCCCGGCACACCCACCTGCACACCACCTGCTGCACCACCCAACACATCCCACCCTGCACAGCCCCCGGCACACCCACCTGCACATCACACCTGCTGTCCATTGTTTATGCACACCTGCACACCCACCTACACAGCCCTCATGCACATCCCACCCAGCACAGCCCCCCAGCACACCCACCTGCACACCCACATGCTGCACCACCTGCACTGCCCCCCAGCACACCCACCTGCTGCACCACACAACACAGCCCCCCCAGCACACCCACCTGCTACACCACCTGCACAGCCCCCCCTGCACACCCACCTGCTGCCCACCTGCTGCACCACCCAACACATCCCACCCTGCACAGCCACCTGCACACCCACCTGGACAGCACACCTGCTGTCCATTGTTTTTGCACACCTACACACCCACCTGCACAGCCCTCCTGCACAGCCCACCCAGCAGAGACCCACCTACACACCCAACTGCACCCCCACATGCTGCACCACCTGCACTGCCCCCAGCACACCCACCTGTACAGCACACCCTGCACAGGCCCCCAGCACCACCCACCTGCACACCCAAATGCTGCACCACCTGCACTGCCCCCCAGCACACCCACCTGCTGCACCACACAACACAGCCCACCCAGCACTGCCCCCAGCACCCTCCACCTGCACAGCACACCCTGCACAGCCCCCCAAGCACCACCCACCTGCACAACCCACATGCTGCACCACCTGCACTGCCCCCCCAGCACACCCACCTGCTGCACCACACAACACAGCCCACCCAGCACTGCCCCCAGCACACCCACCTGCACAGCACACCCTGCACAGCCCCCCAGCACCACCGGGCACTGCCCCCAGCACACCCACCTGCACAGCACACCCTGCACAGCCCCCCCGCACCACCCACCTGCACACCCACATGCTGCACCACCTGCACTGCCCCCCAGCACACCCACCAATTGCACCACACAACACAGCCCACCAGCACTGCCCCCAGCACACCCACCCGCTGCACCACACAACACAGCCCACACAGCACTGCCCCCAGCACACCCACCTGCACAGCACCCCTTGCACAGCCCCCCAGCACCACCCACCTGCACACCCACATGCTGCACCACCTGCACTACCCCCCAGCACACCCACCAATTGCACCACACAACACAGCCCACCCAGCACTTCCCAGCACACCCACCTGCTGCACCACACAACACACCCCCCCCCAGCACACCCACCTGCACACCCACCTGCTGCACCACCTGCACAGCCCCCCTGCACACCCACCTGCTGCACAAGCAGGCTTCCAATGTCCTCACGAACAAAAAAATCAGTCAGGTGAAAATGCTACTATGCAAGTCAAGCAGGCTTCCAATGTCCTCACAAAAATGTGAAATTCTTATTAAATGAAAAAAAATAATGAGTTTCATTGCAGGAGAAGATTGGCACATTTCGAGTGCTCCTTACTATTCTTGTTGTTTGTCGTACAAATTGGAGGAGCAAAAACCAGCTCGTACTTGTCAGTGAATTATTGTCAGACAGAATATTCTGAATTTCTGGGTCCTGCATGCCTTTGCCTGCAAAGAAGTTTTTAAAACCTCATCTCATAGAACGCTTGAAAGAAGAGATAAACAAAAGACAAAAATAGAGCACCAACCTGCTTTTCCTTCAGTTCATCTGGACTAATCTCACCCCTGTTAGTCTTGTTAATCTGTTCAATGCATCTGAAAAATAGGTTTGGAAAGAAAAAGTCAGTTCCAGCTATCAGCATGATTTCATGATACAGCTTCTTAGTAGGGACAGTTTTGATTTCAGAACCTTCGTCTAAGCATTGGTGAGAAACAAATCTGCCTTTCTGAATACATCATCAGCTAATGTACATACCTATGCACCTTCAATGATTACACAGGAAGAAACAGGAACTTATACAACCACTAAAGTCGGTCATTGCCACCTGATAGAGCCTAGTCCAACCCATTACTTCCTGACTTTGCTTATAAATTTGGTTAACATTACTTGCTAGTCACGGGCAGAAGGCGATTTCATTCCCTTGGACGTGCCAGCCACAACGAACTGAGCGCCCTTAGCCTTGAGAAGTACTCACTGATAGCTAAGAATGCACGGGCTGCTTGACGGGTACTCAATATCCGATACATTTGTTGCAACGTTTACTGCCGTAGAAGATCAGCCTATAATGGAAAATACATCAATAAAACCTTTATATACTTTTATATCAAGCTGCTATTAGTGAACACCTGGATGTGATACCTGGCGAAGAAAGTTCTCAAGGGTTCCAAGCTTGTCCATCGCGAGCGCCATCTGACCCATGTAAGCAGCAACATCTCCAGAACCAGAAGGGCCGAGAGAGCCAGAACCAAGAGTCTCTGAAAGAGATTGTTGCAAAGCTTCCATCCCTTGGGACAAGGCATCTTCAGCCTGTTGAGAGGACTGCTGCAGGTTACATATGCCCATCAACTGTTGATCCGCTAAAGGTTCAAGTTGGCTCACAGTAGCTGCAGTGTCACAGTTTCATCACTGGATAATATATACAAGCTTCAAAGTCATCCATCAAGAGTAAACATAAACCAAGAAATCATTACCCTTAGAAGTTCCGAGGAACGGAACCCACCCAACCACATGAAACATCTCTCAGCAGGGTCTTTCCACATGCCTGAAAGAATGTGGAATACGTCAGACTTTGCACCAACACTTTTGAGCCTAAACAACTCATCATAATGTGACATCACGGCATCAACAAGAAAGTGCAGTTCACTATCGCCCATGTGAGAATTTACAGCTGCCTTCAGGTCATTAATGTGATGTTGATGTTCATCAAGCCACCGTGCATACTCCATATCAAATACCAAGGCCCCTGATATTTTCTTTAATAACATAAAAGCAATATATATTTATAAGCATCTCTCGCTTCATGCGCTCAATTCTAAAACATTAGTAGAGTAATAAAATAAAAATAAAAAACCTATACATCAAGCTATTCTGCAAAGGCATATGCCAAAAGTGCCTATTAATTATACCATGTTGTAACTTGGTTAACCACATGGATACATTGAAGATACAATCTAAACAGTATTCTATTGCATTAAATTCTAAACTCAGCAATTTTCTCATGGCATGTCTCACTACTAAAATGATCACATACAAGTAGAGTGGGTATAATGCATATCCACTAAAAATCTAAATGTCATCAGCCCATCGAACCAATAAGCGACAAAATGTTACATAACCATAATCTATAGAAGTTGCAAGATTCAACTATATGCCTATGCTTATAGATAATAGTAAATAAATTCTGATGTTGATTTTAAAATCAAATACATATTTAATTCATAAACCTGATAAAGTCAATTAGACATCCAAGCTTTTGAACTTAATAATTGAATCATCATCCCAACCCAGACCCAGCGGAAGATCAACCATGCTCAGCTTTTCAAATTTTAGATAGAATCCTTGGACTACGCATCCAACAACTTCATCTTCGCTGTTTAGAATCTTTTATTAGAGACACTATTAAATTTGTCTCTAGTGCTTTGTCATATTCCTTCATAAGGAACTGGATCGCACCTTTCCTTGTATATCCTTTGGAAAATGTAGAATCAAGTCAATGCATTTCTCAGCATCCTTCAAACCCTCTGGCAATGCACCTAGTTTGGTGTAGCATGCTACTCTGTTGCTGTATACATACAATGCAGTTAAGGTATTTCGTTATGTGGGTTATGGGTACACAAATTGGTACTGATAGATGTTAGAAAGTCAGAAATCAACACAAAAGGAAAAATGGATGAGCACCTGTCGATCTCATGAAGAAAATTATAGAATCAAACAAATAGAGAGGAAGCAAGTGTACAGGTATGATAGCGGAAGTAAAACAACCACCCACCTGCACTCACCTCTACACCAGCTGCACATCCCACCTGCACAGCCCACCCACCTGCACTCACTATGCACCAACTGCACACACCCTGCACAGCCCACCCACCTGCACTCACTCTGCACCAGCTGCACCACACCATGCACCCACCACCTGCACACACCCTGCACCACCCACCTGCACTCACATCTACACCATCTGCACACACACTGCACTCACCACCTGCACTCACCTCTACAGCACCTGCACACACCCTGCACCCTCCACCCACCTGCAGTCACTCTGCACCAGCTGCACACACCATGCACCACCACCTGCACACACCCTGCACCACCCACCTGCACTCACCTCTACACCATCTGCACACACACTGCACTCACCACCTGCACTCACCTCTACAGCACCTGCACACACCCTGCACCTCCACCCACCTGCAGTCACTCTGCACCAGCTGCACACACCATGTACCACCACCTGCACACACCCTGCACCACCCACCTGCACTCACCTCTACACCATCTGCACACACACTGCACTCACCACCTGCACTCACTTCTACAGCACCTGCACACACCCTGCACCCTCCACCCACCTGCAGTCACTCTGCACCAGCTGCACACACCATGCACCACCACCTGCACACACCCTGCACCACCCACCTGCACTCACCTCTACACCATCTGCACACACACTGCACTCACCACCTGCACTCACCTCTACAGCACCTGCACACACCCTGCACCCTCCACCCACCTGCAGTCACTCTGCACCAGCTGCACACACCATGTACCACCACCTGCACACACCCTGCACCACCCACCTGCACTCACCTCTACACCATCTGCACACACACTGCACTCACCACCTGCACTCACCTCTACACCACCTGCACACACCCTGCAGCCTCCACCCACCTGCACCCACCTCTACACCAGCTGCACACACCCTGCACCACCCACCTGCACTCACCTCTACACCAGCTGCACACACACTGCACTCACCACCTGCACTCACCTCTACACCAGCTGCACACACCCTGCACAGCCCACCCACCTGCACTCACTCTGCACCAGCTGCACACACCCTGCACCACCACCTGCACTCACCCTGCACCACCCACCTGCACTCACCTCTACACTAGCTGCACACACCCTGCACTAACCACACATCTGCCCACCACTCTGCCATGTATGAGACTGTCTGCCATGATAGCCCACCTGCTGCACACACCCACTCTGCACAGCCCAAACAGAAGTGCATGTTCAGATGAATAAAATTGGGAGACATCTGCAATTAAGATACTGAGACAATTAGCAAAACATAACAGGAAAGTAGCTGTTCAGATTAAAAAAATTGGGAGACATTTTGTAAATCAGAAAATTCATACCTTTCTCCATTGGCCTGGTTTTGATGAAGATGAAGTTTGGCTTCCTGACTGAAGGAACCATGTGAAAAAGGACAAGAATACAATACAAAACAATAAGAAATCAATGATAAATAACATAAAATGTCTCAAAGGCACCACCATCCTCCCTCCTCCTTTATCTGGGCTTGGGACCAGCAGTTGAAACCAATATCAAACCAATGATATTGATTATCACCAGGCGGAGTTAAAAATGGGTTAATACATGATTGAACCTGAATATTCAAACAAGCAAGCATTCCAAATTAGTATTTCGAAAATATAAAACATGCAAACGTGTCCAAATGAACAAGGTATTAAGTTCTTACATCCATATCAAGCAAAATGCACTCAAAACATAAACTAGCAAATAAGTGCAAGTCCTTTAACATAATAAGTCAATAAACATATAAAAAAAAAAACAAGTTAAGAGATTTCCATCCTTGACTCTAGCCAAATCACAGGCCCTCCTGCACTAAAACCATCTAAATACCTTATTCCATCTTGGGGGCCGTCGTAAACAAGAGCATCACCAACTAAGACTTCCTCAATGTAGACTTTTTTTTCACCTGTGAGAACTTTTCTGCCATGGCAAATTCCAGCTGTCTCTGTCATAACATAACCCTTAGCAACCGCAAGACCATTCCTATCTAGTAAGGTCACTTTCGGTGGAGAACCAAGCGTCCCAGGATCAGGAATCACAGAGTCAAACATGTCCTTTAAGTTTCGTTGAGTCTGACGGGAACATCCTGTTTTAAGGCCACAAAAAAAGGTCCTAATCCACAAACTAGGAGGACTCATTGTGAGACCAACTCTTGGATTAATTCAGTCCCTATAAGTAACCAATTTGTATGGCAATTTTAAGTTTATTATACTAGTAGTAATAGTCCAAACTACATCACATCACACAACCTATAAAAAAAGTCTTAAAACATCAAAACCACATAAAGACACCCGAACAGTAACCACTTATAACAAGGAATCATAGCTTACTAATGTTTTATGGAGTAGAGCGAACAGAGTGCATAACCAGCAACTTTCCAAGAAACCGCATTTTCCAATTCCGTTTCTCATAACTGTAACAGATCTGGTAGATGGCTAGGGCTTCATCAACTTCCATTCCATTCTCATTCCTCATTCAAATAAAAGTAAAGAAAATTAAAGTGTACAATTGATACAGAACAAAAGTCAATTGGGCCCCGTGGTTCTATATTTATAATGAGATGGGAAGCTACAACATACACAACAAAATCAAAGCAAATTAACCAAACTTCATTATGTAACAAAACATGCAAACCAATAATTAACTGCGGACTATTAGACAATGTAAACTTAAAGTTTCCTTCAAAATATATTTCATAAAGTCTTACCTTGTAGTAAGTAACATAGATCATAAATATAAATGTCACAAAAAGCCACAAAAAGCTTTCATAAATCATTACTAATCATTACTTTGGAAAGCCACGAAGTAAATAACCATGGCTAATCTAATAATATATAAATGTCAAGCACAAACATAGACCAACAAAAGCTTTCATAAATCATTACATTTCTACATCCAAATAATAGTAGACTCATGTCAAGATCCAAAGTATAGACTCATGGTCACATCCCTTGCACAAACCTAGGGCAACAAAAGCTTTCATAAATCATTACATTTCTCTGACTTGATGTTGTCTGGGAGTTATTCTGATGGACAGGGCTTATTTTTTAGGGTTTAGGATTCAACCTTTTAAGTCTATTCTATGTATAGCGTTTTTCATCTTTTTTTAAGGAATGACCAGCATTGAGCATTAGCTTGCTTGAGGTCTTTAAATAAGAGGTCTACTCCTTAACACGGTTTTATTATTATTACTTTTTGAAGGGAAGGTTATGGTGATGCTGAAGGGCTATTTCTCTAGTTCTATGTTTCTGAAACAATGGATCTAGCTGCTTAGTTTTAACTTACTGTATCTTTCTTATGCCTCTATATTGAGGTGTAGGCATTTCACTTTTTTTTTTTTTCTGGGGCCATTTGTTTTCAGAATGGGTTTTCTTCTATTCAACTCTGTTTCTCAATGGTGCACAGTAGCAGAGAAGCTGTTGATTCTTCCATTGTATCCCATCAGCTCCCATTTTGAAACCATTATGTTGATAATCAAATCTATAATGCCAAATTGGGTGGATTTTGATGCAAACCAAACCTAGGACTTGTATGTAATCTAAATCTTGGAAATTACAATCTGTCTGAGCGAGGCAGGTGGTGATGTTGTGTTTAGCAGGCTGGTCATAAGGTAAATTACTGGAAACATTTGTGATGAACGGGTCAATTCAAGCATGAAATCAACAACGTCAACTATGACAAAGATGATAAGTATGAGTGTATCATAGAAGATTTAGTGCTCATTTTCCTACCGTGTAATGAATTCCTATGAGTTCATAGTAAGGTGGGTTCTATTGAAGAAGCATTGAAGAGGTGATGAGTAGGGGGTGTACATGGACTGGGTTTGATGAGAATTGGGCAATTTTGGTGATGCATAGAGTTTGGAAGACAAGAGAAGAATGGGATAGAACTTGGACAGTTAACCCACTGCCTTTCTCAGTTTGTCCAACCAAGATAGACTATTAAGTGGGAGCCTTGGAAGCATCTGCTAAGTACCATTTACAGGGCATATTATGTGGCCCATCAATCAAATGACTTGAATCAGTGTGTATTTACTGAATCAAAACAAAGGAAACATCTTTCTTTCCAACAGATCATTGCATGGACCAGTGATCCACTTCAATTAGTACAAGAGCAGAGTTGATTTTTGTTCATTCTCAATGTGGCATAAGTGCTCGTTCAGGTTACAATCAATGTACCTCCTAAACACTGCAATTACCGACGTTTTTCAAGAACAGAACATTATTTATGGAAGCTAGAAAACTCATAGATGTCTCATAATACAATAGGAAAAAGGATATATGTTTACTATTTGTTACTTGTAGAAAGAAATCATCATCCTCCCCTTTCACCTTCCAAATGAGAGGGTGAAATTACAATTGATCTAAGCTACAAGGGAGGAGCTAGTCAAATCAAGCTTACCTGACATTACGAACAAAATTTTATGTGTAGGACGAAATATTATACGAGAAGAAGAAGAAGGAGAAGCAAAATATTATACGAGAAGAAGAAGAAGGAGAAGCAAGTTGTCCATTTATGGATGGAGCCTAAATGGGGCTGGTACATTTATGGATGAGTGGGACCAACATATAAATCTCTTGAGATTAAATAGAATTTTGATTTACAGATGTGAAATTCATGATCAATTGTGATCATGTACTCCTATCATTTTGTTATATGAAGACCCAAGTGTAGCAGATATAATGTCTTTTGTTAACTGGTGCCCATATGGGAGATTTACATTTTGTGAGCAAGGGAGACTAACATGTGGCCAAATATATATGTACTGTGCACCTTGATGTATATTTGAATTGCATTGTGCATACAGATAATTGTTATGTAAGTGTTCTTGTTGAGAATCCTAGGAAGCTACCAAACAAAGAATTACTGAAATTTTATTTAGGATAGATTAAATTCTCATACAAGAAATTCCAAGATGAATTAAATAGAGAATTATAATTCAGAGAAAATTAGCAATATCCTAAACTCAAGCATTTATAATTCTCCAAGTCGCGGTAACCATGAATTCTTCAAATTCTTGCAACCAAACAAACGCTTAGCTAGAATTAAAATTTCTTTTCTTAAAGTCAATAGTTGACTTAATTTTTATAGTCATCCATCCATATTCCAAAATGTGCATTAACAATCAAAATGCCTGGTCCACAAGGAAATCAATTTTGGGTGTGGCATTGGCATTTATGTGGTCTTCAGCACCTCTTACAGACCACTGGGACACCCACACCATCTCCCCCAACTTGCGATTGTATCAGGTGCCTCGATGACACTTGTATTTTCCTCAAGTCACTTCTCTCCACCTCTCTCTCTCTCTCATGGTCCCAAGAAACAGAGAGATTTGTGGTGATGAAACAGAGAGTTGGGGAACGAGGGAGAGAGAGAGAACATAGAAGAAAGGGAGGATTTTACCTGGCGCAGGGGAGGCGTCCGGCGGCGGAGAAGGAAGATGAAGGCTCTGCTGGGGCTCCTTCGTGAGCTTGACAGTGCTGGCGATGAGAGGAGATGGGTTCTGGTCGTGCGCCTGGGAGAGGTCTGGAGAGGGAGGGAGAGATAGAAAGGGATGAGAGGAGATGGGTTCTGGAGATGAGAGGTTGGCGTTGGCGATGGCGATGGAGATGAGAGGAGAGGAGAGGAGAGGAGAGGCGGGAAAGAAAGAAATGACTGAGGGATGGAAATGAGGGAGGGAAATGAGGGAGGGCGTAGCGCGGGAGAGAAGAAAAAAAATGGTGGGATGATTTTCGTGTGCCAAAAAAAACACACAGTAATGCTTTAAAACCCTAACAAAATAATTATTAAATTAAAAAAAAAATTAAAGTAACACTTTAAAACCAATGCTAACGCCCATAAAACGTTAGGAAACTAGTTACACTTAAAAACCGTTACTTACCAAAAACCTTGAGCGTTACTAATATCCTATTTTGGTGTAGTGGCCGTTCGGTGAGATGTCCGTAAGTCTAGATGATGTTGCCACCATACTTGGGATCCCAGTGACTGGTCGTTCTGTTACTTATAATAGTAGAATGACCTTTCAAGATGCTTATTCGCTCATTGTTGACGCTCTGGGAGTTTATCCAAATGAGGCAAATGATGAGCTGCAACAAGTTCGAGGCCAATCTGTAAGATTGGAGTGGCTAAGAGGGAGGTTCTCAAACATAACTGATGAGGATGGAGATGACATGATTGATTGTGCAGCGAGAGCATATCTTCTGTATTTATTAGGCTGTACATTGTTCGCGGACAAGAGTGGCACACGTGTGCCAATTATATATCTGACGTTATTGGCAGACTTGTCAAGTGTCCGTATATATGCATGGGGTGCTGCTGCTATGACTTATTTGTACCGACAATTGGGATTGGCTACCCGTAAAAAAGTTAAACAAATTGCTGGATATCTTACGCTGCTAGAGGCGTGGATTTATGAGCATTTCGAGTATTTCGCTCCAACGTCCAACATTTTATATTGAGTCACTCAACCCCGAGTGCATCGCTGGCTCACTCGTAGGGAGACTGTTGTTCCCCTACAGGCACTGCGAGAGAGGCTTGATTATATGAGTGCAAACGAGGTACTAAAAATTGCTTTTTTTCATGAGTTATTGGACTAAATGAGAACCAATTGTCTATAGTTTTCTTCTAATTGTTTTGGTAATGTATGTCACATGGGATCCTTATCGCGATATTAGGCTGCACCATCCATTTAATCAGGTCGCCTTCTACTGTGGGTGCATTAAGTCCATGGACGTTGTTGTGAGAACCCGACCCCAGATTTCCTGATTTAGCGTGGTTTTAATCGTTGAATTGTCTTCTCAGTGGGTTTACCGGTTGTTTGATCGAATTTCTGAGTTTGATTATATTTTCTTTGGTTTTGGAAGCCAGTGAACCTAGACAGTGACCATAGGGTCCTATTTGTTTTGTGTGGTCATTTTGGAAAGATTCTCTTTGATTTCTTAAAATTCCCATTTTAGCTTCATTTGACTAATCTCGCCATTCCCTACAACTTTCATGTTCACTCCGTGCCCATCCGAAGCTCCAAAAATCTGTTTTTCCAGCCCTGGGGTAAAATCAGTCTTTTTACATTAAATCTGGACTCAAATTTCGAGATCTCGGAATCTTGCCAAATATATACTTTTTGAAAACTAGATTTTATAAGAAACATTTCCCTCTTCTTGGTCGATTGCATCCAAGGCCCATAAATCGATGTCTTAACACTTGAATCCCTTGTTTTGATCCCTTTGACCAAACAGTTGACTTTTTCTGTGGACCCCGGAAGTACGTCAATATTAACCTTGTTAGGAAGATAATTTTATTTCGGAAACTTCTCATGTTTTAAGTTTCTTGATCCGATATCTAGAAAGCCTCCTAATCTCAATTTGCAAGTTTTGAGTGTTTTAAGTGTGGTGGGGCCCACACCCACCCATTATAAGTACCCATCTCCTCTCCCTCTTCTCTCCCAATCGTCCCAGCGGTGCTGCCTGTGCAGGAATGGGGGATTTTCCACCCCTTTCTTCTTCTCTTGTTTTCTTCCTCACAAATCACCATCAAGCCTTGCTCAAATCAAGAGAAGACCTTCACCAATCTTGTTCACCTCGTCAAGAGCTTTCAGTTGGTACCATTTTTAGAAGGACTCATCAAGTTTGAATTTCTCATTGAGCTAACCTTGCTTATTTGAAGACTTTCTAGGTAAGTGATTCTCCCCATCTCCTAGATTTGTGTTTTCCTAGCCCATGAGACTCTCGATCTCCATTATTGAAAGCTTTCTCTTTGTATTTCTTGGTTTTGACATTTTAGGGCTTGTTTTTGGGGGTTTTTGAATAGGTTGTGATTTCTTGGCTTGGAGTGTGATTAGAGGTTGTTTTGCTTAGCTTTGGACCTAAGGCAAGTGGATGAAATGATTTATTTTCATTAATCATGTTTTTATGCAAATGCTTAGCTTTTATTAATCATTTTCATTACTTAAGCTTTACTTCATGACATGCTTTTGTTGAGATTTGAAATACACTCTTTAATGCATCTTTCTAGCATATTACTTTCTTGAAAATGATATCTTGATTGTATTAAGTTTTGACTCGTTTCAAGAAATTGATTTCTTTGGTTAAATGTGAATGGGATGAAGAGGTTGGATCCATGTTTATGGAATGATGATTTGATGAGTTGAGGAGGTCAAGAAAGGGCCCAAATACTCATGGAGTTGTGTTTGGAAGAAGGGGAAAGAGAGGAAATGGAAAGGGATTGGAGGAAAGGGGGATCCAACCAATTAGGCTGAGATTCGCAGCTGTCCGATCGATCGGACTGTGGGCATTACAGGTCCGATCGATCGGACTGTGAATAACTGAGAGCATTTCAGGTCCGATCGATCGGCCAATGAGTCCGATCGATCGGACTGAAATGAGAAGAGCTGCAAAAGGGGATTGTTCGACCGTTCTCCAGACTCACTTCAAACCCATATTCAAGTCCAATTCAGCCCTATCCCTTTTCTTCTTATTTGAAGCCGTTGGACCTGTGATGATGCTTAGAAGCCCAGGAAAGATTTGGGTAAATTGTGATGTGATGTAGTGGGGAGGTATTATTTGGAGCCCCAATGCTATGTAAGGACTTGTAAGGCGTTGTATGAAGTCCGGAGGAAGGAGAAACCTCATCTTGGAGATTCGGTGAGGATTTCTAGATTGGTCAATGTGCATAAGGACTCGGAATGTCTCTAATTCCTAAAGAGTACCAATTTATATCATGACCGACATACGGGACCCTATTCACACTGACTCAATTCTGGGAACCTCATTGTCTAGCCCGAAAATATATGAGAAACCATTTGTACTCGATTTTCAACCAAACTCTTATTTGGAATTTGAAACACATGTGATATGACTAGACTGTCTCGAGAATATTAAAAGTGATGTGTTTAGCTTTTGCTAACCTGTATGTGTCAACCTGATGTGAATATGTATTTGTGCCTATTGGCACCCCGTTCCTTTACTATGCATTTGATTTGATTTCTCGTATTTGACCTATGAGTCGGCACCACTGAGCTTGGACAACCTTGTCGGTTTGATCCACCGACTTGGAGTTCCTTCCCCTCCCGATAGTCAGCTGCTGTCTAGAACTCGCAGAGTTTTTACCCGGTTCGCTACCGTAGTCCCGCAGAGTATATATATGTATATTATAGTATCTTATCGTTGCTCCTCCTCACCTTGTGTGACTGAGGTCAATGATCCCGTAGGATATGTGCTCTCTTCACTTTAGTGAGAGATGATTTAGCTTTGTGTGGTTGCCTTCTTGACAGTTCCCGATCCTTGATACCCTTACTGTTTTAAATATACATGCTTCATACATGCTTTAAATGAAATACCGATTTGTAAAGGTTCATACTTTGTACATGTTTTAAATAAATTATCGATTTGTCAAATATCCATGTTTTACCCCCGTTTCAAATGAATACATGTTTTGCTAAATATTCATGTTTTATACATGCTTTAAAGGAGTACATGTCTTGTCAAATATTCATGTTTTATACCCGTTTTATATGAATACAGAATTTTGTCAAATACCATGATTTATCATATGTTTTATTTTTCAGCACTTGTATTATCTTTTCACCCACCTGCCAGACCGTCGTGTCTGACCCACTACTTTGGTAATCAGGTTCAGATATCTAGCCCGATCAGAGTGTACATGTTGGCTATGGAGCCATGAGCTTGCAGGTTATTTTGTCGGCTATGTCGTGTAGACGTTGAGCTTGACATCGGAGCTACGTCACATATGGGGTAGAGATTATTAGCTTGTTTTTGTATGGCTTTGATTAGCCCGTTTATTCGGATTGTAATTAATGCACATTGTTATTGTAACTTGAATATATATGGGAATATAATATCTTGATACTGTCAGCTCTGTATTTTGTTATAATGGTCCGTTTCAGTCTGATATGTTCATTGATAAGATAATTATATGCTTGGGTTGAGTGCGACACGGAATCCGATGGCCACGGACTTTGGGTCGCAACGCCACGAAAGCTTCCGCAAAATATTCAAGATGTGTTGGAACGTATTATCCTCACACACGTGGATCTTGGGAGAAACATAATCATTACCTAACTCGCAATTTTCATGGCCCCTCGGGTTTGGGGTCGTGACAGACTGATATCAGAGCGGGCATGTTTCTAGGAAATAAAACACTCTAGGAACCTTAAGACGTGTGGTGAGGAATCGTTACATTTGTGATCTTGTTTTGACTAGATGTCGTTTTGACGGATTCGGATTTGTTTTTCTTCTAGTGGGGGAGACTCTCATTGTCTCTTCCCTTTTGATATTGCTAGGGAATTTGGGGGACCAAATTCTCTTCTAGTGTGGGAGGATTTAGTGTCTTCGCACCCACATTCAATGCTTTTTCCTTATTTTCGCGCCAGAGAGTCAGAGTTTTGTGGTCTTAGCATGTGGTCCTCGAAGGATTTGGCAAAGTTTTAGCTCTTTCGGCGTCACATATATTAGCAGCAAGAGAAGAATTGTATAGATGTCAGTCAACAAGAGGCATGAGCAACATTTCAAGACTATTTACAGTTGATTGAGGACCGTCATGTGGCAAGCCAAGGCAGGTAAGTACAGATGTTTGGGTTGAACTTGAGCCATCTTCCTAAGTTAAGAGACTCCAAAGACCAGACAAATGGTAGATTTCGGGAAGATTGAGGTGACTTTCAGTTGATAGAGCTTCAAGTGGATGCCAAATGTTAGAAATTTCTCGCGCATTGATGAGCTTGTGACAGAGAATTGTTCGAGGAGGTTCAGCAATTGCGACTATGGTGATGAAGTCGACTCAGCAAAGCGCGTCAGTGCATGGTTAAAAGCATAGGAATTCAGTTTTCGGCTACAATGGAGAGAGTTGTATGCAGATTTGATTGTTACTTGGTCACATGATAGAGTAGATTTTATGGATTTTACAGACTTGTAGGACATCAGTTTGGACAGAGTACAGATACGAGATGAAGAATCATAACCTATGGACAAGGTCAGTTGAAAGATCCAGAAAAGAAGGACACATGTGCAAGACTTGAGGATGGTGAACCTGAAACAGAGGCAGAAGATTGAGCAACCAAGGTTTGATTGAAACAATTTTGATATTTAAATGCAGAGTTGTAACCGTTCGAGTGTGATGAGAAGTAGACAAACATGTATAGTCGAGGACCTATCATCGTGCAAAGGACCAATGGCAACTGGAAGAAAGAGTCAGAGTAACAAAAACTTTTGGATATTTTGGAGCCTGGGTAGAAGACCAGAAGACAGAGATAGATTTCGACAGAAGCACACCCTACGAAGTTGAGACATGTGGAGTAGCATGACAGTTAGAGTGCTAATTGGTTTGGTCGGAGATGGAAACCTACAGAGTTGTGAACTTTGTAATTTCAACAAACAGACGGAGACAGCAGAAGTGTACCGAGGACTGGACGACATTACCTGAAGTAAGACACATCTGGTAGTACTCAGCATCACGAAATTTTCTGAAGCCAAGAGTAGACAGAAGAATGAGACAATATTCCGAAGAATTAGTAAAAACATGTAATGGAATTCCAGGACTGACAGAGAGAGGGTGACAGTACATCAGGATGAGTCAGAACTTCCATTCTCTTAGATCGACATTGATGGACAAGAGTAGTGGGTTCGAGATCATGTAAGAACATCTGAAGGGTGTTAGAGGTTTGATGGAAGGATTCTTTGAATATTGATTGTGTTAGAGGAGCAAGTTATCAAGTGGAGTTTGGACAGTTTGAGATCTTCAACCAAAATCAGAGAGTTTGATTGGGGATAGTGCAGTTATACAGGAGCAGTGCAGATCATCAATGTATAGAGACAATTTTCAGTTGGTAAAACTCCAAAGAGATGTTCAGAGTTAGAGATTTCTAGAATTTGATGAGTTTTGTCAGAGAATTATTTTGGGATTTTCAACAAGTGCAGCTATGTGGAAGAGTTGACTGCAGAAAGGACCTCTACTTGATCGCCCGATAACGAAGATTTTCGTTGACCTTATCGACATGAGGAATTCCGGATCTCAATGCATAGATATGAGGAGCAAGAAATCAGTTATTTTGGATTTTGGTTTGGGAAAGCAGATCTAGCAGGACAGTTGCAAGAGTGTGTGCAGAGCTTCAAATGCTGAAGAATTGTGAAGGTACGAGCATGTTAGTGTCAGAGACCGACTATGGTACAGGGGATGAAGAGCAACGAGTAGAAAGAGCTAGAGCTAGCAAGAGTTCGCCTTGAAGATTGTGCAGTGGATATGAGATCCCAGCTTTGACAGCTACGACGAAGCCGACAGAATTGTTCCAAGAATTTTCTTTACTAAGCTGGCTAGAAGCAAGAGACTTGGTTGAATTTAGAAGGAGTCAGAGTTGGTAAATTTCTTGAGTAGTCAGATTGGCAGGACAGTGACAGATTCGAGCCAGTGGAAGAATGTTTGACGATTGTTGATAGTTGACCGAAGAGTTCTACAGCAAGGATGACCCAGCGAGTTCAGGTGTTTTCGAGATGACCGTTTTAGAGTTTTGATTTGTGGTTTTGTTTTCGAGGTGCGGGATTAATGTCCCCACTTGTTTTTGGATTTGTTTAGTCATTTGGAGGACCAAATGTTCTAAGTGGGGGAGGATGTGAGAACCCGACCCCAGATTTCCTGGTTTAGTGTGGTTTTAATCATTGATTTGTTTTCTCAGTGGGTTTACCGGTTGTTTGATCGAATTTCTGAGTTTGATTATATTTTCTTTGGTTTTGGAAGCTAGTGAACCTAGACAGTGACCATAGGGTCCTATTTGTTTTGTGTGGTCATTTTGGAGAGATTCTCTTTGATTTCTAAAAATTCCCATTTTAGCTTCATTTGACTAATCTCGCCATTCCCTACAACTTTCGTGTTCACTCCGTGCCCATCCGAAGCTCCAAAAATCTGTTTTTCCAGCCCTGGGGTAAAATCAGTCTTTTCACATTGAATATGGACTCAAATTTCGAGATCTCAGAACCTTGCCAAATATATACTTTTTGAAAACTAGATTTTATAAGAAACATTTCCCTATTCTTTGGTCGATCGCATCCGAGGCCCATAAATCGATGTCTTAACACTTGAATCCATTGTTTTGATCCCTTTGACCAAACAGTTGACTTTTTCTGTGGACCCCGGAAGTATGTCAATATTAACCTTGTTAGGAAGATAATTTTATTTCGGACACTTTTCATGTTTTAAGTTTCTTGATCCGATATCTAAAAAGCCTCCTAATCTCAATTTGCAAGTTTTGAGTGTTTTAAGTGTGGTGGGGCCCACACCCACCCATTATAAGTACCCATCTCCTCTCCCTCTTCTCTCCCAATCGTCCCAGCGGTGCTGCCTGTGCAGGAATGGGGGATTTTCCACCCCTTTCTTCTTCTCTTATTTTCTTCCTCACAAATCACCATCAAGCCTTGCTCAAATCAAGAGAAGACCTTCACCAATCTTGTTCACCTCGTCAAGAGCTTTCAGTTGGTACCATTTTTAGAAGGATTCATCAACTTTGAATTTCTCATTGAGCTAACCTTGCTTATTTGAAGACTTTCTAGGTAAGTGATTCTCCCCATCTCCTAGATTTGTGTTTTCCTAGCCCATGAGACTCTCGATCTCCATTATTGAAAGCTTTCTCTTTGTATTTCTTGGTTTTGACATTTTAGGGCTTGCTTTTGGGGGTTTTTGAATAGGTTGTAATTTCTTGGCTTGGAGTGTGATTAGAGGTTGATTTGCTTAGCTTTGGACCTAAGGCAAGTTGATGGAATGATTTATTTTCATTAATCATGTTTTTATGCAAATGCTTAGCTTTTATTAATGATTTTCATTACTTAAGCTTTACTTCATGACATGCTTTTATTGAGATTTGAAATACACTCATTAAAGCATCTTTCTAGCATATTGCTTTCTTGAAAATGATATCTTGATTGTATTAAGTTTTAACTCGTTTCAAGTAATGGATATCTTTGGTTAAATGTGAATGGGATGAAGAGGTTGGATCCATTTTTATGGAATGATGATTTGATGAGTTGAGGAGGTCAAGAAAGGGCCCAAATACTCATGGAGTTGTGTTTGGAAGAAGGGGAAAGAAAGGAAATGGAAAGGGATTGGAGGAAAGGGGGATCCAACAAATTAGGCTGAGATTCGCCGCTGTCCGATCGATCGGACTGTGGGCATTACAGGTCCGATCGATCGGACTGTGAATAACTGAGAGCATTTCAGGTCCGATCGATCGGCCAATAAGTCCGATCGATCGGACTGAAATGAGAAGAGCTGTAAAAGGGGATTGTTCGACCGTTCTCCAGACTCACTTCAAACCCATATTCAAGTCCAATTCAGCCCTATCCCTTTTCTTCTTATTTGAAGCCATTGGACCGGTGATGATGCTTAGAAGCCCAAGAAAGATTTGGGTAAATTGTGATGTGATGTAGTGGGGAGGTATTGTTTGGAGCCCCAATGCTATGTAAGGACTTGTAAGGCGTTGTATGAAGTCCGGAGGAAGGAGAAACCTCATCTTGGAGATTCGGTGAGGATTTCTAGATTGGTCAATGAGCATAAGGACTCGAAATGTCTCTAATTCCTAAAGAGTACCAATTTATATCATGACCGACATATGGGACCCTATTCACACTGACTCAATTCTGGGAACCTCATTGTCTAGCCCGGAAATATATGAGAAACCATTTGTACTCGATTTTCAACCAAACTCTTATTTAGAATTTGAAACCCATGTGATATGACTAGACTGTCTCGAGAATATTAAAAGTGATGTGTTTAGTTTTTGCTAACCTGTATGTGTCAACCTGATGTGAATATGTATTTGTGCCTATTGGCACCCCGTTACTTTACTATGCATTTGATTTGATTTCTCGTATTTGACCTATGAGTCGGCACCACTGAGCTTGGACAACCTTGTCGGTTTGATCCACCGACTTGAAGATTCTTCCCCTCCCGATAGTCAGCTGCAGTCTGGAACCCGCAGAGTTTTTATCCGGTTCGCTACCGTAGTCCCACAGAGTATATATATATGTATATTATAGTATCTTATCGTTGTTCCTCCTCACCTTGTGTGACTAAGGTCAATGATCCCGTAGGGTATGTGCTCTCTTCACTTTAGTGAGAGAGGATTTAGCTTTGTGTGGTTGCCATCTTGACAGTTCCCGATCCTTGATACCCTTACTGTTTTAAATATACATGCTTCATACATGCTTTAAATGAAATATCGATTTGTAAATGTTCATACTTTGTACATGTTTTAAATAAATTATCGATTTGTCAAATATCCATGTTTTACCCCCGTTTCAAATGAATACATGTTTTGCTAAATATTCATGTTTTACACATGCTTTAAAGGAGTACATGTCTTGTCAAATATTCATGTTTTATACCCGTTTTATATGAATACAGAATTTTGTCAAATACCATGATTTATCATATGTTTTATTTTTCAGCACTTGTATTATCTTTTCACCCACCTGTCAGACCGTCGTGTCTGACCCACTACTTTGGTACTCAGGTTCAGATATCTAGCCCGATCAGAGTGTACGTGTTGGCTATGGAGCCATGAGCATGCAGGTTATTTTGTCGGCTATGTCGTGTAGACATTGAGCTTGACATCGGAGCTACGTCACATATGGGGTAGAGATTATTAGCTTGTTTTTGTATGGCTTTGATTAGCCCGTTTATTGGGATTGTAATTAATGCACATTGTTATTGTAACTTGAATATATATGGGAATATAATATCCAGATACTGTCAGCTCTGTATTTTGTTATAATGGTCTGTTCCAGTCTGATATGTTCATTGATAAGATAATTATATGCTTGGGTTGAGTGCGACACGGAATCCGATGGCCACGGACTTCGGGTCGCAACGCCACGAAAGCTTCCGCAAAATATTCAAGATGTGTTGGAATGTATTATCCTCACACACGCGGATCTTGGGAGAAACATAATCATTACCTAACTCCCAATTTTCACAGCCCCTCGGGTTTGGGGTCGTGATAGTTGTTGAGCCCTATCATCCAGATAGGATCCTGAGGCAGTTTGGTCGGGTGCAGACTATTCCTCCATCCCCGTTAATCCCAATTCGTGCTACACGAGGCCTGACCGCAAATGCATACCATATTGCGTATCAATCTTTTGATCAAGTATGGGAAAGATGGAAATCACCTACTGTTTGGGTTGAACCGAAGTGTTGTAGTTCGACGTCCTTCTGATTACGTACCACAGTACATGGCTTGGTATGCAATAGTGTCATGGAGGCTGCATCTGTAACACAATATGTATATTAAAAATTTAATATAATGTCTTACTTCTTCGGTAGTAAACACATCTATAAAGTCCATTACATAAGTTGACTGAACATGACTTTCTTCTGTAGATGGCTGCACTAAGGAAAAAAACGGTATCAGTACCGTTTGGAATAATAAATCCGAACATACACCATATGTTCGACATATAAATTCCGAACATTTGTTTTATATTCGGAAATAAAGTTTCGAATAAGTCTCATATGTTCGTATAGAAACTTTCGAACATATGGTGTATGTTCGGTTTCGTTTGTCCGAACGTTACAGAAATGTTCGGTCATACCAGTCCGGACAAAACGCGAACAACTACAAGAAAGAACTTGAAAAAATTGACAAAAACACTGAAATACTCAATCACACTAACCTTTTCGCTGCTAGTAGGATTGAAAGACATGATTTCCTTTTTCATTTCCTTGTCCATTGCAATATTTGGTTTGATTCAACTACAACAAAAGAGTTTGATGGGAACAAGGGGGAAAAGGAAGAAGGAAGAAGGTGAACTGTGGGTGAGTGGTGCAATGCTGTAAAGAGAGTGAGGAAGAAATAATGAGAGTGAAGGAAGAAGGGAAATGTGGGGTGCAATGGGGGAATGAGAATGTGAAACCAGTAGTGAAGAGAGTTAAATTATTGTGTGAAGAGGGCAGAGATGAGAGATGAGAGATGAGTTATGTGTGTGAAGAGAAATATTTGATTTTCAACATGGATTATGAGATGTCCATTTTACTCATATCATGTAATGATTTTATTGTAAAAAAAAATTTAGCATAATAACTGCGGTGGGACGAGAACTTTTCGTGGTGCCAATAGAACTCCCTACATTTATTGATGTATTTATATCATATTTTATACACATCACATCCGGGTATGGACTCGATTCGATTCAAACCCAATTACCGACAGGTCCAAAAAGAGGGTCGTCTTCATCACTAAAGCCTTGTCCCAAGTATGTCGGCATTGGCTACACGAATTCTATTTCTCCAAAAAGAGGGTCCATATCCAAAATTTTCATAGCAGGTCCTTGGGATAAACAAGAGGGTCACTTGGTCACTGTTATAGCCGTTTGCATTGACCAACAAGAAGCATACTGCAGACCATGTTCAGATAGCAACTCTGAAAAAAATAAATAAAATATTGAATTCAAAATGGAGGAAAGGATCTAGCCTTAATATTCATCATAAGAATAAAATAAATAAAACACTTTAATCATTAGTTTTTGTGCCTACCACCTGTTGGAACAAGTGTTAGATCCAGACCACTCTCCTGATGAGCCCTACCAGTGCTAGTGCTATGCAATCTGCAAAACCAAGATCACTATAGTCAATTAAAGAGCCCCAAGCATTCTTGCTTGTTAAAGCTCTTTCACAGCAGGTTCTAGACCTATTACAATCTCAAAACTCTGGAGTTTTCAACTAGGAAGATCAGGGAAATCTCCATCATACATATGCAAATAGAAAATGAGTCTTTTGACACCATGAATCTTTCATCTCTTCCCCTCCCACGATAAGGATGTGACTAATGAGAGGCGCTAATTCCAGCGGGCTAGTTTCTTTTCATGGAAGAAACAAAGAAAGCCTCATTGAACCCTGGAAGTGATGTCCAGAGTGATCTACACAAGTTACAAGGATTCCATCAGACGACTAGAAAATAAATCCAAGTTGGGTAAAGATTCTTCATTCAAATTGTTCATTTAAGAGTTGCCTCAGGTCCCTTCTGTCATAATCTTCGTTCTTGATTCATCAAACTCATACAACATGGCGGAAATCTTAAACACAACGGCAGAAATTATAAATATTATGGGATACAATGAACAATTACAAAGTAAATATTTCAGTTCATTCTAGATGCTGAACAATGGCACAAGATATGAAGCGATTACACTAAAATATCTGTTGATAAAAAAAATTACAGGCAATTTTCTAATGGGAATTATTAAGTAATATATGTTTCCCTCTTAACATTTTGAGCATTTCAGAAATGACAGATGAAGTAAACATTAAACTCAGACAAACTGAACTTTTCCTATTTCAAGTGAATAGAGCCTGTGTGAGCTGAAATACACCACCTGCAAGCCTTGGGAGACATACCAGTGAGCAGAACAGCATATACCATACGTATCATGGAACTTTGTTACCCTTCATGGCAGAAAATCACCAGAACCATTTCTGATGCAAAGATCCAAGAAGTCACATAGCTCTGAAGGCATCAAAAGTAGTTCTGATAATACCTCACATTCAATAATCTATTAATTATTCATCACCATCTCCATGACTAAATCATTCCAATTGTCTATTGGCCCAGGCAAGCACCAATGCAAACAATCATTCTGAACTTTCGCATTCTTATCCTCTGCAAATGGATGGAAGTGCCTGTAAGGACCCGGATGCCCGTCAGGCCTCAACAGCGATAGACGGTTAGTGTCCAAAAGCTTTATATTCACTCCCTTCTCCAATCCTACAACTGCTGCCTTTTCAAATTCCTCTAACTCGATTTTCCGCAGAATCTCATCCAGAGAATTCAGACTTATCTTACCTTCTTTAAATGGCACAGTTCTTTTGCAGGTTCCTCCACTGAACCATTCTCCATTCTCAAAGTGGTCTGGCGTCGAGGTCCTAAAAAATGCCAACCCCTTGTGATTGGATGTAGCTATAAAGTTGAGCACCAACTGAAGGGCTTTGCGGTAAGAGTATTCAAAACCAATTTCTGTCAAGTTCTTTCCTGGACAATAATGGCAGCCAATGATTTTGTTCTTCTCCCAGTAGATAGAGGATTTAAGGAACCATTTTCCACCAGAAAATATTGTGTAATCATAGCTATAATATTTATCAGCCCATTTCTCGTCAAGTGTGTCAAGATACACCTGGACTTCAGATGTCGAGACACCATTTATGTCTTCAGAGATGACAGCCTTTATCAAGAAAGGGGACCAGATCACTGAGAGAGTGAAGTTGTAGGAGGGGAAGAGCCAGCTTTTGGATTTGAAATCTTTGTCATGGTATACAATGACAGCTTCTTCCACCTGTAGTACACATGCAACAATAACTCAAGTTGATTTCTTACCCAAAAAAATCAAGTTGATAAAAATTTAGCATTCCAGTGGGTATACAATAACGGTGCAAAACTTCAAAGCAGAGTAGTTAGCTGGGTGACCAATTAAAAACTAGTTCTTCCATTTCCCATGTCACTAACACTGTTGGATTTCATTTTTTCCTCACTATGAAAACAAACAAGGCAAGGTTGATGGGATCAAGTCTTTGGTGTCGATAGATGGACAAAGTGTGTTTTTTTGGGTCTCCCTGCATGTTTTATGCATGCATGGTATCCTGAGATTTCATTGAAATTCGTAGGCTTGTGTAAATGGTTCCAACAGGGACACTTAATAGTCTATCTACAAGTGTAGACAGACAAGACTATTGGGAATAACATGCATTGGCTGTAACCATGTTGCCGAGGATTGATGTCGTGTAAGGCCACTGATGTACTAGTACATGCATGAGTTAAATTCTAAAGCTTGAGGTATTCAAAGTCCCAAACCGTCAATCAATTAGGAGTTATATTAATTTTTTTAATCTTGCATTTATAAAACAGTTGGCCTTGAAGTATAATTAGATATTGGTGGGAGAATGGACTTGGATGACATCTTGTAAACCTATCAGAACTGGGGAAAAAAGGTATGATAGGACAACTGAAGGATTATTATCTAGTTTGATGAAAATAAAATAAAAAAGGCTACTCAAGAAAGTCATTTTTTTAACATTTATTTCATATAATGCTACAAAAGTCAAAATTAGGCTCATGCACTGATCAGTTCTTTCATATATAGGAGGCTCAAATTGTAGAAAGGGAATTGCTAAGTAATCCATGGGAAGAGCTGGAGAAATCATTACGCTTTGGAATTCAAATGTCATTTAAGTTTGAAGATCATTGCATTGGGCAATTCTCTGTCTTATGCATTTTTTATTAAGTTAAAAACAGAAGATGGATAGTCTCAAACATATATAGACTAACAGATAGCAGATTACAGAAGGAGATGCTCAGTAGAAGGAATTGTTAAAATAAGAAATGGGTAGAACCTGGGGTTTTGAATTATGTGATTCTATAGAAAGATCTGGAGAAAGTAGCATTGCAACAAGCATTCAAAAGAGCAACAAGTTGATAAAAAACTTGAATCTAATTGGACCCATGTCCCATGTGTTAGTTTTATGGACTCAATCCAGTAGATGATATAATAAATTGATTAATTTCTCAGTATATTCATGCTTTCCTTTCATGAGATGAATGGTGATTTATTATATACTTGCACATAACCAATACGAATGACATGATGGTTCATGAGATGAACCGGAGTCCACAAGTATATTAGATGTAACACATGTGTATGGATGAGATCCACATACGGGAGACATGTGTGACAAATCTTATACTTAAATATCTTCACAACCAGTGATGAGACTGGACATCTCATACTGACAAGGTTGCAGCACTTTGATCACTATGAGATAGTGTGATTTGTCTCGATCATCAGAATGTAAGATTCTAGATCATAGTGCTGGTACATTGGATGTATTGAAGGACCATGAGAAGCACCTTATTAACACTGTCTTTACTTTAAGGTCTGCTCTCATAATTCCATAGCAATAGGCTCTCAATCCTGAGACATTAATGAACTCAAGTTTCTATCTATTCATTTGCTTTGAGTCGCCAATGAGTGAGGCCAACTGTAGGTCAACACCTCGGTGTTTTGGGTACGTGGTAGTAGATCTGTGGGAACATTCAATGGTCAAGATGGAATCTATCTCTAATATCCCCTTGTGCCAATTAATGGATTTATCATTGGTAAGTGTGCACCCATTCCGATTAAGAGTTAACTGGAAAGGTACCTATGATCATTATAATTAATTGGGGCTCAAGGATAATAAGATATGGATCTAGTTTGGAAGACAGGTCCAATTGATCCATGGATATTGATGGAGGGGCCTACTTGTGGTAATGTGGAAGTTTAGGGTCTTCTATGTAATATTCCTAAGACTGGAGTTCAATTGCATTTATATAGTGGAGTTATTTGCATTTAACTGTGGGCCCGGATTACACATGAGATGTGGGGTCGCGAGTCCCAGTTGGAGCCAGCTTTCTAAGGAAGCCCAATTATTAGAAAGTATCAAAATTCTAGTTGAACTCTAAAAGGAAAGTTACTATTTCTATTTGAAGTGAGACTTCTAATAGTGGTAATAGTAAACTTACTAATTTTAGTAGAAGTGAGACTTCTAATTATGATATGGTAAGTTACTAATTAATTAATGGAAGTAAGACTTCTATTTTAATTAGTAAAAGAAGAGGCTGCCTTTGTACTATAAATAGAGAAGGAAAAAGGTGTGTTGGACGTCCATGCATAGTCTTATTATTGGGATTCACGCCCAGCCCCTTTGGAGTGCAAGAGTTGCACGTTTTTCCTCTCTTCCCTCTTCTAGTTCTCTTCTAGTTCCCTCCTTTGAGTTCTTAGTAGTTTTCTCTTGGAGATCCCACCATCTTCTTGAGAAAAGGAGAATCTGATATAGGTCATAGCGTGGAAGATCAAGGGGTCTTGGAGATCCCTATTTGATTAGTGAAAGCGTTTTATCATCAAAGAAAGACGCAACTCCTCCATTAGAGCCAATGTTGTAAAAATCGCTAGGCGGACGCTAGGCGGTGGGCATGGACTAGGGATTAATTTCTGATTAATTCCCGCCTAGCCCGATTAATCCCCTCCTAGTCGGATTAATCCCCGCCTAGCGCCTAGGCGGTGACCGCCGACTAGAGATTAGGTGGCCGCCTAGGCCGATTTTTGCAACAGTGATTAGAGCACAACCGAGCTCCAAATGTATTATCTACTTCCTTGTATGTTGTAGATAATTATGGTTACTTGTTACTTGCTGTTTCTATCTTCTAGATAGATTGTTTTACTGATTATGATGGCTGAAATTGAGGGTTTGCTTCCTGAATTGGGTTTTATAGCCTTCTGGATAGTTGATCCCTGCATCAAGTGGGTCAAAAGTTTTTGAAACCTATCCTAGAGGCCCACCTTTTTCCAACACCATGGATGTAAATTACAAGTTAAAACAATAGAAGGTAAGCTGTATGTGCAAATTAGATCGCTTACTTTTGTGATTCTTGGGATGTTGATTTCCCTTCTGTATTATTTACCTTTATTCCGAGAGTCAGGTCAAATAATAATCAAATTTTCTGGATGCATGGGATTAAAAGTTAAAAGGGAGCCTAGAGTCAGGATTTCTATTTTCAGGAAGGTTACATTTTATCAAATCAAATTGAAAGAATTAAAAAGGAAAAATTTTGGGAAGATGATTGAAAAAGAAAAGGAAATTGATTAAGGACTAAAAGTTGGTGATTGTTCCAATAGACTTTTTCCGGAGAAGATAGCACTTTAAGGAGCGGTAGGAAGGAAAGTTGGAACTTGGAAGAGATGTTAAAGAAAGAGGATATTCCATGCAGGGAGCAAAAATCCAGACTCGGGAGGCGACTTGGCCCCACTCAAGTCAAGTCAAGTTGGCCGAGTCCGAGTCAACTCGCTGAACTAAGCAATGGCAGTTTCTTTACTTTTTGGTAAAAGTTCTTTAGTATTCTTCTTTTGTGTGTGTGCGCGGGTGAGCATGAGAGAGAGAGAGAGAGAGAGAGAGAGAGAGAGCTCCCAGAAAAGAAGAAGACGAAGAAGCAAAATGCAATTGGGTGAAAGAGGGTTGTAGAAAAAGCCTCAAGGAGTAATCCAGCCCAAGAGAGAGGCATTGAAGTTGACAGTGAGAGAGAGGTTTTGAGAGAGAGAGAGAAGAGAGAGAGAGAAAGAGAGAGAATTGCAAAAAAAAAAAAAAAAAACAAGAGAATTGCAAAAAAGAAGAAGAAAAAAACAGATAGAGAGAGAGAGTTGGGGGTGGGGGTTGTGTCTTTTTTATTGGGGCGGGGTGGGAAGGAGCCTGGGACCAGGGGGAGAGGCAGAGAGAAAGAGAGACCAGCCCCTTCTATTCTCCGATCTGATTTTCCTTGTGTATTCTAGGTAGATTCTCCTATCCATTCCTCATATCCTGAACTAGGGCAGCTGTGGAGGAGGGGCCAAACAGTAGAAAGATTCAGAACTCAGAAAACATATCTTTAAAAAGACTCGGCCGCGTTGCCCGTGAAGCAGCTCAGTAATGGCTGAGTCCGAGTCAACTTCGCCAAGTCGACTCATACTCAACAAAAATATATTCTTTGTTTTGATGAAAGGAAATGTTTTATTTCGTTTGAACTTTAAACTTAATTTAAGCATTGTTTTATAATTTATATATCCTTTGTCAAATACAGTTGTACTAAATTGCTTATTTGAATTATGAATTTAGAAATGAATAGTAGAATCTAACTTAGTGATTAGTATGGCTAACCAACATGAATACATGGGAAAAATTAGATCAATATTATTATTTTTTAAATAATCATTCAACGATAAAGAACTTCTATGGACTGAAGGGATCCCCACCCAAAAAAAAAATCAACTTAGTTATTATAGGAAAAGAGCATCAAATTCTAACATTTTTCAATATTCTGAATTTTTTTATAATATTTGACAACTTTTTTTATTCTCCGTTACCACTACGTATCGGCCGCTACTTAGCGTTTTGGCCACCAGCCGCTATGCCTACCTCAACCGCTATTTTGATCCTTGTTCTCAGCACATAAAGATAAAGCTCCAGCAGAAATGGATTCTCCCTTGATTTTATCAAGTTTGTTGGAGCTCTTTGGAGGAAGATTTACTCAAAGCTTTCAATGAACGCTTTAAAAGGGGAAGGACAAATCTAATCCTAAACGCAAAGTTCATGATGCTAATAATATGGAGCAGAGGAAGTAGAGGTTTTCAACCCATTAGTTTGGTGGGAAGCTTTTATAAGATTATTAAAAGGGTGTTAAAAATTGAATTAAAGACGCTATGGAACACACTACTACCCTTTATCAAGGAGCCATTGGCAACAACCAACAAAGTTTAGATGGCATCCTGGTGGCAAATGAATGCATCTAGAGACGAGCGGGATTCCAGAACAGGTTTGCAAGATTGATATTGGAAAAATGCATACAACCATCAATAAAGCTTTACTCATTGCCCTATCAGAATGGGCTTTGGAGATGGTGTTCATGGATGTGGGAATGCATTTCTATAGAAGTTATCCTTTTTCTCATTAATTGTTCACCTAACAATTCTTTAAACGTTTGATGAAGATGGAGGCCAAATGTGTAGGGCTCAAGTAGATTTAGGATTTTTATTCACTAATTATGTCATTATTTTTTTATTTTATTTAAAGAATTGTAATTAGGATAGGATTCTACTTTTCTTAGTTTCCTAGTTTAATTAGGTTACTTGGGCCCGAAGTTATTTTTCTTATTTATATGACATTTTAGAACATGGATTTTCAAAGAGTGTGATTTATTGAATTGTGTTTTTTCCATTGAGGTGCATCCCCGTTATCGTCTCTACAGAGACTTGTTGAAGTGTCTGCGGACACGTGCTTTGGCACCGTATTGTGCTTCAGCACTCCACGCAGGCCCTAACCCTAGGGCCTACATCAGCTGGTATCAGAGAGAAAATCCACATCGCTCCGATCCCCGATCCGAGCCTATCTATCAATTCCATCTCCGTTCCTTTTCACTCGACATCCATCCAAACCATAGTCCCCCGACCCGTGCACCGAATCCCAACCAATCAGACCCAAATCCCCAACTGTTGTCACAGCAGCAATCATTGTCTCAACCACCTCCTCACATCCTAGCCATCAAAACCCATCCCTACAATCTCATCCAAAATAGTCATCCCAACCCCAACCCCAAGCCCAAACCCAACCCTATCCCTGCCAAAATCCAGAACCCATCTTGACTTTTCCAAACCCCAATCGACACCCCCACCAAATTCAATTAGTCCACGGCCTCCCAAAACCCAACCCAGACAAAAAATAAATAAATAAATAACCACCCACTGTCTTCCCGGATGAAATCCTATTCCCACCAACCCGAATCAAACCCCCTTCAACCCAATCTGCCGAACCCAATCCCCCTCATCAAATCCCAATCGAACCCACCCACAGTCACCACCAACACCAAACCCCCCAAACCAGAGAAGTGGGGAAAAAAAAAAAAAGAAGAGAAGAAACAAAAAAAAAAGGAGACAAAAAAAAAAAGGAGAGAGGAGAGTAGACGCCGCCGCCGCAGCATCACGTGTTGGGCCACAGTCGCACCTTCGAGATCTCCATCATCAAACTGTCGTTGTCGCTCATTGTTGTCTCCAATGAGTAACAACAAGAAGAGAATAGGCACATAGATCGAGACACTTCAAAGAGAGCCCAAGTGCTTCGGTGCTTACTTCAAGTCAGGTTCGAGTCATGCAGACCTTACCCATATTCCAAAAGCATAGCAAGACAACTGTTGACATCAGCAGATCTGGTCAATGCTCAGATTTGACCAAAATCGAGGTTCCAACATTGTTTTTTAATTGTGAAGCCATCTAAAATCCAATTTCAAATCAGTTTTTGCCAGTGTGACCGTGGAGAGCAGATCTACAGAAAGGTCAATCCGTTCTTACATCAGAATCATTATGCAATTGCATATCAGTAAATTCTACAATACACTTCAAAGAGCCAAATATGCACTTAAATATGGAATATGGTATTCTGAGAATGAAGACTATTTTCGGCAATTTCTTGATTTGAAACAAGAAGAGTTGTTTGTTCTTGAATACTCTCTTGAATACTCTAACCAATTTTCAAGGATCCATTCTGCATGTGGATTAGAGGATGATGAGGAACATGATTTAACAAATTTTCTCAGAGGCTTAAGATCGGATATAGTAGAGAGACAATGATTACAAGAATAATCATGAGGCGTGCTGTGAAACCCGTGGCGGGGGATATCCAAACTGACATTGAGATGCCATCACCAAATAATGAGCAAAATGACAAAAAGGAGCCTAAATGTCCTTTGATGAGTCTTTATGATCAAGATGTGCACGCAGCAAGGAAAGACGAACAAGTTGTTGCAATCCCCCATATTACTTCTCAGTTCTCACATTGATTTTATCTTCAGGGATCAATAATGGAAACTTGGAGATGAACAACTAGTCAGAGATTGTGATTTGATGGTTTAGATTCCACACATGAAGTGCCTCAGGGTTCGATCTCACATCCACATAACATTCGGCCAACAAAAGAAGTTATATATGAAGTTGTACACAGAAGTTGCATATCAACAAACGAATTAGAAGTTCGTTAGATTGATCTTCGACTCAGGTGGACATTTACCGAACTCGAGGTTGAGTTCTTTTCATGCTGAGGAGAATGATGCAGATAGACCTCAGGCCACATGTGTAGGGCCCAATTAGATTTAGGATTTTTATTCACTAATTAAATGTCATTAGTTTCAAATTTTATTTAAGGAATTATAATTAGTATAGGATTTTACTTTACTTAGTTTCCTAGTTTAATTAGGTTTCTTAGGCCCTAAGTTATGTTGCTTATTTATACAACATTGTAGAAGATGGGTTTTTAGAGAGTTTGATTAATTGAATTGGGTTTTCCCATTGAGGTGCGTCCTCGTTATCGTCTCTGCGGAGATTTGTTGAAGTGTCTATGGACACGAGCTTCGGCACTCCATGCAAGCCTTAGCCCTAGGGCCTGCATCAAAGTTGAAAGGTTTTCACCAAGGATACCCCTTACCATCATTTTTTTTCTCCATAGTGGGGGAAAGACTTAGCAAAATGCTCTAAAAAGAAATGGAAGACATGAATTCTTTGAAATGAGCAACATACCCATATGTCGGACCTGTCTTGGACACGATACCATCCAGATTCCTACTAATTTAAACATTGTTTTTAAGTAGATAAAACATTGTTGCATTTTTCTTCATTCAAAACCAGATTAAAAAATTGAAACATTTATTACTTGATTACTTTGCAGAACATTTTATTTAAAAAGCAATCATTTATCTAAATTTATATGAATGTTATGCTGAATCCATGAATTCTATTGTTTATGGTTTGTCTGGGGCTGCAATTTTGGTCGGGCCTTACTCGAACCCGAGTGACCCAACCCAGCTTTTGCTCAGGTTGAGTAGCCAGTTTGAAATTTGGATACTGATTGGATTGGAAAATGTTATCAGAACAAAATTTAAGTAGAGCTCAGGTTAAAGGTTTGGACAAATGAACCTTAAATACTTTTTTTTTTGTTGACCATTAATAGAAACTTATCATTAGAATAGAGAAATACAACGAACAGTCCCCCAACCAAAAACAAATTAGAGTTTTGAAGGTATGAAAGCATTATACCCACATCACACCAAGAAAACTACAGCAGAGGAAACACAAAAATGAGCTATGTGAAAACAAGAAATGGATGAGATCTTTCTACCCCTTGCTTTGCTAACAAATTGGCGAAGCTATTAGCCGACCACCCCACATGACGGACTCCAAAATAATTGAAGAAGATAACTCCTTGATCTCATTGAAATAAAACTGAAACCTCCATGGAGGCAAGGCACAAAAGTGTTGGCATATCAAATGATAAGCCCTCTAACTCAGCTGATAAGGTCTCTACCCAGGATTGACATCTTGGCAAAGAATTGATCCTCAGCAAACTCAAAATACAAATTACTTCAAATGTGTAAATTTTCAAAACTTGTAACCTACTTGTATCCATCATTATCAGTGTAAACACCTATATAAATAGCAATACAGAATTCCTCTCAGAATGCTAGAGATCGACTCAATATTTTTTAATTGATCACATGGTATCGAACAACTTGTAAGGCTCGTGTCACATACCCTATACTACTCCACCTGCGCACTGTCTGCGTTAGTGTTTGGCTTGCTATCCCTATGCACACTGCCCCATCTGTTCAACCCCTCCGAGTCTTCCATCTGTTCAACCCCTCCTAGTCTTCCCATCTATCACCATTCACCGCCCCATCTCTGATCCACCCATTCTTTTCCTACAATTTTCTATTCTTCATACACATAGCACCATAAAACCTGACCATCTCTTTTGACAAGTTTTATATCAGATCTGCATCTACAAAGCAAAGCTTGGATTGTTGCCTACTGTAGCGACCCATCAACACTCAGATTGGGCACTTCTCAGATCTGTCGTGTTATCTTGCATGCTGTGATCTGCTCAACGTGCTCCACTGGTTTCTTTCTTCTTCACTAAACTTGCAGCACCATGCATACCGCGGCCCATCTGTGTTTCTTGCTGCAGATTCCCACTTTCATACTCTTATCGAAGGCTAGTTCAGGTACCTCCAGTACTTCTGCTCAATCATTTGTCATCTCTAACATATCCAACTTAGTGTCCATCAAAGCTGATCGCCATGATTATCTGCTATGGCGCACTCAGTTTGAACCTCTTCTACTTAGTCATGATTTAATGACTTAATGGGCTCTGTTTATGGTTCCAACCCCTGCCCGGAGAAATATCAACGTGATAAGGATATGAAAGTCACAGCCACTGTTAGTAATGAATTTCTGAACTGGTACCAACAAGATCAAAACCTGCTAAGTTGGATTTGTGCTACTCTCTCTGAGCACGTTTTATCGCAAGTTGTGGGTTTGCGTACATCTCGTGATGTCTGGCATGCCATTGAACAGCACTTTGCTTCACTTTCTCGCGCTCATACTATCGAGTTGAAACGTCAACTCCAAAATCTAGCAAATTCTTTTACAGATTACTTGTTAAAACACAACAACTGTTGATCAATTATGTGTGGTCACTTTGTTGATGAGTCTGATCAAGTGACCTACATATTGGATAGACTTCCTGAGGAATATGATTAGGTTGTAATGTATGTGGCGACTGCAAATCAAGCTGGTAATGTATCTGTCGCTTATGTTCATGGTCTCCTTCTTAATATGGAGATGTGCATAGCCTGCCATCGATTTTCTCCCTCGTAACAGACTACCTCAGCACTTTTTACTTCTAAAGCTGGGAATTCTAATCATTCTGATCATGGCAGAGGCCGCTCCTTTAACCAAGGCCGTGATCGCGGTGGTGGTAATGGGGGCTGCGGTACTGGCAACCTCAATAATTCTCAAGGCTCAGGCAAAAATAACAACTCCACTAGCCAGAATTCTGCATGTGGTCCACCTTGCCCCCATGTCAGATATGCAATAGGACTGGCCATCCTGCATTGGATTGTTACCATTAGATGGGCCATACGTATCAAGGCCATCATCCACCAACAAAACTTGCTGCTATGGCCACTTCAAATCAGTTTCCTGATGAACATACCTGGTATAAGGATACCGATGCTACTGATCACAGCACCTCTACATTGGCAATCTGTCTATCTGGTCTGCCTATCAAGGGCCTGACAAGGTTTCTGTCGGCAACGGTGCAGGTTTGCACATTTCACATATTGGGTCTAGTTCTATTTCCACACCTACTACTCAATTTCACCTATCTAATATGTTGCATGTTCCCAATATTTCTGCCAATTTAATCTCTGCATCAGTTTGCTAGTGATAACAAATATGTTTTTTTCTTTTTGATGCATCTGATTTTTGTGTTAAGGACAAGGCTACAGGGAAGACGCTTTTCTACTGGTAGAGTGAAAATGGACTCTATCCTTTTCCAATTCATAGGATCTCCAACCATTCTAATAAAACCAGTCTTGTTGCATTTGTCAGTGAGCAAATTTCTTCTTCTTCATTGCATTCGAGGCTTGGACATCACCATCCACCGTATTACATCATCTTTTTTAGCATATCAGTTGCCAATTCTTGGCCCATCAAAGTTTGAGTCCATTTGTACTGAATGTCAAATGGGCAAAAGTAGGAAATTGCCATTTTTAGTTTTAATTCTTTCTCATCTCGGCCTTTAGCTTTAGTACATTGTGATCTTTGGGGTTCTTCTCTTGAGTTGGTAGTTAGTGGAAATAATTATTACATTTCTTTTATTGATGATTGCACTAAAAATGTTTGGATGTATCCATTGTCTGCTAAATCTCAAGCGTTTGTCACTTTCTTAAATTCAAAACCCATGTGGAAAATATGTTGTCATTCAAAATTAAGGTTTTTCAATCCGATGACAGTGGGGAATTCATGAGCAAACGCTTTCAAACATTTTTGGCATCTACTAGCATAGCTAGGCATGAAAACTGGGCCGTGCCATATAACTGCGGGCCCGGCCATGCCGTGCCCAGACAGCTGGGGCTCAGCCCAGCACGGCCCAAGGCACGGATTTATCCATGTCGTGCTGGGCCGTGTGGCCCATGGGCCTGCCCACATTCCTCTTCTAATTTTATTTTTTTTTAATTTTTTTATATAAATTGAAAGAAACTTTATGGACTTCTAGGGGTTCCTAACTTGAAATAAAGTTGAAACTATAAAAATAAATGAACAAACATTGAACTAATTTACAAATGAATAATTAATCTTTATTTATTTTAACTTTTATATTTTATTTATATAAAAAAAATTAAAAATTATATATGGGCCGTGTCGTGTCATGCCTCGGCCCAAGCTCCCTGGCCCAGCATAGCACAGATATTTTCTCATTAATTGTCTTCCCAAAAAACTTCAAATAGGTCCCCTTGGGAATGTATATTTCATAGGAAACCCGATTATACATTTCGTTGTTGTTTTGGTTGTTTTCTTTTCCTTGGTTAAGACCATATAACAAAAATAAATTGGAATTTTGGTTCAAGCCTTGTGTTTTTCTTGGTTACAAACTACAGTCTAAACCAACACAGCTATAGATGCCTTGATTTAGACATATAGGACATGCTTTCCTTTCTTGACATGTTATTTTCAATGAGCATAGTTTTCCATTCAAGCATACAGCACCTTCTCCATTACGTCACTCTGCTGCAGAAAGTTCTAAACTAATGCTCTTACTTCAACAACATGCTAATGCACCAAAAACAGCCACAAACAATAGCTGTGCGTCTATCCCAAAACTGAGCATACTAAGCCCATTGCCAATCCAGAACAAGCAATCATCACCAGCCCTTCTCCTCCATTGCCACTTAAATCCCGTGACACATCCACCAGCAACATTAACTAGGATATGCCAGCACCTGGTACCCAATTCTCAGTTGCCCTGTATCCGCTGCCCATAATACACCTCGCCAAAATGTTATCGACACACAACTGCCCATCGTCTCTCGCCCCACGGTTCCCAGTGTATCAGGCCCCATAGTTCCTGCCCCAAAGAAACATGCGTCACAGTTGCTGACCCAATCATACATTCTCAAACACTACATAGAGGACCTTCACTGCCCCGAGTTGATGGCAATGCTGCCACGATTTCTACTGCTGCTACATAACAGTCCAACCCATCCATACATTCAACGGCATCAGCAAATGTTCATAAGCCCACAATTTTTACACCTACTTTATTAGAAAACGGCGTCACACCTCATCTGTCCCCGTTTGCACTATGGTGACACGAATTAAAGACGGAACCCGTAAACCCAAAGTGCTATCGACTACTCGGCACCCATTGCCTACTACTCTTACTGTCACAACTTCTATAGTTGAGCCCACTTGCTTTAATATGGCAGTCGAGTCCTGAATGGCGGGCTGCAATGACTCTTGAGTTTGAAGCACTAAAATGTAATGGAACTTGGTCATTGGTACCGACTCGTGCTAATATGAATATTGTTGGGTGCAAATGGGTCTACTTGGTCATTGGTACCGACTTGTTTTGTGGTATAATGCTTTTATACCATAGTGCCCTTTGGCCGGGGCTTCTTTGTAATACTCTTTCCTTTCTTAATATATTTTCTCCTTTGCCTATCAAAACCAAACCAAACCAAGCCTTTTCCCACTAGGTGGGGTCGTCTATATGGATATGACGGCGCCAATCAAATCTATTTAGAGCCATGTCCTCCGTTAGATCCATGTAGGCAAGGTCATGTTGAATAGTTTCTTTCCAACTTCTCTTGGGTCTCCCTCTCCCTCAGCTACTCCTGGCAATCTCCATGCTTTCACACCTTTTAACAGGTGCCTCCATTGAACGCCTTCTAACATGGCCGAACCATCTCAGTCGATTTTCTCTCATTTTATCTCCAATCGGTGCTATTCCTACTTTGCCCCTAATCTCCTCATTCCTAATCCTATCTCTCCTTGTGATCCCGCACATCCATCTTAGCATTCTCATCTCCGCAACTTCCATCTTCTTGACATGATTATGCTTTACTGCCCAACACTCTGATCCATATAACAACGCTGGTCATACCGCCACCTTATAATACTTTCCTTTAACCTTGAGGGGGACTTTCCGATCACACAAGACCCCCCAAGCACTCCTCCATTTGGTCCACCCGGCCTGAATCCCATGACTTACATCAGTATCAATCCCTCAATCCTGTTGCACCATAGATCCAAGGTACCTAAAGTTTTCTTTCTCTACAATCTTTTGTGTGCCCAAACTTACTTCTTTCTCCTTTGCCTATCAAAAAAAAAAAAGGGTCTACAAATTAAAGCACAAAACTGATGGATCCATTGAGCATTATAAAGCCATCCTATCAGCAAAAGATTTTCATAAACAAAGGGTTGATTTCACATAAACATTTAGTCCAATTGCCAAGCCAGCCACTATTTGAATAGTGCAGTCTCTCGCGGTGGAGTTTGATTGGGTGATTACACAACTTGATGTTAACAACGCTTTCTTAATGGAGAACTTAAAAGAAGAAGTATATATGCATCAATCGCAAGTCTTAGTTGACTCTCAGCATCCTAACTATGTCTGTCGCTTGCAAAAATCACTGTATGGGCTCAAACATGCTTCTCGGGCATGGTCTGAACAATTCACAACTCATTTAACATCTCTTGGCTTTAAAGCCTCTTTTGCAGATCCATCATTGTTTGTATGGCATCATGAGAATACATTTATCATCTTGTTACTTTAAGTAGATGATATTATTCTACCAGGAAACAATACTTCGGCAATTCATTCCCTCGGTCGTTAGTTGGGTTCTACCTTTTCCATGAAGGATCTTGGACCATTACATTATTTTTTGGGTCTTGAGGTGCACTGGTCAAATGGCACTCTATTTCTACCTCGAACAAAATATTCAATTGATCTATTACGGAAGTACAAGATGGATGGTGCAAAACCGTACTCTTCTCTTGTGGTAAATGGAAGTATATTGAGGGCATTCGATGGAGATCCTCTTCCTGAACCCTCTGAATATCGTAGTGTAGTTGGTGCTCTCCAATATTTTACCTAGACAAGGCCTTAAGTTGCTTTTGTTGTTAACCAAGTATGTAAGTTTATGCATAATCCAACTACTAATCATTGGACAGCAGTCAAACGGATTCTGAGGTATATTAAGAGCATAATCAATCATGGGTTACTCATTCAAAAATCATCGACCTTGGTGTTAACATGCTTCTCAGATGCTGATTGGCCGGCCATCCATATGACTGCAGCTCTACTTCAGGATAATGTGTCTTTCTTGACAATAATTTAATCACGTGGAATGCAAAAAAAATACATCATACCATTGCCAACGAGCACTGAATCAGAATATCGCTCTCTAGCACATTTTGTTGCTAAGTTATTTTGGATACTATACATTCGTAGAGAGTGGAGACCTTCGCACTCCTATGGCCCAAACTCACATCATCTCGTATGATAATGTTGGTTCCATCTCATTGGCCTCCAATCCTATTTTCATACTCCGACAAAGCATATCGAGATTGATCATCATTATATCCGCGAAAAAGTGTTACGCAAAGAGCTGATTGTTCATTTTATTTCTACACTTGATCAATTGACTGACATCTTCACAATAGGATTAACCTCTAATAAATTCTTATTGATCAAAGACAAGCTAATGGTTCGTCAATGACCCATCAGCTTGACAGGGGATGTTGGCATATCAACTGATAACACTTCCAACTCAACAGATAAGGTCTCTACCAAGGATAACATCTTAGCAAAGAATCAATCCTCAGAAAAGTCAAAATACAAATGACTTCAAATGTTTAAGTTTCCAAAAATTGTAACTTGTATCCCATCCTTATCAATGTAAACACCTATATAAAAAGCAATACAGAAATCCTCTCAGAATGCAAGAGAGATTAACTCAATATTTTATTTAATTGTTTACAAAGAGGACATCCAGGATATGGCATTCAAAGAATCACTCTGATTCTCCACCACTACGTCATTGGGAAAATAGTGAACAAAAAGCTGAAGCACTTCTAGGATCGCTACCACCTCCGCTTCTTTGGACTCTCTTAATCCCACATACTTAAGACCAAGACCTTAAATACATGTTTCTTATCAAAATCAAATTTCAAATGGAAATTGAGAGAATAGATGAGTTCACTGCCGTAAAGGGAGTGAAGTTTCAATTTCTGAAAGAAAGATGAGAAGGAAGCCAGAGTGATATTTCACATAGTTGTTAGGTTTACAAGAAAATTGTTGTAGTTTTCTTAAATGTTTTCTTTTAGAATGAGCTAATGCTTAAGGAACCAAGGCATAAAACTCTCTCTCTCTCTCTCTCTCTCTCTCTCTCTCTCTCTCTCTCTCTCTCTCTCTCTCTCTCTACAGTACACACACAGCAGTAACCAGGCTTCATTGCCAAGAGTGATCATGTCACTTGATTGATAAAACTAGCCTTAAGAACAATTCCTTATCAAATGGAACCGCTTCTTTCTCCTTGTTTGAACTAACTCCAACAGTAATTTATTGCTCCTGTGTTTTTGCTATTTGTTATCCAACTTTGGGAGTTTTGCAAATTTAAGCATTTTGTTGAACAAATTTTGAGAATTTATTGATCTGATGCTTCTATAAGTCAAGGGAAAAAATCTTAGGGCTTTTTTACACTGCTAAGTCAAGTCTTTCTCTGTCACTTCCTTGTAGTCACTTCTCATATTGCCCTTTTTCAAAAGGCCCCTACTCTTTTTTTTTTTCTCTCTTTTTGATTGATTTCTTGAATGTGCTTAGCTAATCTACATTACTAGATCTTATTTTAAGAAAGCACCCGCGCCGAAGGATTTATATATTACAATTTCAGTGTTAATTATCTTCTCTTTGTTGTTATCTTCATTTGAAGATATTATTGAGTGGTGGTAATTCTGGGGCTTTCCTAAACTTTTTACTCTTGCAAGTTGCAACTTTAGGAAATTTGTAATTAAACTTTGAGCTAGTCCAAAATTTGGTAATGTCGCTAATTTTAAAGATTATGGGGTAAGTATTTTTATTCTTTAAATTTTCTGATTTAAAGAATTAAGGTTGGTGGGATTGGGCTTTGGCTAAAGTTTTTGTAATTGGGTGGGCTCTAGTTGACTGCCGGTTAAAGTTGAAGGTGTATAGGTTTGGGTAGGCTATGGTGCTCCAACTAGACCCAAGCTGCAGCCCTAGGTTTGTTGAATCCGCACCTCATATCAGTGTCAAATTCCAACACGTGCATTCATATAGTAGTTCAAATTAGGTGGGTGGATGATGCTTCTCTAGCATCAAGATTTTCAAAGACTTTCTATAGTATATAACTGAAAGGTAGTTCAATCAAGGAATGTGTCCTTCACATGCGCATTCATGGATATGGAATCTTTCTTTTAGAAGGAATCATAGACTTTGGAGAGAAAAATTGACATGGTTGTTAGAGATCCTAAAAAGGAAATTTCATTGCCCTTAGAAGGAGGGGTAGATTTGGAAGTCAGAATTCATTGGGATCTTTTTTAATATAAGCGTGTTTTGTGTTTCGTCTCCTTACCTACAATCATTTTGGTAGGTAAATTATAAACCTTGTAATATGACTGAATATGTGCTCTATTTATGTTGGTAAATAAAGGAGCTCATTGATCATTTATTTGCCAATTGTGCTGTGAGCACAAGCGTTTGGTGGCTTTTGCTTTTCATGTTTGGAGTCATGTTCTCTTTTCCCTGTTCTCTCATGATCTCATTGAAGGCCAATCTAGGGGCTTGTTCTCAATATAGAAGGCAAATCTTAATGAAACTCTCACCATTGGCAATTGCTATCAATCAAACTGATGCCAGAAAACTGAGTACTGTCCTTAGGACCGTCCTCCCTCTTTATAATGATTGTCCTGGTTAATCACAGCAAGTATTCTGTATCCCATGATTGGGGAGATTACAGATCAATAGAAATCATATGAGTCAGCTATAACTAATTACAAGCTTATGAATATCTTATCAATCCAATTCCATGAGTTAGCGTGATTTGGTGGACCCCTCGACCCCAGCCAATGCAACGCTATTCTTAACAATTACATGAGGCATTTGGAATGAGAGGAGCATAAGAATTTTTAAGCCAAATATAAATGCTTGTACTAAGTATCCAAAACACTAATTATTATTGAAATCAGGAGTAACGAAAACACTAATTATTATTGAAAACAGTATTAAGTTGTCATTATTTCCTTCTATACCTCCTTAATAGGGAAAATGTTCTCCTACCTGAAAGTGCAGTCCAGCACCAGTGGCGGACCCAGGATTTTTATTTGAGGGGGGCTCACGATGGTCAATTGAAAAACTCAATCATTATATTATTGTATTTTCTTCAAATTAATAATGACACAAGAAAAAATGTATTCGAAAAATAATGGAGAAGATTATAAACTCCTATACTTGAAAGTAGTGGAGAAAAATATAAAATGCATCAATATCCTACTCAAGCCCAATAATGATTGAAATGCACAGTCCAATATACACTCAATGGTCTAAACAAGAATAGTTAGAGCAAAATTTTAGCCTAGAAAAATTTGGCTTAAACAGATATATTCATTTAGTCAAAACCATTTAATTCTCAAATAATCAATTTCCACTAAATAAAATAAAATTTCAAGAACGAAGTAAACAAACAAGTGGACCACTCAATTTGAATCATTATGCATGGACATAACCATAAAAATACAACATCAATAAAAAATTAAGACACCCTTATTAAAAAAATGAGGGTTTTCTTCACGTCATCAATAAAAAATGAGGGAAATGATTTAAGGCACCCTTGGTTAAAATATATATATATATATTCACATCAATAATGTCTCCATTGTCGTGTTTTTTTTTAAGTAAAGATTTCATAAATTGAGAAAAACAAAACCAAGAGTTACAAGTAGTAAAGTTGTCTTATGCGAAAAGAATATTTCTTTTGCGATTATAAAATGCTACGCATTCCATGGTTTTGAAATTAATACTATCGAATTCAAAGAAGAGTTAGAAGGGATATTTTAGTCACCTTTAATGGGTTATAGAGATGCAAAACCTTACAAAGTAGAAATGAGAGTATTTATTGACCGAGAAAGAGGGAGAGTCGAGTAGGACTTTTGAAATTGGGGAACGAGAAGGGGGACTTTGGTCTCATTTGAGTGGGGGCTGGGCCATTGGGCCTTAAGCCCTTATGGGCATTTTTTAAGTTGGGTGGGGGCTGAAGCCCCCAGCCCATAACACATGGGTCCGCCCCTGTCCAGCACTGTGGGGGCCCACCTTTCATCATTGCAGCCCCTTTGATAGCCTTTTAATCTCACGATCTGGCATTAGGCCCAATTTTACACTCACTAAGCCTTCACGCACCATTGGATTGAATCTCAAGAAAATCTACGGTTGTTAAGATGACATTAAACTTTCATCATCATCATCCCCATCACCATCATCAAAGCCTTGTCCCAACTATGTTGAGGTCAGCAACGTGAACTTTGTTTCTCCAAGTTTAAGATGACATTAAACTTTAAGGCTGTTAAATCAAGGGCTAGGATAATCTGGTGGGGCTGATTTTTTGGATCTCCTTTGTGCACAAGGAGACCTTTCAATCTGCCCTCCTCCCATTGATAAACTTGCATCTAAGTGGGTTGCATGAGCTAGATAGTATATAAGCTAGATGCAGTATGCTCGTGGGTGAACATTTCCCCCTTAATAAACCTTTTACTTTTATATAGCATTATTATTTTACTAAATTCATCTTCGCTCCCAAAAAAAAAAGGCCCATTTACTTCATATACGAATGGAAGAAAAGTGTGCATGGCATGCTTTCCAAATCTTTTAAAATAGTGTATGGGCAGAAAATGGAGGATAATTGACACACAAAAAAAATAGTAATAATAGAAAAACAATTTATTGATACTTTTTAAGAGAACCAGCTCCTCTCCCATAAGTTGAAAACTTTTGAGGGCTCATTATTTGGCATGTTGAATGCGAGCCTTCAATCTTCACAAGGCTCCACAGATTTTCCTTCAACACTTACCAGGCACTTTAGTGATTTTTTTTTTTTCCTTTTTTGATAGGTAACATAAGTTAGAACCCGCAACCATGCGACAATGTGAAGTACAGACACTTAAGTAAGAAATGTGAAGTACAGACACTCAAAAGTAAGAATTTGTCAGAGCTTCTGCTTCAAGTACATCTTCTGACTAGGTTCTAGCAATCTGTTCAAGAGTACGAAGTTCGCATATTTTAGTGTGAAACAACAAGAGTGTCAAAACATAAAAGGATAAACTATCTAGGAAGAATAGGTTTGTCACAAAAATGTTGATAACAGCTATTCAGATTTAAAGCCTTAGAATCATGATACTAGTCAACATGAGACTTGAATATAATGATCCAGAATGCAAAAAATTCGATATTGGCCAAGAGAAAATCTAGAATTATTTATCTGCATTGATGTTGCATCAATGAGTGATCTTCTGTTTGGTAGCCTTCATTGTCCACCAATATCAACAAAAAAGAAAGACAAGGCATTGCTTATAATTATCGCAATTCACAGAATTCTTACAGAATGTTTCCAAGGACAAGAATCTACTAGATACAACAAACAGAACAAGAGAACAAAATAAGAAGGAAAAATAGCTGTCAGGGATTCGGGAGAGCTAGCACATAATGAGTTTTGCCAGCAACAAAATCATGATTTATAAATAAAAAACAATGACAGAGAGACCATTAAGATTATAAAACAGTAAAGTAGGGAGAAAACAAACCTTTGAAAGAATGCAGAGCAATGACTGCACATGGTTTCTAGAAATTGAGTCGCCAACAAACGCCCAGGACTTATTCCTCATATTCTCTAAAAACCTTTGCGAATCAAACAGAGGCAAATCGCAATCCCGTGGTTTCCACCTCCAATACAGATAACCTGAATCAGGTCGCCCATTCTTCATACAATTCTGATGCTCCTCCACAACATGGCAGCTCTCATTAGTGTAAATTGGTCCTAATGGGTTTGGAATCCACTCTCCCGTAAAAAAATCACATTTTCCTGCATTGTCATTTGGTAATTACAGGATGAGAGGTGAAGTTTAGAACAGAATGATATAATCAGATCTGGGAAATGACATTATATTCAGAAAAAAAAAATCACCAAATCTATGCTTCTAGCATATTCAATGATAAATGCTTCCCTTTACTACATTACCAACACTGTAATCCAGTCTAGAGTATAAACAAATTCCTCAATACCATTCCAAGTTTCTAGAATTTGTAGAGAAGATGAATTGAACTGTAGTAAAATTCACTGAAATTTTCTCATAGTACCAGACAATACTGTAGCAGAGACCCAATAGAAAAAAACAATTACTTGAATTATCAAAGGAAAACAGCATCCACTAAACTACTCATAAAAATCCGATCTTTTTTCATAGGGGTCTCTTCTCTGTGGATTTCTCCAAAACCCACACTCATAAATATCATAAATTACAAACCTTTCCTAGTTTCTCGCTGCAGGGCCCCGTCAGGAACATGCGTCTCTGCAGCAGACGTTCTCTCCACGGATGGGCTTTCCATAACCGATGAAAAGGTAATGGATTGAGAGAAGAAGAGGCGAAAAGCAACACACATGAGAAGAATTGAGGCTCCTAATTTCACAAACAAGTGGTTGGGTTTGTGGAGATTCCATGGGTGCTTCCAATCGAACCTCGTCTCCTTCACCATCTCCCTCCCTCTCTCTCTCTCTAAAGGTAACCCAAGTACTACCTGCAACTACTCAATAGGCTGCCTCTCCTCAAAATACAAATACCCAACAAAAATTAGAGCAATTGAGAGGAGAGAAGGGAGTGAGAGAAAAAAAAATGGGAAAGAAAAGCAACTTAATTGTCATCTGTCCATGCAAGGGTGATGGGTTTCTTTTTAGGTGGAAGTGGAGTGGGAGTTCTATTGACCAGGACGGATCTTGTGCCCTCGCTGTGTGTGTGTGAAGGCTAAAGAAATAAGAATCTCTAAAACACTTGCCCACGTTGAGGCAAAATATAAAAGTCTACAGAGATTTTTAATGACCATTAAAATAGTTTATATGGTAACTTGCCTCACAGCCGACACTACACATGAACGGTGTCAAACACCTACCTCAACTTCTTTAATTGTTCCCAATCTTAGCCTTTCACCCATTTCTGTGTGTGTGGGGAGATTTTCAAGACATCATGATTATACTAATTTCGGTTATAAAATGTCAATTAGCACTCTCACGTGCCATCCAGACATGCCTCGGCCGCCGGGATAAATGCCTCAGCCGAAACCAGACTCACTTCGGCTGCTAGCGCCGAGCTCGGCTACCAAGGATCGACTTCGGCTGAGAGCCTGACCCCGGCCAAAGGAGCCAGGACGGAAGCCGAAATGAAGAAGATTCCCCTCTCGCACCACACGCCCGCCACATCATCAGATACGTGGTAGAATAGGGGCGCGAGCCAGTGGGACAGATGCGACATCCCAGCTGTCCGCAATCTCCGCCAGATCGCTGACAGGGCGGCATCCAGCAGCTGTAGCCAAATCAGGGCAGAGCCCGAGGATGGATCCGATGGGACCTCTACTGCCAAAGGCGTCCAACATGATCAGGCTCAACATGACATGCATTTAATGCAATGTGGGCTGATCGGACTGGCAATAAATGCTTTGTAGGCTGAGATGGACCCGCATTTATTACTTTGTGGGCTGATAAGAGCTTCTCTATCAAATCAATGGACCCAATCCAAAATATCATCCAAAATATCAAGTAGAGTCCTCTATAAATAGGACCACATTCCATAACCAAGGTACGCAATATACACAATTGAGAGATGTTACTCTGCCTCTCTTCTTCATCTCCTTCCTTAGTTCAAGTTCGTACACTAACTTAGGCATCGGAGAGCCTTGCGCCACCTAGGCCAGGGTCCTCTGACCGTTTGTTCTTCCCTTCTAGGCTTTGAGGCAGCTGATCTTCATCTTACCTTTGGATAAGTCCTATCAGGCACCCCCTAATCTTGTGAGTCATCATTTTTGCACTTACAATTGGCGCCGTCTGTGGGAAAGTATTATCTCAAACTTCCCAATCTTCCCAAATACCATGCCTCCAAAAGCTAAGAAAGGCGAAGAGTCTTCAAGAGCAATGATCCAGCGACCGGGCCCGTCGACGGACGCCCCTCCTTAAGGGCGATCCGGAGCGGGGGCTTGGCGCGTCTGCAGGCGAGGAGCGCCTAGACTCGCACCTCTTCGTCCAAATTCCCTTCCATTAGCAAATTGAGGATTCGTCTCCGGACGAGGAAGTTACGCCTCCCCGACGGGACGAGCAGCGACAGAAGCGTCCCAAGAAAGACAAAGCCGTAGCAGTCGACAAACCACGCCGTCTGCGACATCTCGATGACGGAGGGGATATCGCAGCTCAAAACGCCCTTATCCAGAAGCAGGAGAGAGTAATCCGCCAGCTCCAGCAGCAACTGAGAGCAGCCGGAACTGCCTCGTTAAGGCAGCCCTCCGGGCCCCAAGGCTAGAAGAGAGCCGCCCAAAGCAAGGCAGTCCAGCCCTCCCGCGAGGATTTGAGAGCTTTTCTGGACGAAAAGCGTAGTCGGGCCCACGACGAAGCCTCGAGCAATGGTCGAAGCCACCATGGCCGAGACAGCCAAGCTCGCAGCCACCACAGTCGAGGCCACTCGAAGCGGAAGTCAGAAGCACTGTCGCCACAGAAGGATGACGAGCAGGAGCGGCTCGACAGGCGTATTAAACTGGCTCTTCGGCATAACTTGGAGATGGTTGTTCTCGCCCGAGACCAGTAAGATATTTGCTGCCCCACCGATCTCGGGGTCTCCCCCTTTACGCGGGATATCGAGGAGACTCCCCTGCCCAAGAAGTTCTATGTCCCGCGGTTCGTCCCTTACGACGGAGTCTCAGATCCAGCCGCTCACCTCTGGCACTTCTCTCAGAGGATGTCTATTTGGGGGAACGAGGGCCACCTCAACTGCAAAATCTTCTCCTCCAGTCTGGGCGACCTCCCCCCTGAAGTGGTTCTGTGCCCTCCCGGAGAAATCTATCTCGAGTTGGAGACAGCTCCAGCTCTCCTTCTTGAAGAAGTTTCAGGCCTACAGCGTCGTCCCCAAGACCGATGCTGATATACTTGCCCTAAAGATGAAGCAGGGCGAGAGCATCACCAAGTTCGCCCAACGGTTCGGGGCGATTTACAGCCAGATCGAAGTTTCCAAGGACGAAGTGGCGATTTTCGCCTTTCAGAATGCCCTGTTACCAGGGAACGAGCTGAGGAAAGACCTGGCCGGAGACCCCAAAACCTCCGTACCAGCCTTGATGTCCAGGATAAAGTGCTATGTCGCCCGGGAGGAAGATGATATCCGGGCCCGGGAAAGCCACGGCGCGGGACACAAGGATAAAGGCAACCAGCCCCAGCAGAAGGATAAGAAGCCCTTCCAGAAAGAAGAGTCAAAACAAGCCTGGGTCTCCAACTCCGCAAAAGCTCCAGCGTCCAGGTCTGGGGGCAGTAGGAAGCCCAGACCTCCTCCCGATGCCTACCAGGCTGTGAATGTCGTCTTCAGGGAGCCAATCCACCAGATTATGAATAAGATCAAGAACAGGCCATTCTTCAACTGGCCTCAGCCCATGCAGAGTGATCCTTCCTCCCGTGACCAGAGCAGGTTCTGTGCCTACCAGAAACAGAATGGGCACAAAACCGAGGAGTGCAGGACCTTGAAGTTTCACCTGGAGAAGCTCGCCAAGGAGAGCCACCTGGAGGAATTCGTCAAGGCAGGAGATGCTGCCAGCGGCCGGGCTCATCAGAGCGCTGATAAGGACCCAGACAGCGAGGAGTCTAAAAAGATCATCAATGTCATCCATCTGGCGCCCTCAGTTCCCTCTCCCTCAGCTAGAGGGAACGCCCAAGCTCGTGTCGAGGCTAGGCAGGCCTCGCATGGGAAGGAGGTTATGAGAGCCGAGCTCGGACCAGCGTCCAAGCGAGCACGGCGCGAGCGCCCAGCTATCTCGTTTTCAGATAAGGACCTCGAGGGAGTGCAGCTTCCCCATAACGATCCCTTGCTCCTAACGATGAAGCTACGAGACTTCACGGTGAAAAGAATCCTCATCGACTCTGGCAGTTCAGCTGAAATCCTCTACTATGGATGCTTTATAAAGATGGGGCTCTCGGAGGCTGATTTGAAGGAAGCTCGCACGCCTCTGATAGGGTTTAGCGCCAAGCCGGTTTACCCCAAGGGGAGAATCACTCTGGAGACCAGAGTGGGCGGAGCCTCGGTGATGACCGACTTCCTAGTAGTGGACGCCCCCTCCCCCTACAATGTCATTATGGGCAGGGCGTGGCTCCACATGATGAAAGCAGTTCCCTCCACTCTCCATCAGAAGCTGAAGTTCGTGTTTGAAGACAAGGAAGGCAAGATGGAGGTGATTACAGTGGAAGGGGATCAGCAGCTGGCCTGGCAGTGTATGATGGCCATAGTCCCTGGGGAGAAGGAACCAGAGTGAGTGAATGTGGCTGAATTCGAAAGGGGGCTGGACGAGATCGGCCGAGATCCAGAGAAGAAGAGCATTGAAGATCTAGCCGAGGTCAAGATCGATCCACTCGACCCTGACAGATTCTTCCTGATCGGCACCCAGCTTCCCGACCCCGAGAGAGCCGAGCTCTCAAGATTCCTGATGCAGAACAGAGACGTCTTCGCCTGGACCCCGAGCGAAATGCCTGGGATCGACCCCGAGGTCATGTGCCACAAGCTGAATGTGGATCCCAACCACAAGCCAGTGGTGCAGAGGGCCCGCAGGATGGGGTTGCAGCAGGCCGAAGCAGTGGTCGAAGAAGTCGACAGGTTGCTAGAGGCAGGCGCAACCAGGGAGGTCCAGTACCCGGTCTGGCTGGCCAATACAGTGGTAGTGAAAAAGAAAACTGGCAAGTGGAGGGTATGCGTGGATTTCACAGACCTTAACAGAGCTTGCCCGAAGGACAGCTTCCCTCTTCCAAAGATTGATTAGATGATCGACGCCACTGCTGGCCATGACAGAATGAGCTTCATCGACGCTTACCGAGACTATCATCAGATTCCGATGTTTGAGCCGGACGAGGAAAAGACTGCATTCATAACCCCCCGCGGCACTTATTGTTATAAGGTGATGCCCTTTGGACTGAAGAACGCAGGGGCAACCTATCAGCGTCTCGTCACAAAGATGTTCCAGGCTCAGCTCGGTAGAACCGTCGAAGTTTACATTGACGACATGGTCGTCAAATCCAAGCAGTCCAGCGACCATCTGGCGGACCTGGCCCAAGTCTTCGGCATCCTCCGAGAATTCAAGCTCAAGTTGAACACCTCCAAGTGCGCTTTCGGCGTCGCTTCTGGCAAGTTCCTTGGAAGTCTAGTAACGCGGAGGGGGATAGCGGCCAACCCGGACCAGATCACAGTGATCCTGGGAATCCAAAGCCTATCTACTACCAAGGAGGTCAAGAAGCTAACTGGCATGGCTGCAGCACTCAATCGCTTCATCAGCAGATCATCAGATAAGTGACGGCCTTTCTTTCAGCTTTTAAAATAGAATTTAAAATTTCAATGGACCCCTGAGTGCGACCAAGCATTGGAAGCACTCAAGACTTATCTATCTTCACCACCTTTACTCTCTACTCCAACTCAGGGGGAGACATTGTATCTGTATCTTGCAGTCTCGGATCATGCAGTGAGCTCCATCCTCGTCAGAGAGGACGATGGAATACAAAAACCAATCTACTATACGAGCAAGATCCTCCTTGATGCCGAGACCAGATACCTTTTGCTTGAAAGCTTGCCTTGGCACTCGTCAGTGCCTCCCGCAAGCTCTCTCATTATTTTTAATCCCACACCATTGTGGTTATCACGGAGCATCCACTCCGATCCATATTCAAGAAAGCTGACTTTCAGGGCGAATCTCAAAGTGGGCGGTCGAATTGGGGCAGTATGACATCCAGTACCATCCCAGGACTGCGATCAAAGCCTAGATTCTGGCAGACTTCATTATTGAGTTCGTCTCTCCGAGCTCAGCTTCGACCTAGCCCGGCACCGAACTGGGGGGCATAGGGCATGAGCATGAAGTCACCGAGGTCGACCAACTTTCTCAGAGCCAAGTTCCTATCTCGGTGTGGAGAGTCTTCGTCGACGGCTCGTCTACCTCCAAGAGAGCTGGCACGGGCATAGTTCTCCAATCGCCAGAAGGACTGGTCATAGAACTAGCCTTCACCTTGGACTTCAAAGCAACGAACAACGAAGCCGAGTATGAAGCTCTGATTGCAGGGCTGAACAGCGCCCAAATCCTTGGAGCCCAGGGATTGGTGGTCTTCAGCGATTCACAACTGGTAACTAGCCAGCTCACTGGAGACTACCAAGCCCGGGACGACAGGATGGCGGCCTACTTAGCCCTCGTGAAGAAACTGCTCTCTCATTTCCAGACAGCCAAGGTCAGGCAAATCTCCAGAGATACTAACACGCATGCTGATGCGCTTGCAAACCTGGCCTCCGCTGTCGAAGCAGGAAAGAAAAGGATCGTTGAGGTTGGATCGATACCGAGATCAAGCCTAGAGCTCCATTCATCTCGGCAGGTCCTGTGCATTGATCTTGGCCCGAGCTGGATAGACCCAATCATTTCTTACCTCAAGGACGACCAGCTCCCTGAAGACAAGAATGTAGCCCACCGAATCAGACTCAAGGCAGCTCGATTCTGGCTATCCCCTAAAGGCAAGCTCTACAGAAAATCCTTCATAGGTCCCTACCTCCAATGCGTCCATCCAAGCAAGGTGGACGACTTTTTGTATGAGATCCACGAAGGAATCTACGGAAGTCACATCGGAGGACGGTCGCTGGCCTACAGAGCTATAAGCCAAGGTTACTGGTGGCCGTATATGCAGAAGGACGCGCAGGTATACGCCAGGAAATGCGAAAAATGCCAGAAGTTCTCCCATTCTCTTCATCAGCCAGCACAGGACCTGAGCCCCCTCTCTAGTCCATGGCCTTTCGCCCAATGGGGGCTGGACATTGTGGGACCTCTCCACTGGGCTCCAGGGAACAAAAGATGGCTGATAGTTGCCACAGATTACTTCACGAAGTGGATAGAAGTTGAACCGCTGTCCTCCATCAATGAAAGGGACTCCAAGAATTTCGTATGGAAGAACATCATAACGAGGTTCGGCATCCCCACGACCCTGATCTCGGACAATGGGACTCAGTTCGACTCCAACTTCTTCAGAACCTTCTGTCAAAAGCATGGCATCAGGAACCACTACTCTACCTCGGCGTACCCGCAGAGCAATGGTCAGGCCGAAATTTCTAACAAAGTACTGCTTGACGGCCTGAAGAAGCGATTGGACAAAGCGAAAAGAAGATGGGTAGAGGAGCTCCCCAGCGTGCTGTGGGCGTACAGGACAACTCCGAGGCGTTCCACCTCGGCGACACCTTTTTCTTTGGTCTATGGGATGGAGGCGGTCATTCCCTTGGAAATTGGCCTCCCTACCCTGAGAACAGAGCTTGTCGACCAAGGCCGAAACGAGATGAACCTGGCAATGGAGCTGGACCTAGCCGACGAGCGCCGAGAAGCAGCGGCCATACGATTGGCCGACTATCAGCAACGGCTAGCCAGAGGATACAATGAAAAGGTCAGGGAGAGAAGTTTCTCAGTAGGAGAACTGGTCCTGAAGAAGACCCTGCCAGCTGACAGAGACCCAAATGAAGGCAAACTGGCCCCGAACTGGCATGGCCCGTTCAGGGTGGTTTCAATAGCAGGGCGATCTTCTTACAAACTCGAAGACTTGGAAGGCAGGCAGTTGCCGAGACCATGGAATGCATCTCACTTAAAGAAGTTCTTTTTCTAAGATGTAATGAAAGTCTCATGATCAATAAAAAGTAACATTTTCCCTGTCATCAATCTGTGCCATCTTATCTGAGTTCGGCAGCTTCGGGTTCATACACCCTGGGATTGACTTCGGATTCACACATCCAGTCTTCCCTAAACTTTGGGTTCACGCGCCCATGGACTGACTTAGGGTTCATACACCCAGTCGCTCCTAAAACCCTGAGTTCATACACCCTAGGACTGACTTCGGATTCACACATCCAGTCTTCCCTATACTTTGGGTTCACGTGCCCATGGACTGACTTAGGATTCGTACATCCAGTCGCTCCTAAAACCCTGGGTTCATACACCCTGGGACTGACTTCGGATTCACACATCCAGTATTCCCTAAACTTTGGGTTCACATGCCCATGGATTAACTTAGGATTCATACATCCAGTCACTCCTAAAACCCTGGGTTCATACACCCTGGGACTGACTTCGGATTCACACATCAAGTATTCCCTAAACTTTGGGTTCGCGTGCCCATGGACTGACTTAGGGTTCATACACCCAGTCGCTCCTAAAACCCTGGGTTCATACACCCTGGGACTGACTTCGGATTTACACATCCAGTCTTCCCTAAACTCTGGGTTCATATACCCCCCGAGATCGACCCCGAACTCAGGCTCGCACAACCGAGATCATCGAAATTCTGGGCTCATCTCGGCTAATACCAGTCTTTGAAAGACGAAGCAATGCAAGCACAGAAGTGCAGAAAAATAGCACAAAAATGAAGAAAAGAGCAGTGCAAGCACAGAAGTGCAGAAAAATAGCAGAAAAATGCAGAAAAAAGCAGTGCAAACACAGAAGTGCAGAAAAATAGCACAAAAATGAAGAAAAAGAGCAGTGTAAGCACAAAAGTGCAGAAAAGCAGCACAGAAAAGCAAAAAAGAATGCAAAGATATAGAATACATAGTTCATTTGATCAGAAACTTCATTTTTATTAAAAATGTTATCCTCATTACATGGGTTACAGAAAAGAAAAGCAGAATACAGTAAGGAGGCTCGCAGTCCTCTAAAAACAGAAAAAGAAGGGAAACTTGGAGGTCTTGATCTTCATCGGCCGCTGCTTGGAGGTTCTGATCTTCACTGGTCCGCAGCCCGGAGGCTTCTTGATCGGGTCCTTAGTGCCAGGAGCTCTTCAATACGCTTTGGTTGGTCAGACCAAAATTTGCAAATAAGCCCAAGCTCCTAGTCCACTGCTTGGAGATCTTCAGCCCGAAGGCTTCTCGATCTGGTCCTGAATGCCACATAGGACCCTGCAGGATCAAGACAAGACCCTGCAGGATCAAGTTGGTAGCCAACTCCCAACCACATAGACAAGAGTTAATCACCTCCCAGCCGCATAGGCAGGAGTTGATCTCCTCTCAGCCGCATAGGCGGGAGTTGGCCGTGGACCCGCGTTCAGAGAATGCGTGGTCCATGAGGACCGTCTCCAGAGAATGCGCAGACCACGACTGTCGGCGACAGCCCCTCCCAGAGGAAGCTGTCTTCAGTCACAGATGGTTTGGTCAGAGCGAAGGTTCCTAAACAATTTCTACAGGGCGAAACTGCCAGAATGCTTGGCCAGGGCAGACGGACCCTCATGACTATAACAGAATAGAAGGGCCACTGGTTCAGGTTCTTTTTCTCTCCCATGGCAGGCTTGCTACCTCTATTTATAGAAGGAGGAAGGGCTCAGTAATCAAAGGCCCATCAATGAGGTGAGGTCTCCCATGCCTCGCGTGGAGTGCACGTTTTCTACAAATTGACTGACCGCTCCGATGGTGACACGTGGAGCCATCTGCTCGTTTTCCGCATCGGTCGTACCGCTGCACTTACTGCTATTTATGAGCCTCAGAATGCGGGATATCGGAGCGGATAACTATGAAGACCATTCGGTACCTTCCCTCCAACTCAAGACTCTCACGTGACAGCACTCAGCCGGACTCAAGCACAAAGGAGCCGAACTCAAAAAGAAAGAGAAAGAAGAAAGCTCGATTGAACAAACTTTGTTTTTCATTTAAAAAGAAAGAGGTTACAAGCGGAGATTACAAGATGGTTCACACTACATTTCAAGAAGACAGAATAATTACAAGTCAAAAGTAGGAAAAAAGACAATGAGCAGAAAAGCTACAGGGGCTTCGGCGCCTCAACCAGCACTATCACTGTCTCTGATGCACCGGCAGTCTCGGCAGCGCCCACGACCGTCTCGGGGGCATCACTTGAAGATGGAGCAGATGGTGCATCACCCGCAGAAGTGGCAGCTAGGGCATCGCCAGCTGGGAGAATAGATGGAGCACCGTCCAAGAGAGGGCCAGTAGCAGAAGCTTCGACTTGAACGCCCTCAGTCATCGGAGCAGGACTCGGCTCGGGTTTTGGGCCAGAGTACTTCTGCAGGTTCTGATAGACCGGGTGGTCTTCAAGAACCCCCGCTTGTCTCAGTGCGGCCAGACAGCCCTCCTCAAACAAGATGGAGGTGATCTCCTCCACCTGTCTCTCGTACTCCTCTGTGGCATGGTTCACCCCCTTCTGAAAGGAAGCTTGGGCCTCGGCCTGCAATGAGGACTTGAGGTCAGCGTTCTCCTTCTGCAGCCGTTCCAATTCGGCGTGCCTAGCCTTCAGTTCGGCGTTTTCCCTTTTCAGCTTCTCCACTTCGGCACGACCAGCGAGCACTTCGCCACGCTGCCTCGACGATTCTGCCGCCGAATCTGCCTTCAACTTTGCCAGCTCCGTCTCCAGCTCAGCCATCCTCTTTGTCTTCACACAGATCTCACCCCTCAACTGATGGGTTGTCGACGTGAGATCGGTGATACTGACCAGTGCCACCTCCATCTGCGCGTCCGTCTCGGCACTGCTCTTCTTTAAGTCTGCCAGCTCCTTCCTCAGCTTCTCCCTCTCAGACTCCAGTTGGGTAACCCTGGAGACATTTCTGTCGCTCCTTTCCATCACCAACTGAAGCCTCTGCAGATTCTGCCAAAGAAAACAAATCAGGTGGGAACAGTCGAAATAAAGTACTTTAGCAGGGCATCAAGAACACTTACAAGGAGAGCAGCCCCGATCGCCAAGGCCAGCAGATTCTCGTTGTCAAACTTCGCGTGCTGCTCCATATCACGCGGAAGTGCGCAGGCCTTAGCAAGAGCCCCGATGACGAGGGGGTTCCCCAGTACCCGGTCCTCCACATTTAAGGCCCTCCCGGGCTGAATATCCAGTCTCGGCCTCCACGTCGCCGGGGCAGCGCGAGGTCCGGAGGCCGATCCGGACCCTTGCCCTGGAGGAATGCTGAGATCGCGAGCCGTCTCGGCAGCGGCCCTGCTCACTGGCGCACTCTTTTCAGGCGGAGCCTTACCTCTAGGAGCACGTGCAGGCGTCTTGGCTTTAAGGGCCTGCTCGGCCCCCAAGTCTTTCTCCCCAGCCCTAGGCTTCTTTCTGGGCAGAGATCCGCCCCTCGCCCGCTCCGATGAGCGCCTCCGCGCTCCCTCGCTCGGTGTCACGACGAGGGCGGAAGAAACAACAGCTCCCCCCGAGCCCGAAGCCACGCGGGTGCTAGCAGATGAAGGCGTTGCAGAAGATGAAGCCCCGCGCCTGAACCTGGCCACCAGGTCCTTGGTTCCTGGCACTCGTGAACTACCCTCCATCCTCTCTTCCTGATTAGACGTGTAAGCCTCCACAACCTCCCTTAAACTTGGAGACCCCGAGCTAGAAGAAGTCGACGCCTCGGCACCAGACGCAGCTCGGCTCACAGCAGGAACAATCAGAGGAATGCCCCCAGGCACGGCCACAGTAACAGGGGGAGATCAGGCTGCAGCTCGTCCTCTGACACCGCTCCAGTCCTCTTATAATGGCCACGGTACCTCGGCGTGTACCCTAACAGCTTCCACGCCGACCTATTCTCGTGCCCGGCGTACTTTTCGACCTTTCTGTGGTCGGCGGCATTTTTCTTCCAACCATCGCTCGCCGCTCGGCGCTTCTTTCTCTCAGCTTTGCACAGTGAACAAGAGTATCAGTTTGGCAATACAAAAGTTAAGCAAAAGGAGCAGAATAAAGAGTCGGTGTTTACTTGGGACGGCCCCGAGATGGCGAGGGACCCTGAGCGTCCTGTCCTCACCAGCGCAGAACTCCCATTCCCCCAAAACACAGAAAAGATCTTCCTCGGCGTTTTTACTAGAATCCTCCGAGGCTAGGACGAAGCCCTTTCGGAGCTGCTTCGCCCGAAGATAATAGTTTTCTCCCCCAGCCTTGCAGATGTCATACACATCTTCGATATCGTGGACACCCAAGTTGATCCCCAAAATCTCATTCAATTTAGCCGTGCCCATGATGACTTTGAAGCCATTGGGCATCAGCTGGCAAGGGGTAATGGACCAGGCGCTAAGGCAGGCTCTAAACAGGGGATGCAGAGGGAATCTGACCCGCCCTCGAACACAGAGATTAAAGGGAATGGCATTCAGCCACTGGACCAGCAGCGCAGGGCGTGGTCAAAGGGAGACGCCGGCCTGAGGCGGACCCCCTCCGGGATATTAAACGTTGCCCTAAACCTAGCCATGCCCTCAGACGTATCTAACTGAAACCTAGGGGTGGCCATCTCTACAGCCTAGGAGAAGAAGGCGAAAAGAAACCCTAAAGGTAGAAACCCTAAAAAAGATAGGGGCACGGAGTCACTTACTGAAACAGAAGGGCGAATCAGGAATCAGCCTGGGCACGCCTTGCGGTCGTCCTCACCAGAGCACTATGGGAAGTTCTTGAGAAGACAGACAGACCAGAGCAGGAATCAAAGGCAGGAGCAAAGAAAATCAGAAAAGAAGATGAAGAAAGTAGAACGAAGGAAGACAACCCTATTTATAGGGGAAGGAAACCCTCCTTGGGCGCCATTTAAGAATTCGAAAAGACAAGTTTCGCGATCCGCACCTGTCTCATCAATTTGACAGCACAATCAGTGAGGAAGCGACACGTGTAGCCACCGGTTCGTTTCTAGGGGCGAACGGGACTCTACATTTATTACCTCGGAGAAGTCGAAGCGGCGCCAAGCAATGATCAAGACATCTCTAGACGGACTCTCTAGCTTCCGACCCCTAAAGGCTAGGGCCCTTAAGAAGTCACAAGCTAGGGGGCAATTGTGTGGGGAGATTTTCAAGACACCAGGATTATGCTAATCTCAGCTATAAGATATCAATTAGCACTCTCACGTGCCATCCAGACACGCCTCGGCCGCCGTGATAAAGGCCTCAGCTGAAAACAGACTCACTTCGACTGCTAGCGCCGAGCTCGGCTACCAAGGATCGACTTTGGCTGAGAGCCTGACCCCGGCCAAAGGAGCCGGGACGGAAGCCGAAATGAAGAAGATTCCCCTCTCGCGCCCCACGCCCGCCACGTCATCAGACACATGACAGAATAGGGGCGCGGGCCAGTGGGACAGATGCGACATCCCAGCCGTCCGCAATCTCCACCAGATCGCTGACAGGGCGGCATCCAGCGGCTGTAGCAAAATCAAGGCAGAGCCTAAGGATGGATCCGATAGGACCGCTACCGCCAAAGGTGTCCAACATGATCAGGCCCAACATTACATGCATTTAATGCAATGTGGGCTGATCGGACTGGCAATAAATGCTTTATGGGCTGAGATGGACCCGCATTTATTACTTTGTGGGCTGATAAGAGCTTCCTTATCAAATCAAGGGACCCACTCCAAAATATCATCCAAAATATCAGGTAGAGTCCGCTATAAATAGGACCACATTCCATAACCAAGGTACGCAATATACATACTTGAGAACTATTACTCTGCCTCTCTTCTTCCTCTCCTTCCTTAGTTCAAGTTCGTACACTAACTTAGGCATCGGAGAGCCTTGCGCCACTAGGCCAGGGTCCTCTGACCGTTTGTTCTTCCCTTTCAGGCTTTGAGGCAGCTGATCTTCATCTTACCTTTGGATAAGTCCTATCAGGTACCCCCTAATCTTGTGAGTCATCATTTTTGCACTTACACTCTGCATCTTTAATCCTCCCTTTCAATTTTTTTGGTACCCTGCGTTGTGAAGGATGTGAAGTATGGGATTTTACTTTATTGAGATGATTATCAAAGTGAAGGTGGGTATTGAAAACTCAACCCTGAGAAAAACTGTCTTTTACTGAGAGATATCAAAATCCTGCTTCTTAAAAATCCTGCTTCTTACTCCCACATTAAAAATTGTTGCTTGATGTGAAATGATGATTGTTATTGCAATCTTAATGTGTGGAAAATATTTTTTTTAACTTTTCATCCATTAATGAAAACCAAAAAAAAAAAAAACCTTCTTTCATACCAAATTCATTTTATCTGTCTTCAAAGGATGAGATAGGGTCCACATACCTTTTATAACGAGTGAGATTGACGAATTTGAGAACATGACAAAACACAGAGATGGGAGTTTCATGATTTAGGGTAGTATAATGGCCAAATTGTTATTATTGCTATTTTCGCACCATTCAGACAATTCTACTAGGGCTTTTAAATGTGTCACCCGTGAGGAAGGGTAACTATAATATGGCCAAAACCTAAAAAAGAAAAAGAAAAAATGGCCTAAGACCACATAAACCTGCTCTTATCATGTCACACTGGGGAATAATGAACAAGTTGAGTTTGGTACAACTCAACTAAACCTATAACACATGCCCCGCCATTTGCACCCAACTCGTGACAGGTTTATATGGGGATGATGCAGGTCCGGTAAGGGTTGGAGAAAATCCGAACTTGTTCCGTCTTAGATTTATCTTATCTAAAACTAACTGCGTATGAATGGTCGACCTAAACTTTAATACATGCCTCGTCATAGACCGATCAAACTCGTGATAGATTTATATAGGGATGGCAATGGAGTAAGTTTGGTAAGGGTTGGAGTAAATTCAAATGTGTCCCGTCCCAAATCTATTTATTCAAACCCGACCCACCCCATAACAAGTCATTAGTATGCCATACGAAACCTGCCCCATTTGAGCTGGGGTTAAGTTGACCTTAAAAGCTTAAAAGTTAAGAAAAAATATAAATGCATGAAAATGATTGGTGGAGATCAAACACACTATTTTCTCTCCCCACAGGCCTTAAGTTAATGCCCAACACCACCTACAACACATTAGTAACTAATAAGTATATATTATTGTTGACATGTAAATTTTTATTTATTAATTTTAGAAGTCAAACAATTTACGTCTCCACTAGCTGATGAAGTCTAATGAACGTGACCTGCCAATACACGAAATTTTTGTCCATTGTCCGCTAAAGAGTACGGACCAGTAACCGGTCATTGTTCAGCATCAATGACCGTTGAACGCTTCCCAACAGCGCAATGGCCGACATCACGCATTTTCAATGACCGGTTGTCACTGAGGGCGAATGGCCACTAGATGTCAGTCAACAAGTCAAATGACCGACGCCATGCAATTCCAATGACCGGTGGGCACTTCCCAGCCATTTCCACGACTGATGAGCGGTTTTCAGCAATTAACTCCCACGACGCCCCACCATCTCCTTCTTTGACCATGTCTTGTGGCTGGTGAACGCATGGAAGAGCAGTTACAGTATTCTTTACTTCACTTCCTGAAACCGTCCCCCACTCTCCTACAATCTTCGTCAGTTACAACCATCAAAATGCCTATAAAAAGGGCTTTCCAGACAACATTCAGCAGAATCAGCACTAAGCATACTTTGCAAAAAGCCAAGAGACTATCAATTTCCCTCCAAGACTCTATCCTCGCCTTCTTCACAAGGTAAGGATCGGCCGGTGCTGAATATAGTACAAATGTGGAGTTCTTTCGTTGCTCTATCACTATGAATGATTTCCAGCGCCTTTATTTGTTTTCTCTACCAACGAGAGACAAATTCTTGTATGCTTGTGGTGTTCTTTTCACTTTGACTTACCATACCAAGGTCTCAAAGTGGCACCACCTTGAATTATCTCTTCACCAACTATTTCATGTTGGTGAACTCCCTTGAATTTTCATGTCTTATCCAGGAAAACCAATAGTAGATTACGAAGATTGACTTTGCGACACATGCTTGAAGAATGGCGCATTAAATATCTTCTTTTGGACGGTTGGTCATTCTTCTCCAGTCAAGTCGAAGATGATCGGCCATGGGCATCAGTCTCTTTTCTTTCTTTCAATTTTTTATTTTACATTCTTTTTTGTTTGATCTCCTAGGTTTGACAAGGGGGTCATATAAAAAAATTTATAAATGACCTGCACTCAGAAGGTGAGACGAGTAGAACCCTTGTAAAATAAATAAATAAATAAATAAATAAAAACTAGAATGGTCTCTCAATGCACTTTCAAACATCATTGTGCAAGTCATTCTCATGTCTTTATATATTTGTTGAAATTGAAATAAAAATTGCAAATAGCTTGCTTTCTTTCAGTTTTCAGCCAATCAAAAGATTGTTGTCGTCTGTTTTGGTTGGCGTTTGTTGTGGGAATCTATAGAAATTGTCTCATTCATCAAACACTTAAGAACCAAGAAGAAAAGAAGTCGATGTTAGGTCAAAACTAGGGTTGTAAACGAGTGTCCAATTCTCCGATTACTCGAAAGTTTTGACTAGTAAAATACATGGTCCGGAACCTATTTTAGGTTACGATTCATAAACGGGTCCGGGTCTGGAACCTAATTTAGGTTCCGATTGATAAACGGGTCCAGTTCCGGGTCCATGTAGGTTCCGACCCGTGGACCCGGGCCCCGACATATGAGCCTTTGATATTGCAAATTGTACCTCAAAACCAACTCTTTTTTTTTTTTTTTATGTATAATATTAGAGGTAGTAGACTTGATGCACTGTTATAAGCTTAATGATATGCTTGTTTTAAGAAAAATGAAGAATAAAGAGAAACTATAATCGATTTTAAAACTAGATTCCAATCCTCTAGGTGGATCCAATTCCGGAACTAGATCCGAATTTTCTTATCGAAACAGGGTCTGGAACTAACAAAACAGGTTCCGAGTCAAAACCGGATCCGAAACCAGAACCGTTATTTAGAAATGGATCCGGGTCCACTATGGTTCCGACTCGAAACTGTTTCGTTTGCAACCCTAGTCACAACCTCTGATTATTTCAAACAAAGGGTTATTGACCATTTGATGCAAAGTATGGTACCATCGGCCATTGTCGTAAACTATGCAAGATTTTGCACAGTAATCACTATCCAATGGCGGATGATAGCCAACGACTTCAAGCAGAGACTAGCGAGCGCCCATCGGCTGCTGCACTCAGCGCCTATCAGCCAGTGCACCAGGCACCCACCAGCCAGTCCATATAAGTATCGTTAGCCAATCGCATAGAATTGCCGGCTGTGGCATACAGACTATGGAAAACGGTGTTCTGGCAGTATCATAATTAAACTCTCTGGTGAATTTTCACTAAGATATTCACCGTCCAGAACTTCAGAATCCCTGAGATTTCTCATATCAGGGAAAACATAAGGGAAAAGTCAAGGGATAGAACCATGATGTCACTTGACATTTTCTGAAAAATAGTGTCACCAATGACCGGTCATGGCCGTTTGGTTTCTTTTCGATCTAAATCAGTAAAACCATGCAAAATTCGCTCTATTTGACATATGTAAAATCAGTCTTTGTGGTTTAGCGAGCATTTGGTTGCCATGCTTTATGCCTTAGATTTGACGGATCCCGTCAATTGGGTTAGAATTTATAAAGTCTTCGTCTCAAAGAAAAATAGCTCTAAGGGTTAGAAAAGACCCCGATCTAAAGCTGAAGTGCCCATTCCCTAGAGTCCGCATTCTAGAGGCTCGCTTCTGCTACTCCCAAAGTGCAAGTTGTTCCCATTACAACCAAACCTCCTAGAAAAGATGTTCATCTGAAAACTTGGGTGTCTAAGTACGCCAAGAATCCTTTTGGCATCCATCTTAATAATGCAAAGGACCCCCACATCACTAAACAAGTGATGGGGGCAAGGAAAGTGAAGATTATTGAGAGCACTTCCGACCTCAAAATCAAGAAGGACGATGATGACAAGGTTAAAACTCGTAAGGGGAAAGATCTTTGCGAGTTCATAGGGAAGAAGCAAATGCAATAGCAAGAGAAAATCATGGGTTGCACTCCGTGGTCCCCTTAACCACGTATATACAAGAAGGAAAAGTGCCAAGATAAACCCTTGGCATTGTTGGAAGACAACGCTTTCCACCCACTCACTCAGAAAGAGGGAAGTAGGTTTCCATTCTCGTGTCTTTATGTATTTGCTGAAATTGAAATAAAAATTACAAATAGCTCGCTCTCTTTTATTTTTCAGCAAATCAATTATATATATGGGGCTGGACGGGGTGGACCAACAAAAAGCAAAGCCCACTCCGTGCCAAGAAAAGCATTGCCAAACCTGTCCCTAATAGGAGTGGGTAGGGACGGATTCTCATTCAAATGTATTATACATGATCAATCCTACCATACAGTTGAAACATATTAGAGTAAAATTTTTCCATATCCCATACAAGAGGGAAGAATTTATCTTGAACAACTTAGATTCTAAGTAATTTGGCCTCACTATTGATAAAGCTTATGAGTTTTTTGTAATTTTTTGTTCAATTGTACTGTATATGTTCAATGTTATTGTGGGATAAACCACATGGATAAACCTTGAGGCTGTGGGTTCAAGTCATATTACTAATAAAAAAATGGTGGGCACCAAACATATAAGAGTGAGATTTAATCATATCTCATACTAAAAGGTATTTCTTTCGAGCAATTCAAATTTTAAATATGGGTCCCATTGTGGACCCTCATGTATTTCTTCTGAGTTCGAGCATAGAAGATCTCAACTCAAGAAAGAGAAAGGGATGGTTTGGGTTAAAAAAAGAAGGGTACTTTTGTTTTATGCAAAAGGTGGTTGACATACATTGTGAACCAGCTTTTGGTCCTTGTGCGAGTAGGAACACTATAGGCTGCTTGAGGGCCTGATTCTTTCCAAGAATTGATCATATGTGGAGATTTTACAAATACTCCAAAAATTGTCCCTTATGTGGAATTTTTGGATCCTTTTGTTGGCTCGAGCATTTAGAAATACTTAAGGGTTGGAATTTGGGAATTCTGAAGGATGAAAGTTATTTTTTAGGTGGTTGAATTCAAAATTCTAGCAAAAAATTATGGAATTTGGGGATGATAGAGGAATTGCTATCAAATCATTATATAGAAAGCCCCGATATCACAAATTATTAAAAGGAATTCTATTAAAGAAATGAGGCCCGAGTGTGGAATGCAGAAGACTCAGAAACATTTTTTTTATTTCATATTAATATTTTCATTCTAAATATCAATGCTTCTATTTTTATCTTCAACCTAACCATCATGTTGAAGTCATCACTGACTTAGCACTCGCATCGGAGGGGTTGGGCTAGTGACACTATGTAGGTTAGGATAATATGAGGAATATTAATAAGGATATTATTTTCTTAGTGTTTATGTTACCTATTTAGGCTAGGACTCTATTTAGCAGATTGCTTTTAATTATCTATGCAGTTTACATAAAACACAATAATGCAGAGTTAGTATTTTTGGTGTGTTCATTTTTTCTTTCCCCCTTCTCCCTCAACAAGTGGGATCCAAGTGTGCCACCAATTTCGACGAGATCAAGCAAGACCCCGGGGCAGTGGTAGTGGCTGATTTCTCAGGTTCGGTGGATCTTAGAGATAGTACACAAATCAAGGGAAGGATCATGTGCAGATCGGCATGAACGTCGTGGCGCGATCCCGTGATCGGATCGACGGATACCATTGCTGGGTTAAGGTGACAAAGGAGAGACGGTTTCTTGGAGCCGGTGTAGATCCAGAGGAGGGGCGTCGCCAGATTTAGCTAATATGGATTATTTACAGTCGGATTACAAATCAGTAGCAGAAATAGGGGCCTGGGTTGAATAGGGGAGAGAAATACATTTGAACTTTGTGAGGGGTTCAGTTTGATCCCGAGTCACAAGGCTTCATCGAGCCAAAGGAGAGGACCCAGGGCCTGATTGGCATTGCTTGAGAAGGAAAGAGGCAAGGGTGGTGGTGCCGGGAGTGTGGAGAACAATGTCGAAAAAGAGGATGATCCGGAGTTCCCATCGACTGGAGAATACAAACAGGATCTGAGGCTGTTTCTGTCGCCGAACTTGAAGGGGATGAAGGGCGGTACCATGCTGTCATTCGCTGCACGCCACCTCGCTGAACCAGAGAGCTACGGTGCCGCCATCGTCGGATTCTGTCATTTCAGATTAGAGGAGAATGAGAGAAGCTCTAGAAGGTTCCGGAATCGACCACTGTCAGAGAAGAAACCAGGGGCTGGGATCGACTTCTCTATTGCAGGAAACAGAGGAGAATTGAGCACAATTCGGGTTTAAGCCACCATTGGTTTAGGGTCAGTTTAACCCGATCTACAAAAAAAGCCCATTCTAGATAGCCGCAGCGCTTACATCAGCGACTCACGTCAACAAATCCGATCAGCACAATGGTTTGACTAAATCGGTGCGCAAAATTTGTTTTTGCGATATCGGGGCTATCCAAAGTTGGATTTCAGATCTGTTTGATCTTGTGCTCTCGTGAAGATGAAATCTACAAGATGGTGTAGTATTGAGGCAGATTAAAGCATATCAACATAGGTGGATTTCGGGATGGACCCTTTGTTTCTCTATTTCCCTATGGTACTTCACTGTAAGGCAAACTACGATTTGTGGAGGAAGCAGATGGAATCTTTTACGGCGGATCATGACTTATGGGAGATCACGTGTGGGGAGAAACAACACCACCAGAAGAGACATCTATAAAGAAACTGTGACGCCCCGGAGTCCCACATCGACTATAGAGAGGAAAGTGATTGGGATTATATGTAGAGCTTACACCCTTACTTAGCATGAGGCCTTTTGATGGGTTCAGGCCCATCAGAAACAAAACCGTGAGGCCAGTGGGCCAAAGCGGACAATATCATGCATGGGTAAGGAGTGGGGCGTTACAAATGGTATCAGAGCCAACTCTCGACTAGTTCGAGTGTGGGTCCCCTGCCGTGGTCTGGTGCAAGTGGGCGGGCCAAGAGGGCTGGCAGGCTACAGGGGCTGGCAGGCTACTGCACAGGGACGTGCAGCCTTTAAGGGGGGTGGAATGTGACGCCCCAGAGTCCCACATCGACTATAGAGAGGAAAGTGATTGGGATTATATGTAGAGCTTACACCCTTACTTAGCATGAGGCCTTTTGATGGGTTCAGGCCCATCAGAAACAAAATCGTGAGGCCAGTGGGCCAAAGCGGACAATATCATGCATGGGTAAGGAGTGGGGCGTTACAGAAACAGTGGATAATGAAAGGTGCACGGGCTCTATTTGCAATCAAGGTGTCAGCGGATGATGACATGCTTGAGTATTTGATAGAGGTGAAAACTCCGAAGGAAGCATGGGGCATCTTTACGGGTATGTTTTCCAAGAAGTCGAAACCAATCGAGGGCAAGGTGTGTTACCAATGTGGTAAACCAGGGCACAGTGGAAGGGATTGCAAAGTGATGATGGTAGTCGTTCAGAGAAATCAACCCATAGAAGACTCGAGGCAAAGTGAAGTCAACAAGCACGGGGAGCCATTAATGATGATTGTTGGGACCCAGAAGTGAATTTCACGACATCTGTCCAAACATAAAAAATTCCTGATCATAATGATGTGGTGTCTTTAGATTCTTTGGAGCTTGAAAAAATAGATTCAAGATTAGATAGATCAAGGAAGAGGAGTCAACGGTGGAGGAGGTTGATCAATCGAGGATTGAATCATGTACTCGGGAGATGCCAAGTTCTCAGGGCTTGAAGATCATGTGTCAGATCCTTTCAAGGAGAAGGAATCGAAAGAAGTGGAGAATGATCAGTGCAGGACTGAATCAGATCCTCCAGAGATGGTTGCTGAAATAGTTGTGGAAGTTATTTCTTGTAACATTTCATAGGTTCATACAAATGCATAATTGATAACACAAGAGAGCAAGGAGTGGTAAGATGCGATGGGTATGATGATTACAACCTTGATTGGGGATGAGATGATAAGTTCACAAAATTGAGTCATAAAGTCATCATTTCATTCACATTTGTGGACTTAATTAGAGACAATTGCATTAGAATTTCATGATTTCAAGCATATGAGCATGAAATTGGAATCTTAGTCAAAATCAGTAAAAAAACCATCAATCTTACATGAATTTGTGAAATTTATAGTTTGCATCACCACAGGGTCCCACCAATTAGACTTTTAATCTCTGAACACTGTGGTACCATTGCATAAAGTCATTGGCACAAAATTGCATTGAGTAGGTCCCATGCATAGCATGCACAAATTCCGTTTAGTTTTATCTTTAAAGCATTTGTTTTATCTTTATAGGAGATTGTCATAGAGCCGAGGCCCACACTTAAGAAAAGCTTGAAAGAATAAAAGATAAAAAATAGAGTAGGGACCACACCCCACCTTGGGTGTGGATTCCAATGCACACGCTCAAGGGAAGGTGGGGTCCATTTTGTTGCATTCAAAGTTTTCAAGATTTCTAAGATACCTTTTTATACATCTTTTCCTAGATGAGGAAATAGATGGAGTTTCCAATGGAAAGCGCTCCCAAAAAGATTTGAAAAAATTCAAACCCAAAGAGATGGAGTTCTAAACTAACAAGGGAAGCATTCAAATTTGGGAAGATAATAAAAAACCAAGAAAATAAAGAGTTTCAAAGATCTTGGACATCCAAGATGGGGCCCACATGCCTTGGATGTCCACACACATGAAACTTCCCTATGCACACAATTATTTTCTATTTTCTCAGGGGCAACAACTTATAATGGTCATAACTCTCAAACTGAATGCCGGATCGGCACAATCTACCCACTGTTGGAAAGATCTTTTTGGTTAGATATCCATGCAGCCCAAGATTGCACAATCGGAGCTGAAATGATGAAGATGTAACCTCTAGAATTTAGTGCTGAAATTTCTATTTGGGATTACGATTGTGCAGATAGAAAGGGACCCATATATACATTGAGTTGCACAACAAGACTTTATCCTTGTCAAGAGATCAATTCAAATTCAGATAGTTGGTAAGGATATGAGGGTTTCTTAGAGTTCAAGCCAAGCTAAGGAGTCCAAGTGGGAAACAATTATCAACAAAGAAGAGAAGAAAAACTATAGAAGAAGCCATACCCCGATGGGACAAGCCACGCCTCTCTCCTAGGGCTGGACGTCCCACTTCCCCTCTCTTCTCTCTTCACTCTGTTGACACAAAAAATGTCTCTTTGGTTCTTCATACACTTTCAACATCAAGGAAGTCACATGAAGCCACATTAGGCCAAATGGGAGATGATGCTTCAAGTATCAGATCTTGTCAAAATCATATGAAAACTTCAAGATCCTTCAAAAGCAGTCATGAGGAGTGTATACATGAAGTTTAAGGTCATTTCAACACCATTTGGCTTGACTTCACTCTTTCAGCAGCCAAACAAGAGCTCCCGGCCACAGTAAAGCTAGGGACCTTGTTTCACAAAACGGAGCACACAGTTGGTTTCAAAATACCACTAGAAGGCTCTACATCATATTTCAGGCCATTCCGACACTGTTTGGCCCCATGCAAAAGTCGCGTTCTCCTCCCGATAAAGTTAGCCTTTTCGGTGACAATAGCATCGGAGACATCAAATCTTAAATCAGAGCCTGTGGATGGTCTTAAAATACTCCCCAAGAGGCTCTATGTCAATTTTCAGGTCAATGTGACATCGTTTGACCTAATATCAATATTTAAATAGCAAAATCAGGCCTCCCGGCGACAAAGACCGCCAAAATCATCACTCTTCAAACAAAGCACATAGATTATCTCAAAAGACTTACATGGGGCTACATATCAAGTTTCAGTTTATTTTGACATCATTTGATCCAACTTTAGCCCCTTAGTGGCTAAACAAGGTCTCCCGTCGACGGACGGAGCCCCTTAGAACCATGATTCATAAATCAAGTCAATGGATCATCTTAAAATGATCCCATGAGGCTCCCTGTCAAATTTTAGGTCAATCGGACATCGTTTGACCGTACATCAAACCGCGACATCTTCATCATGATAAAATCAAATCTACTGGTGATAGGACCCCTAACGGCTCGTAAATTCACATAAAAGCCTATAGTTGGTCTTCTTTCTTGCCCATGAAGCTTCACCTCAAATTTCAGGTCATTCCGACATCGTTTGACCCAGTTTTGGCTTCTGGTGACAAATTGACACCACTGCGCAACAAACTATTCGACTTTCTCCAAAATTAGAAACTTTTCCCCTCATTTTGTGCAGCTTCTCATCAGGTTTTTGTAGGAAAATCATGCAAAAACAATGTACAAAATACTAGAAAAAATATGTCAAAAAGAAAAATAAAAAAAAGGCCGAAAAATGCGACCAATCGGGTAAAATGGCCCATGGTCTTCGGCGATCCTAGAAATTCGAGTGGCCGGATTTTGCCAAAAACCCATTGTGGATCATTTTTGCATTTTCGAGCCATTTGGCCTCGGTGATTTTTTGAAAATCTGATTTTTGGGGCAAGAAATTTGTCGACCTTTGACAGCATCACAGACTTGTCGTGGAAATCATGGGTTCATCGTCGGACACCTCGAAATCGTCAACCGGCCAACCAAGAAGGCATACATTTTTCCTGACCTATCGAGAAATCGACAGGACGAATAATATCGGCCCACCAGCGACGATCAATGTCTGAAATTGCATGATCATCCGACAACAGTTGATGTGAGACATTCATCGGCGATCATGGCCCCCCTACGTCGCAGGTAGAGTTCCAAAAGTCGTGACATGGCCAGCAACTCTTCAATTGCTTTGACGGCCACTTAATGCGGTTGATTGCCCATTATTATGAACGGCCCAATCAAAATCTAAGAAAGGGGAGTTACAAGTCAAAGCAATTATGGTATTAAACAATGTAACTCCTCCCATCATGAAGAATCAATGCAAATAATGGAATATTATTCTCCAACGGCCAATCAAAAATCAAGAGAAAGGAGTTAAAAGTACATAAATTCAAAATGTGTAACTCCTCCTAGCATATAGTATTAATGCATTTAAAGCCCATAAACTCCCCACATGCCCACCAGAAGCCTATAATAGGAGGTCTCCCCCACCATTCCAAGGCATGTTTTTTTTCCAACATTGCATTCTTTTTTCACCATTACATACGAACTCTACTTCGTTGCTACGACGCTCCAACGACGGCCTCTCCTCCATTGAAGAAGTTCTGCAATAGCCACCACTACAAGGAGATTGAAAACCCTTGCGCCCCCCCCCCCCCCCCCCCCCCAAGGCCGTTTCCTTCTATCTCCATGGTTTAGATGAGGCTCTTTAGCCTATCTACTTGGATTTTTATTAGATATAGGATCTTTTCTTGATCCTTATTCTCTAAAAATCCGAGGTTCAAGCCTAGCCAAGCGAATCAAAAGCATCGACTGTTATTGATGGACCGCGCTTCTGCTCGGTGCTACTTAGCTCGGCGGACGTGGGAGTCCGTTTGATCCGACCCTTTCGCGCCCTGGGGGCAAAGGCGTTCATCAACATTTTTTTGTCCGTGGGTATGCCAGATTTTCTATTTTTCTTGGAATTGCAAATGGTGATCCAAAGATCAACCTTCGTAAGTAAAATGGAAATAAACTTCTTTCAAGTTTTCCATTGCACATATATTTAAGAAAAGATACATTTTCTTGATTTACTGTGAAAGGTAATTTTTTGGCATTTATAGCCGATTTTTTGCGTTTATAGCCGATTTTGGCGTTTATAGCCGATTTGTGGCATTTATAGTCGATTTACAATTCTTATCAATAATGAAAGACAAGAGTCGTGATTTTTGTCTCTTTTAGAAAAATACAAACTATAATGAAAAGTAAGAAAATGAGGATCTAACTTCTCAGGAGATTGTGGGGGACTCGTTCAGATTGACGGTCACAAGCCATGTGTGGATTTCGCCATCATCCATGCAGATGAGAACAGAGGATGCTCTTGATTTACTTGGCTTGGCTATAACCTCAGATTTTTAGAGAACAAAGACTAAGAGGAGGTCCCATGGTTTAAAATCTCGGTATCGGCTGCGGTATCGGCCGGGCCGAAAAACCGATACGTTGCGGATATCGTCGCGAATATCGGTCCGTCACGGTCGTCGCGGTGTGAATTTTTTTTAATCCAAAAAAATTCGCAAAAATATTCAAAAAATCCAGAATATTAGAAAATGCTGGAAAACAATATTTTTTCCATTAGTAACAACAATAAATCAAAATCTCGGTCACCTTAAGTTATGAGTCCTGTCTGTGTCGCTGTTCGCTTTATTCTCCAGTATTTTATATAATGCAACCATTATTAATGCTCATGATCAATTTATTAGTATAAAATATAAGAAAATAAAGATAAGTAGATAACAAACATATCAATCATCATTTAATACTAACTCAATCATCAAATAAGTTGTGAAATTCATGACCATGAAGATAACATATTAAAATCTGAAATATGATAGTGAGATAGATAAATCATAAAGCACTTGAGCATCAAAAGGTTCATGGTTTACCTGAAATTAGAGGGGACTAGAGAGTAGAAATTAGAGAGAGATTGATGAGTATGAGTGTATGATAGTTGATAGATTGACAGCCTAATACCAAGTGGAGTGTCGCCCAGGCTCAATATCATCATCATCATTTCTTCGATTTTGGTTAAAAAGATATGCTCCATACTGTTGTGCAGCACTACCATACCCATGACCATATTCAGATTGTTGTTGATAAGATAATGACCTATCTTGATCCCCTGTAGATTGTTCTTGGTAATTGTGCACAAATGGTATGTAATAGCCATGAGGGGTATATAAAGGTCGTTGGGGATCATGTGGTAGTAGGGGAAGCCTCCCTTGCTCAATTAATATCTGTTCGATAGACATTATCGGTGTTGGTGAAGGGGGTACCCAATTAGGGTCATATGAATAATTCATATGTTGTCCATACATGGCACCCTGTTGGCCAACATAACCCCCTTGATGACCATGAGTACCTTCCCCCACTCCTTGCCCAGCAGCGTCACCACTACTCCCTGTCTGTCCAACATGTCTGACATAGCCATAGCGAGGATCTAACTCGGTAGCAGCAGGAAAATGCTCAACTGTCTCATAAGTGACATGCTCATCATCTCTATAATGACCCTCATCCCCGGGAGAGTTAGGTGGGATTCCTGCTGATGATGAAGAAGTAGAAATACTTGACTCACTCTCCTTGTCCACGTCCTGTCCCCTTGGCTCACTTGTATCAGGCGCGCGCCCCTATTACATTGTCAAGTTTATTTCTTCCAACCTTTCTGAGGCCCTCACTGGCTCAGGCCTATCCCCAGTCAAGTCCTCCATCAACCCCTCTAACTCTGGGTCTTGGTCTAACACCGGTTGTTCTTGTTCCTCCAGCCATTGACCTAACACAGTATCCTCTTCTGAAAAGATATAGTCCAAATTAATTGGACAAAAATAATCCCGGTGATCCTCAAACTGTCTTCTCCTTCTATTTCTACTCCGGAGCTTGAGATTGTAGTGGATGTAGACCAATTTATTTAGCTTCAGCATTGTTAATCTATTTCTTGGTCTTGTGTGGATAAAGGAGAAGGTGCTCCAGTTTCTTTCACAATTGGAAGACAATGTTGTTTGACTAAGGACTTTAATAGTAATCATCCTTAGTGCAGGAGCACTCTCTCCATAATTCAACCACCATTCAGCTGAAAAAAAAATAGAAATGATATTAGAGTCAATAAAATAATAATAAGTCCTTGAATAATATATAAATGACATTACAAATTTACAATCAATACCGGGATTGGTCTGTGTGATAGCTCTCCGCGCAGTCGTCGTTCAAAAGCTTCTAGCACGTACATTGTATATATCAATCTGAAGACATTAACATAATAAAATAAATTGGAGAAATGACAATGTTATACTTTTTCCCTTAATTAGCCTACTGCCTACCTGATTAGTAGCCCAAATTGCTTCATCTGTATTCGCTGCCAGTCTTTCAATTACATTTTTTAATCCCAAATGGATTTCATCAGATATACGTCCATTCGAAAATTGTGGATTAAAAAAGTATCCTGTAAAAGTACCAATGAATTCTAGTCAATGATAAATTAATATAGTGAGGCCAAATTGAATACAACAATTCAAATATTAAAGGAAACAGTCTTTACTTACCAGCAGTGTGTAAATCATGTTTCAATTGTCGTCCCCATCGATCGTCGATGATCTTCCAATACTTTTTGTAATATCTACAATCTGCTTGAGTAGCCAGCTTTGATCTCTCCATGGCCTCATGTAAGAAGCCCATTGTTGGCTTATCATCGCCATCAACCAATCGAAGAACCTTTATTAGGGGATCAAAAACATTCAAAACACCCTTCACATGAGGCCAAAATTTATTGGACTCAATTGTTTTACACACTTCTATTGTAATGGGACTTGGTCACTTTCCCCATTTTGAGTTCATGAACTCTTGTGATTTTATTAATTGCAGAAGTCCTTCTCTATACTTGTAAACACTTTCGATAGCAATAAAGTGGGTGGCAAATCTAGTGATGCCAGGCCGCAGTAGTTCATGGTTGTCTGTATGTGTTTTCATCATGGAAATGAGTCTATATGACCGATAAAAAAAGTTGGTGATCTGCTTTATCTTACCAATCACTTGCTTCATGACTTTTCCTTTTGCAATATCTTCAAGCATTAAATCCAGGCAATGTGCTGCACATGGAGACCAAAAAATCCTTGGCCTTTGTTTCATAAGCATCATTCCTGCAGCCTTCATATTTGCAGCATTGTCGGTAACCACCTGAACTATACAATCTGCCCCAACTTCTTCAATCACATCATTCAATAACCTATTAATATATCTTGCATCTTGGATGTGATCAATTGCATCAATTGATTTGATAAACACCGTGCCCATAGATGAGTAGATTAGAAAATTCAAGAGATGACGATGTGTGATCGTCGTCCACCCATCGCACATTAGTGTGCAACCTCTTTCCTTCCATGCCCATTTGAAAGTTTCCACCTAAGCCTGCAACTCATCATACTCTTTCTCAACACATACATGCCCAATCTCGTAAGGGGTGGGTGTCTTTATACTTGGACCATGTTCTGCAGTTGCATCTAACATGGTGGTGAAATAAGGAGAAGATGCCTTGTTGGGTGGAATGCCTCCATCCAAAAAAAACTTCCCAGTAACTCTCACTAGATTATCTCTTACTTTACCAAACTTGCCCTTTAGTGCTTTTATGATGCCTGGCTGCTTTGATGTTGGTTTTCTATAAGCAAATGGGTCAGTTGGCCCCACCACATCTGGCCTACGAGGTGCCTGTGTAGGAGGTCTTTCAACCTCCTCAATGTCTGGATCTTGACGAGGTTGTTTATGACTAAATGCCTGACGCAAACTCGCTCCCCCTGATCCGGATGAACCACCCTGCTCATATTGGCTACCTCTAGCTGCTGCTTCATATTGCATTCTTCTCCTTTCTTCCTCCTCCTGAAGTGTCCTTACACTTTCTCTCCTAGCCCTTGTCATTTCCGGGTCTTCATCGTCATCATCAGAGGAACCAAAAACCTCTTCTCTGCATGCTTCAAATTCCTCGGTTCTTCTTCTTTCTTGTACTACTTTTTTTTGTGCAAGTGTCTTAAGGAGCCCCTGCATTTCAGCTCTCACATTTGGTGGCACTTTCAGATATTTTATCACCTGTCCTGATACATGTGCCAAATGTTGTTTCAATCGGGTAATCCCCTCATTGAGAACCTTTTCACAATAATCACATTTTATTTTGCTTCTACTTCCTACTGCTTCACCGTGACTCCATGCCGGATCTATGCCACACACCATTGTTCTTATAAAATAAGACATTCATATAATAGTAATACTCTAACAACAATTATAGATTTAATAAAATCATTTTCAAAGTCCTAAGCCTTTGGTAGTTAATGTATCATAAATATTAAATACACTTGAACAATTATTTTTAGAAAAAATTAAAGATTTAATAAAATCATTTTCAAAGTCCTAAATATATAGATCTAGCATAAAAGTATGTAAATCAATCATTTACACGCCACACAATGATCATGAATCATTAAAGGATCATATTTATGATGAAATCCCAAAAAGATGATATATTATAATTCAAAAATTATAAAAATCCGAAAATAAATTAAATAAAATAAAAATCTAAATGATGTTTATGACAATGAATAGATGTAGATCTATCATCTACACACTATTAATAAGCATTTAGTATCATAATTCATAAATACTCTAACAATTAACAACAATTATTTTTAGAAAAAATAAAGATTTAATAAAATCATTTTCAAATTTCTAAATATGTAGATCTAGCATAAAAGTATGTAAATCAATCATTTAAACATCATACAATGATCATGAATCATTAAAAGAACATATTTATGATGAAATCCCAAAAAAATGATATATTATAATTCAAATATTAGAAAATCCAAAAATAAAATAATTAAAATAAAAATCTAAATCATGTTTATGACAATGAGTAGATGTAGATCTATCATCTACACATTATTAATAAGCATTTAGTATCATAAATACTCTAACAATTAACAATAATTGTTTTTAGAAAAAATAAAGATTTAATAAAATCATTTTCAAAATCCTAAATATGTAGATCTAGCATAAAAGTATGTAGATCAATCATTTACATACCATACAATGATCATGAATCATTAAAAGAACATATTTGTGATGAAATTTCAAAAAAATGATATATTTTTATTCAAATATTAAAAAATCCAAAAATAAAAAAATTAAAAAAAAAATACAAAATCATTTGTATGAGTAGATCTAGCAAGAAAGTATATAGATCTAACTTAGTTCTAAGTGAAGAACACAACACAAGTGACATTCTCATGATTTCTAATTTTCCATGCTTCATCTAAAAAAAACACATAAATACATAATACCATGCTTTAAGAGTTTAAGTTGATTTTCTCTTACCTTAATAATATTTTCTTGAAGAAAATATGCAAGATGGGTGTGAAAAAATGTGGCTGTTGCTCTTGGGAGTTTGGATATGGGAGGAGAGGGGAAGAAGATGAAGAAGGGGGAAAAAATAAGATTTTAGGGCTTTTAAGGGATCTCGGCCGATATTTTGAAAATATCGGCCGAGATATCGCGACGGCCGATATGAACATCATATCGGCCGATATATCGTGATATTTTGAACGGTATTGCCGATACCGATATCTCAGCGAGATATCGGCTCGGTGTCGGCCGATACCGATACGTATCGGCCGATACGAACCGGTATCAGCCGATTTTTTATAACATGGGAAGTCCTATGTCCAATAAAAAGCTAAGTAGACGGGCTGAAAAACCACATCTAAGCCATTGGAGGCAGAAGGAGAAGGCAAGAACCTTGGGGGGGGGTACCCCCAAGGGACTTTTGTCACCTTGTAGTGGTGCCCGGTGCAGAACTTTCGCAGAGTTTTTTCTCTTTCTTTCTCTGGATTTTCTATGCTTTTTTCTGATCTGGGATATGTGTTTTGGAGTGATTTTTTTTGGATCTTTGGTGATTTTCCCGATCTGTAATTCTTTGGAATGCTCTCCTATTTATAGGCCTTTGGTAGCCATTTAGGAGAGTTTATGGGCTTTAAAGCCACATGATGGGAGGAGTTACAAGATTTAATTCCTTTATTTCGTAACTCCTGGACCTTGGCTTTTGATTGGCCGATGGAGGTTGAGGGCATTTAGTCGCCTTTAATCACCATGATGGGAAGAGTTTCATGGGTTAAATGCCATGAATCAATTGACTTGTGACTCCTGGATGCTTGCTTCTGATTGGGCCGTCCAAAGAAATGAATTAATGACTGCAATAAAGTTAGCCAATTAATTGCATTAAGTGGTCGTCGAGCAGTTGAAGAGTCGCGGGACGTGTCGCGTCTTTTGGGATTCTTCTGGCGATGATCATCGATGGATCTTCATGTAGATCGACATTAGATGACCATGTAACTTCAGACACTGATTGCCACATCGGGTCGGTGCCATCTATCCTGTCGATTTCTCGATCGATCGGGTAGAAAGCACACTTTTTTGGTTGACCGGTTGACGATCAGTATTGATTTTGATACCCTTGAAGACGGACCCGTGATTTTGACGGATGCCGAAGGATTTGGTGCCTCAAAAGTATGGATTTTGGAAAATCATAGGAGTTGGACGCTTCGAAACGCAAAAAAAGATGGAAAACGGGCCTCTCCGGGGGAAATCCAGAGACCCGGAGCTCCATGGTCACCGACGACCATGCACAGGGTCACCGGCGACCATGGGCCAGGGTCGCAGGCTGCGACCCTGGGGGGATTTTTTCCCTTTTGGTCCCGTTTCGCGGCCGTTTTGAGGTCTTTTCCAATTCTTTTTTCTTCTGTATTTTTCTTGACATTTTGGCACATTTATTGGCCTGGTTTCACTGTAGAAAACTTGGCGAGAATCCTTTTATTTTTGAGTACAAAGTTTCCAATTTTTTGGGAAAGTCGAAGACTTTGTAGCGTAGAGTTGCCGATTTTCCGTCAGAAGCTGAAACTAGGCCAAACGATGTCAGAATGACCTGAAATTTAAGGTGAAGCCTCCTGAGCAATAAATAAGACCAACCATAGGTTTTTCTTTGAGTTTTGAAACCGTATGAGGTCCTATCACCAGTAGACTTGATTTTGTCGCGAGGAAGATGTCGCGCCTTGATGTACGGTCAACCGATGTCCGATTGACTTGAATTTTGACAGGGAACCTACTGGAGTCATTTTGAGATGATCCATAGGCTATGTCTTAGAAACCATGGTCTCGGAGAGCTTCGCCGCTGAGAGGCCTGATTTGGCTTCCGAGAGTCAAAGTCTGGTCAAATGTTGCTGAAATGACCTGAAACTTGACGTGTAGCCCTTTGTAAGCATCTTGAAGCCAACCATGTGCTCTGTCTGATGAGTGATGGCCTCGGTGGTTCTCGCCGTCGAGAGGCTTGATTTAACTATTTGAGGGTTGATGGAGGGTCAAATGTTGTCGGTTTGACTCGGAACTTGACGTGGAGCCTTTTGGATGTATTTTGAGACTATCCATATGCTCTGATCGAAGATTTAGTCTCTCCGATACTGTCGCCGCCAAGAGCTTCTATTCAGCTATCGGAGAAGTGAAGTCAGGCCAAATGATTTTGAAGTGGCCCGGAACTTCTTGTGTACTCCTCTTTTGGCTGTCTTGAAGTATCTTGCAGTTTTTGTTTGATTCTGACAAGATTTAACTTTTGGAAGTGGCATTGCCTATTTATGGTAGGCTGCAACTTCTTGTAGTTTTCTTGATGTTGAAGAGGCAAAGCGACACATTTTTTTTTGTGTCAACAAATGCCCCCTCGAGGTACAGCGACGAGTTGCTTAACTTTTGTAGTCGATGTGCCTCGAAGATGTTTCTGAAGGAGAGCTTGTGACTTGACCAAAAGTCTTTGAGCAGTCTTTCTTTTGGTAGAGTGGCCTTTTGAGCTTCTAAGGGAATTTTATGGTAGTGAAAAGAATCACATACCATCTCGAGGCAAAGTTTTGAAGATGACATTAGGGATGTGGATTTGGATTTTTGGTTTTGACCTTGTGACCTAACAAGCTGTACGTGGCAGGTTAGGGGGTCGGGTTTGGTTTTGACCGTGTGACCCAACAAGTTGCATGTGGAATGTTGGGGGGTCTATTTTGGTTTTGTTCTTGTGACCTAATAGGCTGTATGTGGCAAGTAAGGGGATCATGTTTTGGTTTTTTGGTTTTGGTCTTATGACGTAACAAGCTGTATGTGGCAAGTTAGGGGACCAGGATTTGGTTTGGATTTTTGTGGAATGTCAATTTCAAGATTTTGGCTCAATTTGGTATATGAGGCTGAATGGTTTGATTTTTGGAAGATTCTTGTATGCTTTTGGTAAAAAGGATTTCTCTTTGACTAAAAGCCCATTTTATTTTTTATTTTTTTAGTGCCTAGGTGGTCAAACTTGGCTCACTTTAGAAATGGCTTGGATCTCATATGGTGTCATTTTTGTAAAGAATGTCTAAAAATATCTTGTTTGGATAGAGAATATCTAAGAATATATTTATTTGGAAAGAATCTCTCATGTTCCCTTTATTTTGGGAGATAATATCTCAAGATATCTTTCTTTGGGAGAGAATATCTCAAATCTCCTATCTTTTGCAAGAAAATCTCTCATTGATTTCTTTTTGGGAGAGAATCCTTCAAGATATCTTTCGTTTTTTTGGTAAGGATACTAATTAGTAACACTTACCTCTTTCTTATTTCCTTCTTTGATTTGCTCTCTTCTATAAAATCAAGGGGAGGTTGGATCTCTTACTCTTATTGCTTTTTTTTGTAAAAAATTCTCAAGATTGCTCCAAGACCAAGAGTTCTTCAAGAATCTTCAAACTTTTCTTCTTATTCTCCATCAATGGCTTCAAGTAAGTTCTCTTTCTCAAGAAAACTCCATTGTAGAAAGTAGGATGGTAAAAAAAGAAAGTTTTTTTTTATTTCTTTCTTTTCTTCGTTTTCTTTTCCACGTGTTTTCCTTTTTATTTTTTTTAGACGTGTTTTTTTTTGTTTTTTTGTTTTTTTTTTGTGGGCCGTACGGACATATCCGTACGGATCTGGCCGTACGGCCACGTGGCCTGCGGGCCACGGCTTGTGGGCCAGCTCCCCTTTTTTTTTCTTTCTCTCTCCCTTTTTTTTTGAGAAAGTTTCTTTTTTTTTTGCTCATCATGATAATGCTTTTCTTTTTGCAAACCAAGATCTTCATGCATGCATTTTTTTTGTAAATTAAATTGGTAGCATGATGTGATAGCATACCTGAAAGTTTTTGCAAATTTGGGAATTTGGAGCTCGCAGCGATGTTGAGCCCTTCCTAATTTTGCGGAGACTTTGAGGTTTCGAAAGTTTGGAGTTTCGGAGCTCGCAACAATGTTGAGCCCATCTTCAAGCGTTCTATTTCTTTCACGGTATTTCCTTTTTCTTCGAAATTGCCTCGGAGTCATGTCAACATTTTGCCAGATTTTTTTTAGCGAAATTCTGTCATTTTGATGATGATCTTTTTCTTTTCCATCCTTTGCAGACGAACAAGGGTAAAGAGCCTGCTACAAGCGTACCTCGTCGATCTACTAGATCTTCCAATCTGGCCGTTCAGCAGGCCTGGGAGAAGGTCCAGTATGTTGAAAGAAACCTGGAAGAGTGTGACTCCCTCAACAGAGATGAGATGAGGCAGCGACTGATCACTCTCATGGATAAAGAATTTTACAAGATCATGGCAAGCAACCATCCTTGGGTTATGGAAGATCAGAGGGTTTTGCCCAAGCCTACCTTCTTCTTTGGTGACGCAGTCCCTGAGGACGTGACATACCAGAGAAGATGTTTTCAGTTCTCTTACACAGCTAATGGTGAGAAGAGAATCGTTATTACCCGATCGATGTTTGATCGTACTATCTCGATCATGAGCCTTGCTCCCACGTTCTCTAAGAGGGAAGATCCTCCAAGTTGGGTGAAAAGGACAAATATAATCAAGACCGGGGTTTTTGTTGGCGGTCTTCCTAGATATGCGGAGAAATCGCCTGCCGACATTGACATGTTGATGCCGGCTAGTGGCTACCAGGGCCCTGATTATCCGTCGGTCAATTTGGGATCGGTGGGCCTTGGTATTTTCAACGGTGACGGCAGCAATTGGTTGAAGGCTTTTCGACTTCGTGGCCATTTCAGTGCTAACTTTGAGTGGAAGTCATGGACTGATCGTGTCCTGCTGATTGGTGGTTCCGTTTTGAAGGAAGCCGAGATTTTTGATGCGGTCTGCGCCTTTAGGGAGACCGTGATTTTTTCCGACGAGGCCTTCATGACTATGTTGGAGTCATTCCTTCCATAAACCAATACATTCGTTGTCATGAATGGTGAGATCGGTTTTTCTTTTGAAGGAGTTGAGCGCCATTACTGGATTGCCTATCCTTGGCAGACTCTATGAAGAGTTCATGCCGATCGACAGCGTCCTTGAGGAGCAGTCGGAGGAGTTCAGGCTTTTATACTTTCAGCTTATGCCTTCTATGATTTTCTAAAGGAGAAAGAGGGCTCGAAAGTTAGATGTAGTAGTTGGAAGAGTTCTGGCTCTTCATTCCCCAACTTTTTGGAAACTAGGGAGTCTTCTGATAGCATGATCAGGGAAGACAGGAAGAAGACTTCGGCCATGTAAGAAGAATTGAGGGGTTTCTTCGCCAGTACAGACGCCATTTGCTCTGACATTGTACTGCGGAGAGATCTCACTATTTACCTCACTTATTGGCTGGGTGAGGTTATTTTTGCTGGAGGAGATGGAACGCACATCAGTTCGCATTGTACTTTTCCAGCTTGTCAGATGGCGTTTGGAGAGCGGCTTGCTTTAGTGCCTGTTCTTTACTCCTACTTGTGTACCGAACTGCCGGCTGCTGCTTTCTTGGTTCGGATTGAACTTCCCATGAACAAGGTATTTTCAGCCCATATTTTCTACTCGTGGTTTGTATACCACTGTCCTGGCTTCCATCGGCTAGGTGCTACACAGGATGATGATCCTCTGATGATTCGACTGGCCAAGGGGAAAGTCGTATCCGAATCACTTTTGTTTGCCTGCATGAGGATCCGACAATTCAAGGACGTCGAGATGGGGCAATCTTCAGTGAAGCTTTCTCCGAAGTTGCGGAAGAAGGCTTTTGACTTTGGTGCCTCCCGAGACTCTACCAGAGCAGGGTCGGGAAGGCATTACTCCTTGACAAATGCAGAGAAGGAGTGGCTTTTTAGCACACGTGTCGGCATGATGGTGTACCGCAGATATCTTTTCATCGACGTCCAGCCGTATGTACCCTCTCGCTTTGCGCTGCAGTTGGGCATTTCTCAAGGCGTTGTTGGAGTGCCTTCAAGCATGGTGAAGCGCTTTGGAGGTTTACAGGACGGGAGAAACGGATGGGCTTTTATAGTGTTGAAGACACTACAGCCATGATTTCCTATCCTGTAAAGCTATTTGGCATATCAGGGGCTTTCCAAGAAAGAGCTTGATGTGAAGCTGTTGTCTGAAAAAGGCCTTGGAAAGTCAGATGGCATCCGGTGAGAGGAAGTTTAGGCCTTCCTTTCTAGAGAGAAGCACAAGATAGGCTTTATTGGTGACCAGGGCATCATTGGTTCTGAAGCTGTTCGAGAAATACCTGATGAGGTTTTAGAGTAGCTAGAATAGGAGGAAGCTGAGCTTGATACTTGGATGCAAGCGGCATAGAGGCGAGCTTCCGTGGAGTCTGCTGATAAGGGTAGACCATCCAGCGAGGAGTCAAGTGAGAGACCTGACTCTGACAGTGGGGCAGGTTCTTCTAGGAAGTAAGCCCGTAGAGGTAAGAGGAAGAGGAGTCAGCATTGCATCAAGGAGCAACACGAAGACTCTCCTGATATGAAAGTCCCTCTTACTATCAATGAGGAGGTGCCAGAGAATGCTGACGAGCCTCTAGAAAATAGGAGCCGAGAAGAAGAGACCGTCGGTGCAGGTATGATTCTTCCTCTTCCTCTTTCCATTTCTTTTCATGGAGTTTTCCATGTTCTGATTTACTTCCTACTTCTGCTTTTCTCTTCTTTTTTTTTAGTAGAGGAAGAAGACTTGGTGATGCCTGAGGTCCCGACCGATGAGGCGGTGACAGATCCTATGGGGGCGTCTGAAGAAGAACCGAGGGACTCTGGTGTGAATCCAGAATCTCCAATTGGTATAACTTCTTTTGCTTTCTTTTTTTTGTCTGTGACTTGATTTGCTAACACATTTTTTTTTATCAGCTGACTTGCCACAGGATTCCGATGACTTTGAACCATCGATGGATGTAAATGTTGATGATGCTTCCGATGAGTTCATGGAGGAAGAGAGTGTTTCGCCAGTCGTCAAAGAATGTACTTTATAGTAATAACCCTGATAATGATTTTTCTTAAACATGATCATATTCATACCTTTTTGTGTTTCATTGGCAGGTTTTGAAGTGACAGAAGAGAGTCCATCGCTTCCTTCAGAACCAAAGCAAGAGATGCCAGAGGTTGATCCGGAGGTAGAGACTCCTAGAACCAGTTCTGACACAGTTGAGGAGATATCTCGTGCTGAGATTCCTTCCCCAGCGGCTCCAACTGGAAAGAGTTCTTTTGTTACTCTTCCAACGGGTCATGACATGAGCAGCCGACCGACGGAGCGGTGTGGGTCTAGGCCATCTCTTCTATTTGCAAAGAAGGTGTTGGCACGGGTTTTGAGCTCTTGGATCGAGACTCTCCTTTCTGGACACTTAGATGCTGGATTTGGTATGATCCAGCATGTGCAGGATATTTCCACTGATGCCGAAGAAGTTGATCTGGAAGTCACAGGTGCCAGGGCGATCGTTGATAGGATCATTGCACTGGGTGACAAGTGGTTTGAGACCATGGACTTCCCTGATGATCTGTTCTTCAAGGAGATGTTCTTGGATCCTGCTAACAAGGCTAAGTCTGACATGAATGAGGCTACACAGAGCAGGAAGCAGGTAGTCTAAGAGAAGAACTTAGAAGAGCTAGCCATCATCGGGCCGAGGCACGACCTTAAAATCCTTGATAGGGAGGTCGATGAGGCCAGGAAACATCTTGAGCATTTGAAGGCACAAGTCGCTACCAAGTGGGCTGCTATAACAGAGGCTCGTGACAAGGAGAGTGCTCTGCTTCGCCGGGTTGCAAATGCCGATCGAGTTCTCGAAAGGAAGATTCAAAAAGATGAACAATGTCAAACTGCTCCGGATAAGCTTCCCGGTATAAAAGAAGGGTTATAGCCATCATCGGGCTGAGGCACGACCTTAAAATCCTTGATAGGGAGGTCGATGAGGCCAGAAAACGTCTTGAGCATTTGAAGGCACAAGTCGCTACCAAGTGGGCTGCTATAACAGAGGCTCGTGACAAGGAGAGTGCTCTGCTTCGCCGGGTTGCAAATGCCGTTCGAGTTCTCGAAAGGAAGATTCAAAAAGATGAACAATGTCAAACTGCTCCGGATAAGCTTCCCGGTATAAAAGAAGGGTTACAGCCTTCTCCAGCATCTCATGGCAAGTTCCTGAAGAGGCGTGCCTTGGAAACTATGACGGCTGAAGCTAAGAGTTTACTTGAGGAGCTGAAACTTTGGCTAGAGACCATTTTTGGCTGAGCTCCTATTTTTTTATAGCAGAAACTATCTTTTTTTTTATAGCAGAAACTATCTTTCTTTTTTTTGGTACCACATGTATATTTTGTTGGTACTCGCCCTTTTTTTTGTGTAGTGCTTGTAAACACTTTCTTTTCTTTTTTCTTTTGGTACCACATGTATTTTTTTAGTACTATTTTTTTTTGTTTTCCCTATGCTCACTTAAATCTTTTTGTGATAAAAGCAATTGCTAAATGGGATTTGATCAAAAGCATGCCATTTTGTGAAAATCTTTTATTAAATGATTGTTTTGGCATGGGAGCTAGTTTTGTTTGTGGCATGAGAGCCGATTTTGGATGAGAGCCGGTTTTTTATGGCATTGATAGCCGAGTTTGTGGCATTGATAGCCGTTTGTTTTGTGGCATTAATAGCCGGTTTGCTGGCATTGATAGCCAATTTTGGTGGCATTTATAGCCGGTTTTTTTTTTTTGAAAACCAAGTTTTGGTTAGTGGCATTGATAGCCGGTTTTATTTTGTGGCATTGATAGTTGGTTTGTTTTGTGGCATTGATAGCCAATTTGCTGGCATTTATAGCCGGTTTGTGGAATCTATAGCCGGTTTTGGTTCTCAAAAAATACAAGTATCGACTAAAAGTCGCCTCCTTGCTAAATGGTCTTGCAAGTATCGATGGAATGTCGCATCCTTGCTCATTTGGTTGCAAGTATCGATGGAATGTCGCTTCCTCGCGGATTTTGGTGCAAGTATCGATGGAATGCCGCATCCTTGCTTTTCAAAAATCTTGGTTTTGCGGGTATTTACTTGATGTTGTTTCCCCATGATTTTTGAGATTTGCGGTTTTCTCGAACCTTTGGGTTGTGGATATCAACAATAATGTTGCATCTCCACGATTTCTTGGTTTTTTCGAACCTTTGAAGTTTGGATTGTGGATATCAACTGAAATGTTGCGTCTCCACAATTTAAGGTTTTTTCGAACCTTTTAAATTTGGGTTGTGGATATCAACTGAAATGTTACGTCTCCACGATTTTAGGTTTTCTCGAACCTTTGAAATTTGGGTTGTGGATATCAACTGAAATGTTGCGTCTCCATGTTTTTTTTGGATTTTGCAAGTATCGACGAAATGTCCCTTCCATGTGATTTTGGAAGTGTACATGGTTCGCATGCTTCCGATTTGTGCGAGTATTGACTAAGTGTCGCTTCCTCGTGGTTTTTTGAAAAACCATTTTTTTGTTTAAAGACACGAGGGTCGTAAGTTTTGACCTAAAATCATTTTGGCGGTAAAAGGCAAGGTGGACTAGGATAGAAATCCCTGAATCCGAATTTTATTTTAAACCATGAATTTTGGGTTCAAGGATCGAAAATTTTAGTCAAGTTAGGGAGAGGCTCCTAAACTTGGAGTTTTTAAACAATGAAACGATGAAAGTAAGCATTGTTTGAATTTCTAGAAATTTCAACATTTGATATGAAAATTCTAAAAAGAGTGAGTTTAGTGAGCGAGTGCCTGGAAATAGGTTTTGGCCGTACAGGTGGGTAAGAGCTCAAGGGTAAGGTAGTATCGCTTTAAGAACTTGCCGTTTATGGGCAGCATACATCTGTCACCTTCCATGTTTAGGAGTACGTATGCGCCGTTGGAGAAAACCTTTTCGATGACGTAGGGTCCCTCCCATTTTGGTTCAAACTTGCCTTTGGACTTATGAGCGAAGACCATTGGTCTTTTTACCGCAATAACCAAGTCACCCTTTTTATAGGCGCGTTGCCTGACCTTCTTGTCGAAAGATCCTGCCATGCGTGCTTAGTAAAGTTCAATGCTTTGTCGAGCTTCGAGCCGTCTCTCATCGAGATTGTCCAGCTCATGGAGTCGCAATTTGACATTGCTTTCTTGGGTCATGTCATTTTGCAAGGATACACTCAAGGAAGGAATTTGTACTTTCAAGGGTACGACAGCTTCGCACCCATAGACCAAGGAGAATGGTGTGCTATGGGTTGGCCCTCGAACGGTGGTTCGATAGGCCCACAAAGCTCCAGAAAATTTGTCGCTCCAGTCTCTTTTGTGACTAAAGACCATTTTTTTAGGGTTTTGCAGAGTGTCTTGTTGAAGGCTTCTGCTAATCCATTTGCTACCAGATTGTTTGGAGTTAAAGGACAGCTTTGGATTTTGTATTTGTCGCAGAACCTGTAGAATCAATGATCCCGGAATTCTAGTCCGTTATCATGGATGAATCTTTTGGGTATGCCGAAACGACAAATGATGTTGGTACGCAGGAACTGAAGGACTGATGAGGTCTTCATTTCGTTCAGCGCAAATGCTTCTGACCACTTGGAGAAATAATCCGTAGCGGCGAAGGTGAAGCGATGACCTTTGCTTGAAGGGGGAGAAATAGGACCTATGATGTCCATACCCCAGGCTTCAAAAGGCCATGAGATCGCTGTAGGATGCAGGATCTTTTGTTGAAAGGTTCTTAGGTGGTTCCTCCATAATATTTTCGGAGGCTTTCAGCTCAACGAAAACTTCAGGGTTTTCAAGGGCATTTTCAGACCAAGGCTTTGTTCCTTTCCATGGGTCTTCTTGATCGGTGATCTTCTCAAGGCTTGCTATTAGATGGTCCCAATCGCTTGTTAAAACTGGGTCGAAGTAGGGTACTTCTTTTGGATACGAGGGTTATTCTGGGTTAGAAGACCACACGTTTGTGTCATCGGACAATTCCTCTTCATTATCAGAGAAATCGTACCAATTGGATGAGCTTCCTGGATCTTTGTCAGGTGACTCATCGAAGAGATATCCAGGGAGATCGATGTCTTCATGGACTTGAGATGTTGAGGCTTGGTCAGCAAATTGACTTTTAAGCCTTTGTGTCAACTGTCTCAGGGGGTTGTTAGGATCATATCCTAACCCATGTGAAGACTTTTTTACATAACAGTAGAGTCTCCAATCTTCCAGCTGGCTTTTGGTCAAGGCGGGCCCCAATGGCATGAGAATACCGCGACCTTCTCCCAAACTGACTTGATTTTGAGTGTCATAGCCCATTTTCTTCATAATAGCTTGTGCCACAGGCCTATATAAGGATAGTTGAGGCATACGTTCATTTTGGAAAGGTTCAAGCATGGAGTTTGATGAAAAAGCATCTGATCTATGGAAGAAGATCGGCTTTTCCTTTGCTGAAGTTGCTGGAACAACGAAGGAAGCAGATGTAGGATCTTGTACATCAACAGGTGTCTCCATTGGAGTAAGAGCAGGCTGAACTTGTTGAGTGTCAGCTTGGCTTGACGATGCGTCGTCTTCTGGCATTGAATCCGAATCCGTGTCTTGCATGATAGACACGAAAGCGACAACAAATTTGCCCCCAGGCTTTTGTTTTGCCTTTTTTACTTAGTTGTGATGACCAAAGGCTTCGAAGTCTTGAGGGAGATGATGAAGGGAGTTTGAATGCTCTTTTTGGATTTACCGGAGGATTTGTTTTCTTCCGATGATTGTTGAGGAGCATTGCTTTTATCTTTCTAGAGATTTTTGGCAAAGGATGCTATCTCCTCTTCTTTTTTTTCGCCTTCATACATCTGGGAGTCTGCGCAGTGGACTTCTTTACCTTTGAAGGGTTTTTTGTCAGCAAAGACTCGATGTATCATGCCGTTGTCGCCGATGAATTTGATGCATTAATGTAGAGTTGAAGGGACAACACCATTCTCGTGTATCCATTGGCGATAGCATGAAGGGGTTTTTATTGCATACACAGTGATCTCAGAGATAAGATCACCGATTTGCAAATTGAGCCTGATTTTACCGATAGGCCTTTGAGTACTCTCATCGTATCCAAAGATAGATACAGATGTGTGGCTCAGTTTGCTGTGTGGAATGCCCAACTCTTCAAGAGCCGAAGTGGAGATGAGGTTGAGTGCAGAACTTGGGTCGATCTGAACTCTGTGCATAGGCATTTCCTTGATGTACCCTGTGAAGTACAGGGGTCGGTTGTGCCTGTTTCACCAAGCAGGAGGTCTTCCTTAGTGAAGGCGATGGTTGCACTGGCTGCCTTTTGAACCGAGAGGCATTCGATGCATGATCCCTCAGTTTTTTTCTTTTCTCCCTTTGAGGAAGTTTCTGAGTTTTTGACCCGGTAGTCCATTTCAATTTGGAGAATTTGCAGGGCATGTTTGTCAACATCCTCATTCAGCTTTTGTAATTCTAAAATGAGATTATCACGAGTGCGGAAACATTCGCAATAAGTCTAGGATGAGTAGACATGCATGTATGTGCTTGAAATGTTCAATCAAGTCATGCTTGAAAGCCTCCTTGGGGCCTGCATGTTCATCATTTTTGCCACTAGGGGCGCTTACAACATCTTTTCCCGAAGGTTTTACATAAGTAAAGGAAGATTAGTTGCAATGCTTGTGGTAGTCCCGGCCAGAGCGGGTGCCTCTACCAACTTCGAGAGCTTCTTGAGAAGGGTCTTCATTTGGAAGATTGTCTTCAGGATCAAGAGGCTGTCGTTTTTCATTTACTGAGGATGTATCGCAGCAGAGTTGCCATCCTCAGTGATTGTGTTGCACGGAGCATTTTCTGGGAACAAGTCTGAACAACATCCAGCAACCTTTCTTCTTCATTGACCAATTCATCGTCCCAAGCATCAATAGCTGGGGATTCTTCAGTCAGGAAAGGTGTGAGCTCTGAAGTCACAGTCTCAAGAGAAGAAACCTGAGAGGGTGCCATCTCTGTGAAAGTCACATGAGACGAGGTAGCTCCAGAGGATACATTGCTAGGCGTCGTCGGAGTATAAGTGATCTCATCAGACGATGCTTCCGAAGAGCTATAATCCCGAATTATCACATTACAGGAAGCTCTGACAGGAGATGTTGCCTGTTCGGAGTCAGACTCATCCTCGGATGTAAAAGGATCGTCTATCCAGCAATTTTCTCTATTTTCAAGAGTTAAGGGAGGATGTACCTGATGGTCTTCAGGAACTTCAAGCTCTGGATTGCGAGGAAGCTCGTTGACGCGGTCTTGCTCTTGTTCTAGAGCGAGATGCTGCAAGATCCTTGCATATTCTTCAAGATCAGACATGGGAGCCAAATATTCTTCTTCGTCTGCTCTTCGTGGTTCAACATGGTTGATTTTTACCGGAGCAATGACGGGTGCTGGGTCAACAACATTTTCTTGTATAGGCTTTTGGTCTTCTTCATCATCAGACCAGGATCTTTATGGCTGTAAGGGGTTATACTAGATTACTGGCATAAGGTGAGTTTCAGGAACCCATTCTTCATCGAAGAGATATTCTCCTGTTTCAAGGGATTCCTCCCACTCGTCAGTGTAGAGGAGGCCTTTGCCTTTTCTTGGACTTCTTGTTTTGGCTGGGTCTTCTCTTGTCATTTGAGCTTGAGGAGATGTTTCCTAGCCTGCCTTCGCTGTTGAGCTGTTGGCTTTGTTTTCACGATCTCCCAGTTTTCATCTTCTAGAAGATCAGGATGTACCCATATGGGTTGTCCGTCTGGTGTCGGGTAAGGAACCAGTTCTTCGGACGCTTCAATTCTGTTTATCACCTTGAAGGAAGTAGTGATCTCTTCTTTGGTGATTTTGCTGTTTGTCCACATGACACCATGTTGACGGAGGCAGGCCCATAGTTTTTGTCAAAGGTGATGACTCCGTTTTTCCACAACTCATTTATTTTCTCCCTCACAACGAAGTATTGATTAAGAAGATGTGAGATCATCTGGTGGTATGGACAGTACCGAGGATCGTTGGTTTTGCCAACATCTCCCGGTCTTTTGGGTTCAGGCAAGGTGAGCTTGCCGTTTGCCACGAGAGCCCCGAAGATTTCATCAACATCTTCATCGAATGGGTATTTCTTTTCTACTCACTCTTTGAAGGCATCAGAGAGTTCAGGTCTCTTACCTGTAGCTTTCTTTTTAGCTTTCTTTGGTGGCTGAGGAGCTGACTTGGTTTGCACATTGAGGACCTCTTTTTTTTTTTTTTACTTTGAGGTTGCAATGGCGGTTAGCTCTTTTCTTGATGATTTCTGACTGTTGATGTAAGGTCTGTGACCTTACTGGGTCAGTTGGGCCAAAAACCGGCCCGTTGACCCGTTTAATTTATTATTTTTATTTTTATTTAATTGTATTTTAGATATTTAAGTGGGTTTAGATCATGAGCGAGTTTCTTTTAGCAATTGAATAGTATCTGTGTAGCTTCGTTCGATTCCAAGTCCTTTTGATCATAGCAGGGGGGTAGTTTGTAATTTAGGAAAAATTGAGTGTTTTTCCGAAATATTCCGAACGCCGTGATTTTTGGGTTCTTGGAAAGGTCTCATCGTTCTGATGACTTTTGTCTCTTGACTCATCGCGATCCGGCGATCAGAAACCTTTCAAGTGGTCCATTATTTCACCGGACCCACTTAAAGGGCGATTCGGTCTTTTTCTCTCCATCGTCTTCTTAAACGAGTGTTCGCCCTAATTTTTCATTTCTTTCTCTGCAACCAACGAAGAACAACCGTAGCCATTTTCCCTTCTTCCTTTCTCAAGCCAGATCTCAGCCTTAGAAGACCCCATTCGGAGATCCGATCCGCTAGAATTCATCCTTGCGATCTCCTCTTGCTTCCGGTATCAATCTGATAAGGTTTCTTGTAACTTCATCTTTTTTTATTATCTTCCTTTTGGTTAGATTTAGGTTGGATCTTAATTCTTTTCCTTCCTATCTTCTTCTTGGCTTCCTAGATTTCGATTTATCGGGTTAGATCGTGAATCTTGCGGTAGATAAGCTTCTCCTCAAATTTCAACCCATTATTTCATCTTCTGACATTGAGGCAAGTAGATATGCATATCATAATATATATGCCTGTATTGTTTTTATTGATCTGGTTATGATTCTGATAGATATCTCGCTAATTCCAAGCCTTTCTGATATTGATTTGGGGATTATAAATGCTAGGTTAGAATTGTGGAATGAAATGGTTAGATTGATAAATTGATAACTTTAGTTTGTTTTAAATTGTAAAAAGAAATGATGAGAATGTGGTGTTTGGATTGAATGGATTGAATGGGGACCACGGAGGCTCGTTTTCTGTAGGTTTGGTCTTGGAATGACCGGAGAAAAAAGGGAGCAGAAACCCAATTTCGGGCTTCAGGTTCGCTGTCCAATTGATCGGTCGCACAGTGCGATCGATTGGACAGTGAACAGTCCCCAAATTAATTGTAGGCGATCACAGTCTGATCGATCGGTCTGTGAAAACTCTCAGTTAACTGGGAGGTGCCCAGTGCCGATCGATCAGTCACACAGTCCGATCAATCGGACTGTGCACTAATTGAGAGGTGTTCAGTGCCGATCGATCGTACCTTCGGTGCGATCGATCGGAGGGTGCATGGTCACTGAAACTTCAAAGGCTTGTAATTATCAATTCGCTCGTTGGATTTTCACGTATAATATACCGTTGGAAAGCTCTCGTGACAGATAATTCAATGGTTTTGTTTCATCACGATCGGAGTTCGAAAAGTGATGTAATTACTTGAATTAAGGATTCGACTCTTGTAATTTGATAAAGAGATTGTTTAATCTAGGATTTGGGACTTAGATGATGGAAACCACTAACTTACTATCACATGACCATAAATGGGATTGAAATCGAATCACGTGGCTTGGTGTGAATTCGAAGGGTTGTCTAGGTATTCGTGTATTACACGTAGTATAACCGAATGCATATGGAAATTGAATTGAATAATGCTCAACATGATTGTACACCAAGGGATTTTCCTAAAAGCATCATTGATCCAATTTACATACGTACTCTGTTAGAATACAAGGAATACAGGAATGACCCCACTTACCTAGGATTAGATAGTAAATTCTCTTTGACTTGTAATTGTATCCGTTGTTACCATTCTCCTTGTACACTCTCTTTACATAAAACACGTAATCAATTATGAAACATAAATTCTTAGAATATAGGATTTGGTCTTGACTTAGAGTGTACCATAGGAACCTGTGTCTTGTATTGATGAACTTGACTGGCTACTATGAAAGGGATTATCACGTGTTTCGCTGGTCTTGTATCGTCTTGAATAAGATAATCCCTAGGATCTTGCCTTGTACATGGAACTAGTCAGACTTGCTTATCTTGTTATTCTTGTGTTAGAACCACTCTGTATTTGTTTGCATATCATGGCCATCTGCAGTTTGGGATTTAATGACGATCCGGTTACTCGGTTGTCGGGGTGGGTAGTCGGCGTAGGACGACGTCCATGGCATTGAATAGCTAGAAGCGGGCTAGGACCGTGTTGCTATTCCCAGGACAGGGAGCTAGGATCCCACTGGAGCCGGACTTTGGTATCAGTAGTCCAAAGGGATTGTTACTGGTACCCCGGGAGGTGGCTTTGGACATCCTCGGAGTCTCCGTCTTGCTTGTTCTTATTTTGCATTTGCATGCATAGTGGTTATTGTTAGATGGTTGCTAGGATTCTTGTCATTGTTTTTATATATTAATCTCGCTTTATGCCTAGCCTCGCATTCTTGTATTCATATGATCTTACCTGTCATTATTCTACACTTGATGCATGTCATGTTTATTATGTTTTGTATATCTATTGCTCAACATGTCGTTGACTTTGTTCCTTGGTGTGCAGACACATTATGTGACTTCTACTTCGAGGAGCAGGCCGGTGAGGAGATCTTAGAGGATCTCCAACCAGCTGAGGAGGCACGAGAGTGGCGTGTCGATGACGCAGAGTAGCATCATCTCTTCCGGCACGAGAGAGATATATTGGGATTCATTAGATTTACTCTTTTATTCATTATTTCTCTCATTGGACCTTTCTTTTATTATTGACTTCCGTACTTTTATTGGCCTTGTATCTAGGGATGGCCAATGTAATAATTAACTTAACTTATTAGTTCTGTTTACTCTTATTGCAAACTTTAATTTAATGAGATTCATGCTCATTGCTTGAGATTCTATATGTCTAGAGTTGTTGGGACTCTATATTTATTGTAACACATGAGGTTTGAGGTTTGAAATATTAAATCCTCACCGCGGACTACGATTCGTGGGCCCAAATGACAAAATTTTTAATTAGTCCTAAAATTCGCTCTCCGGATCCGTTTATTTCTTTAATCGAGTTCGGGGGACGTGACATGATGGTATCAGAGCAGTGGTTGGTTTCTCAGAGTAAAAATTGTAGAAACCATAGGACGCGTGTGAGGATTTCGTTAGTCAGTAGGTGGATTTCTTAGTTTTATTTTCTAGCATTGTGATGTTAGCTTGGGGCATATTGGAACTAACCTTGAATGTTTTTTAGGATCATGGCTGGTAGACATAATACTCGGGGTGAGGGTAGTTCATCTCAGAATGGCTCTGAGAATTAGTTTCATCAATTCATGGTAGCCTTCATCCAATCTCAGAAGGACATGGCTGAGCAGAGCCAGAAGCAAAATGAAGACCAAGCAGTATTCCAAGCACAAATGCTTGAGGTAGTGCAGAAGGTGGGCCAGCCACCGGCCAAGGAGTATGACCTGAATGAGTTGGTTGAGAAGTTCAGGAAGAGGTTTCCACCTGAATTCCATGGCATTGAGGACCCCGCTGTTGCAGATGAGTGGGTTGTCCAGATGGAGAAGATCTATGAGGTGTTTCGGTGCACGGGCATCCAGCAGGTGCAGCTTGCAGCCCACATGTTCCGTGGAGCAGCAGAGAGATGGTGGAAGACCGTCAAACACCCATATGAGGAAATTGCTGAGGAGGTAGCTTGGAAGACTTTCACGGTGCAGTTCCAAAAGAAGTTCATTCCAGAGCATTATAGGGATCAGAAGATGAAGGAGTTTGAGAGACTGGTGCAGGGTGATTTAACAGTACAGGATTATGAGATTGCCTTCACCCATCTATCTCGATTTGCTGAGAGTCTGATTCAGCCAGAGTCAGAGAGAGTCCGTAGATTTATCAAGGGATTGCAAGCAGATATAAAGATACAAGTGCAGCGCAGCAGATTGACCAACTACGATGATGTGGTCAAAGAAGCATACTGGGCAGAGGAGTCCTTGAAGGACGTGATAGCTTTGGAGCAGCAGAGGATCTTAGCACTGATCCCTCAGCCCAGGTCGTAGGGTTCTTCATCCCTGTTGTATCAGCAGCCGGCACCCAAGAGGCTACGATTCGAGCCTACGCTCCGACAGCAGCCACAACGAGTCTCTTACATACATTGTGGCAGAAATCATTATGGTCGTGATTGCAGGAAGCAGTCAGGAGCATGTTTCAATTGTGGAGACTCAGGGCATAAGGTTCTTTTTGCCCAGGGAAGACAGGAGTGGCACCACCACCATTTCCAGCTCCGGCGCACAGGCCACCACATCCTGCGCAGCCGTTGAGACAGATGCCTCCTGGACAGGCCAGGCCACAGCAGCAGCAGATGATAGTCCGACCACCTCAGCCACCACAGCAGCGCCCTCCAGTACCTCAGCAGCGCTATCAGCAGAGACCTCCAGCACCCAGATTCTAGGGTCGTGGTCAGAGACCACCGCAGCAGTATCATCAGCAGCGTCCCCAGCAGGTAGGGAGAGCTTATGCTCTGACGCATGAGGAAACAGAGGCTGCAGGGAATGTCATAGAAAGTACACTTTTAGTTTGTGGATTTGATGCTAAAGTTCTGTTTGATCTTGGATCCACACACTCGTTTGTTGCACCAGCATTTGCACTGCAATTGGGGGAGGATAAGGAGATACTACCTTATGATTTGATAGTAACTACCCCTGTAGGTAGACATGTAGCTTGTAATGTCATCTACCCTGGGTGTAGTATTCAGATTGGGGAAGTTAAGCTGACCGTCAGTTTGATCATATTACCGATGGCAGAGTTTGATGTGATACTCGGTATGGATTGGTTAGCTAAGAACCGAGCGGTGTTAGATTGTTTTAACAAGACCGTGAAGTTGCAGAGTGCATACCGTAGTGTTGAGTTTATTAGAGCTGAAAAGCCCATCTCCACTGCATTGAAGGCAGAGCGATTGATGAGGAGCGGTTGCGAAGGGTTTATTGCATTTATTGCGGAAGATAAAGAGTCCAAGGCTGTTGATGAGATTCCAGTGGTGCGAGAATTCCCGGATGTGTTTCCGGATGAGATTCCTGGTTTGCCACATGTTCGTGAGCTGGATTTCACGATAGAATTGCAACTGGGGACAACACCTATTTCGAAGGCCCCGTATAGGATGACACCAGCAGAATTGAAGGAGTTAAAAACTCAAATAGGAGATTTGTTGGATAAAGGTTTTATCAGTCCTAGTGTTTCACCGTGGGGAGCTCCGGTGATATTTGTGAAGAAGAAGGACGGGACTATAAGGATGTGCATAGATTACAGACAGTTGAACCAGGTGACTGTTAAGAACAAGTACCCGTTACCGAGGATTGATGCGCTATTCGATCAGTTACAGGGAGCCCAATTCTTTTCGAAGATAGATCTGCGTTCCGGTTATCATCAGTTGCGAGTCAGAAAGGAGGATGTTCCTAAGACTGCATTCCGGACGAGATATGGACATTTTGAGTTTCTAGTGATGCCTTTTGGATTGACAAATGCTCCAGTAGTTTTCATGGCATTGATGATTAAAGCATTTGCTCCTTTCTTGGATCAGTTTGTGGTAGTCTTCATAGATTATGTGTTGGTGTACTCGAAGACTAAGGAGGAGCATGAGCATCAGTTGAGAACATCTTTGCAGCTTTTGAGGGATAACCAACTATGTGCTAAGTTGAGCAAATGTGAGTTTTGGTTGGAGCAAGTGGCATTTTTGGGCCATATAATCTCTAAGGAAGGACTGACAGTGGACCCTAAGAAGATTGCAGCAGTTGTCAATTGGAGTAGCCCGAGAAATGTAGCGGAGATTCATAGTTTCCTTGGACTTGCAGGTTACTACAGGAGGTTTGTGAAAGGATTCTCTACCATAGCATCTCCGTTGACTAAGTTGACGAGGAAGGATATTCCGTTTGTGTGGACGGAAGGGTGTGAAAAGAGTTTCCAAGAATTGAAGGCGAGATTGACTACAGCACCCATACTTGCCTTACCCGCTGGAAGTGGAGGATTTGTGATTTTCACAGATGCATCAGGAGTAGGATTGGGATGTGTCCTTATGCAGCATGACAAGGTGATAGCATATGGATCGAGGCAATTGAAGGATCATGAGAAGAAGTATGCCACACATGATTTGGAGCTAGCAGCAGTGGTGTTTGCATTGAAGTATGCCACATATGATTTGGATCCGATTATTTCTTTAATCGGGTTCGGGGGACGTGACAATTGAGGTCTTTGATCACCATTTCAGCCTCCATGGAAGCTTCTAGGAGTTCTCCCAGGTTTTTGATTTGTTGCCGATGATCATGGAGCGAATTCTAGCTCTCATGTTGTTTCGGCAGATGTCGACTAGCGACGCTTGTGTTAGTACATCTGAGCATTTGTACGCCATTGCTTTCCACTTGTGAATGAAGTCATATGTTGACTCATTCTCCCCCAGTTTCAGGCTGCATAGTTGAGTCATAATAGTGGGATGATCCTCACCTTTGAAGTGAGTCAGGAAGCGTGTGTTTAGCATAACCCAATTTTGGATGGAGTCCTCCGGAAGAGTGGAGTACCAATCGAAGGCCGTACCTTTTATGATACTTGCGAAGAGGCGGATCTTGAGTGCATCTTGATCCGCGATATCTACCGTCAAGATCTTGAAGTGGATGACGTGCTGTCTGGCTGATCCTTTCCCTGTATATGTTTGGAGAGTAGGATGCTTGAATTTTGTAGGGAATGGGATCGAGTCCATCCATAAGGGATATGGTGGTTTGATCCCATGCTCTTTGGTGGTTTGATCCCATGCTCTTTGAGTATATCCTCTTCTTTAACTTTTGCAAGGATACTGTCTACGTCTTTTTTGGTGAGGGCGCGTGACTCATTTTTTTCTCCATTTACCTCATCATCTTGATGATTCGGAGGAGGTTCATTGTTCGCCTGATTCTGGAAAGCGAGGAGAAGGTTTTCCATCAGAGTTTCAATCCTCTACTGGCCTTGTTCCAACTGCTGGATGCGTGTGAGCGCATCATCTTGAGGTGGATTGCGAGGTGGTGGCTCATAATTTGTAGCCAGGACGTTCATCCCTCGAGATTCGAATGAAGAAATTGTCCTGGTGACTGAGCTGAGGCTCATTCTTTTTGATGAAGAGCTTGAGGAAGGATCAATCTATCGTCCTTGGCTTGAAGGAGCAGGGGATTCTTCTGAATGTCTTTTTGTCCTGGAGATGCTGTGGGTTACCGGACGTCGGACATGGATTTTTGTTGCTGATTTTTGGTGTCTTCTGGTTTTTCCAACCATATGGACAGCAGCAACTTGGTCGGGCCTTTCTTTTTCGACCCATTTGTGAGAGACATGAAGTGTACGAGGCTGGGACATGGATTTTTGTTGCTGATTTTTGGTGTCTTCTGGTTTTTCCAACCATATGGACAGCAGCAACTTGGTCGGGCCTTTCTTTTTCGACCCATTTGTGAGAGACATGAAGTGTACGAGGCTGGGTCCTTTGCTTCTCTAGTCTCTTTTATCGATATGACGCGCGGCGGCATATACGACGAGTAATTTGAGCTTCGGTCAACTCTGGCTGGGCTTTGATATTGAAGGATGTGCTCCCTCGGGCGCAGCAGCCAAGCCTGTATTCTTTGTAGCTAGGCAATGACAGGATGCGAACCCGGTCCTTCGCCTGTTGCAGCGTCACTTTGAATTTTTCGAGTTCGGCCCCTGTAGATATAAATGGTCGAACCGAAGGATTGTAGGCCTTGGCAGGTGCTTGTAATGGCCTTGTGATGCATGACTTGATTTTGGGCTTGTAGGAACAAGCTGGCTCATGCTGGGTTGACTTGGGAGTCAGGTTGGAGATTGGTCTCTCCTTTTTTATGTAGGCAAGAGGGTAGAACTGGTTCTCCTTGAGTGGGGCCAGGTATGCTGGCTTGGTGGATGTTTGGGACCTTCTTCTTTGGTGAAGGTCTTGGGGACCAAGTCTTGGGATAAACTTGGTTGCTTGCGGGTCGAGGCTGTTGGGGGTGCCATGGGCTTCTGGCTTTTTGGTGCTCGCCTTTGGTGTCATGGCAGTGACACGTTGGGAGGTGAGCTTCTGCTTCTTGGAAGGAGCAATTTGTTCTTCGGGAAGCGGGAATGGTCCTAGCATCCCAAAGACGATAGTCCGGGGAGTCGAGGTCGACCCAGAGTTCAGAGAGTTGCCGCGAGAGTTGATGCTTCGGCAGCTGACAGGGTACTTGTAAGTGCGCATGGTTTGCTTCTGTTGAAGCATGAGTTGGTGCTTGTTCTCATCAAAAGTAATGGTCAAGGAACCTGCCGTTGTTAGTTTTGGAAATTTCTGAAACAAGACCACATCCATTAGTAATCACAAGAATATAATGATCATAAAATGGGAAATTCTATGGTTTTGTCTTTTCAAATTGCTAGAGGGGCATGACCCAAGCGACATGAAGAAGGCAAAAAAAGCCATAGATGGTAGAATTGTTCTGATCGTAAGTATGGTGAGCCCAGAACGATCATCCCAGTGACTGCTAAAAGCAATTGTGAACCTAAATTCGACTTATCGAGAAGCAAAGCTTGCTCGAGGTAAGAAGAATATAAGGTTGAAGTTACAAATGTGTCGGTCGCGAATACAGTAAACCCTGAAAGGGCGTACCAGTATTGCTAGGCACAAATGTTTGCAGATCGCATCTATGAGATGGCATTCTCTGTTTTGAAATGTCAAGATTGGTTTCATCAAAGAGAGCAAGTGGTATTCCAAACTAAACACGGGCTTAACGATTTTCGCGAGCGCCAGTGCCCAGAAGGGAAGAGACCAAAATTCCTCAAATCTGAATCCAAAAATGACGAGATTTTTTTTAAAAGGCCAAGATCGGGTTCATCAAAGATAGCAAAAGGCATTCCAATCTGAACACGGGCTTAACGATTTCCGCGAGCGCCAATGCTCAGAAGGGAAGAGACCAAAATTTCTCAGATCTGAACCCAAAATGACGGAAGTTTTTTTTTTTTTTGAAGATTTTTTTTAATATTTTTTTTTAAAAAATATTTTAAAATATTTTATTTTGAATTTCTTTTTATTTTTTATTTAAAAGACGAGAGAGTACACATAAGCCTCCTAACCCGGTCTTATGAAATCTCAATTGATAGAATTGCCCCCAGGTAAGGATAGGATTACTTAATGAACCCGTTTGGAGGACCCTTGCCTTGAACAGTCAAGCTGTCTCCACACTCTAGACAAGGCATTTCTTGAATCAACCATGATCAAAGAACGCAATTGGTTTAACCTTAGTGGTCTATGTCTTTTTTTTATCCTAAATAGACTCATCGAAAAGAAACGATGGCCCAATCCTTGATCCGAACGCGGGCTCAATGATTTTCACGAGCGCCAGCGCCCAGAAGGGAAAGGATCAAAGTTTCTCAGTTTTGAATCCAAAACAAGAAATTTGATTTTTTTGAAAATTATATATATTAATATCTCTAATGAACTCATTGAAGAGAAACAATGGCCCAAAACCTTATTCGAACATGCTCAACATTTCTGTAAGCACGATGAGTGATATGAGAGGATCAAAGTTTCTTAATTTTGAATCCAAACTGAGAAATCTGATTTTTTTGATTTTTTTTTAGATCTCTAATGAACTCATTGAAGAGAAACAATGGCCCAAAACCTTATTTGAACAAGCTCAACATTTCTGCAAGCACGATGAAAGATAAGAGAGGATCAAAATTTCTTAATTTTGAATCCAAACTGAGAAATCTGATTTTTTTGATTTTTTTAGATCTCTAATGAACTCAACGAAGAGAAATGATGACCCAAAACCTTATTCGAACAGGCTCAACATTTCTGCAAGTACGATGAATGATAGGAGAGGATCGAAGTTTCTCAATTTTGAATCCAAACTGAGAAATCTGATTTTTTTTAAAAGAGAGAGAGTGGAAATAAACTAAGAATTAGAAATTTCCAAAAAATCCCATCTCATATTTAGATGCGAAATCTAACATAGGCCACCAACTAGAAAGTAGCCAAGTAATCCAGGAAAGAAGTATAAGCATAGAGCAAAAGATATGATATGCAAATATTTCATTTCCAAGCATCATGTTCTCAAATGAACGAGTCCCACCGGGTGTGCCAGCATGATGGACCGCGCTTCTGCTCGGTGCTACCGAGGTTGGCGGATGTGGGAGTCCGTTTGATCCGACCCTTTAGCGCCCGGGGGCAAAGGCGTGCATCAACATTTTTTTGTGTGTGGGTGTGCCAGATTTTCTATTTTACTTGGAATTACAAATGATGATCCGGAGATCAACCTTCGCAAGTAAAATGGAAATCAACTTCTTTCAAGTTTTCCATTGCACATATATTTAAGAAAAGAGACATTTTCTTGATTTGCCGTGAAAGGCGATTTTTTGGCATTTATAGCCGATTTTTTGCGTTTATAGCCGATTTTGGCGTTTATAGCCGATTTACAATTCCTATCAATAATGAAAGACAAGAGTTGTGATTTTTGTCTCTTTTAGAAAAATACAAACTACAATAAAAAGCAAGAAAATGAGGATCTAACTTCTCAGGAGATTGTGGGGGACTCATTCAGATTGACGGTCGCAAGCCATGTGTGGACTTCGCCATCATCCATGCAGATGAAAACAGATGATGCTCTTGATTCGCTTGGCTTGGCTATAACCTCAGATCTTTAGAGGACAAAGACCAAGAGGATGTCCTATGTCCAATAAAAAGCTAAGTAGACAGGCTGAAAAGCCACGTCTAAGCCATTGGAGGCAGAAGGAGAAGGCAATGACCTTGGGGGGGGGGGGGGTGGTACCCCCAAGGGACTTTTGTACCTTATAGTGGTGGTCGGTGCAAAACTTTCGCAGAGTTTTCTCTCTTTCTTTCTCTGAATTTTCTGTGCTTTTTTCTGATCTGGGATCTATGTTTGGGAGTGGTTTTTTTTTTTTGGATCTTTGATGATTCTCCCGATCTGGAATTCTTTGAAATGCTCTCCTATTATAGGCCTTTGATAGCCATTTAGGAGAGTTTATGGGCTTTAAAGCTACATAATGGGAGGAGTTACAAGATTTAATTCTTTTATTTCGTAACTCCTGGACCTTGGCTTCAGATTGGCCAATGGAGGTTGAGGGAATTTAGTAGCCTTTAATCACCATGATGGGAGGAGTTTCATGGGTTAAATGCCATGAATCAATTGACTTGTAACTCCTGGATGCTTGCTTCTGATTGGGCCGTCCAAAGAAATGAATTAATGACTGCAATAAAGCTAGTCAATTAATTGCATTAAGTAGTCGCCGAGCAGTTGAAGAGTCGAGGGCCGTGCCGCGTCTTTTGGGATTCTTCTGGCGATGATCATCGATGGATCTTCATGTAGATCGACAACGGATGACCATGTAACTTCAGCCATTGATTGCCAACAGCGGGTCGGTGCCATCTGTCCTGTCGATTTCTCGATCAATCGGGTAGAAAGCACACTTTTTTGGTTGACCGGTTGACGATCAGTATTGATTTTGATACTCTTGAAGACGGACCCGTGATTTTGACGGATGCCGAATGATTTGGTGCCTCAAAAGTATGGATTTTGGAAAATCACAGGAGTTAGACGCTTCGAAACGCAAAAAAAGACAGAAAACGGGCCTCTCCGGGGGAAATCCAGAGACTCGGAGCTCCATGGTCGCCGGCAACCTTGGCCCAGGGTCGCAGGGCCAGGGTCGCGGGCTGCGACCCTGGTGGGATTTTTCCCCTTTTGGTCTCGTTTTACGGCCGTTTTGAGGTCTTTTCCAATTTTTTTTTCTTCTGTATTATTCTTGACATTTTTGCACATTTGTTGGCTTGATTTCCCTGTAGAAAACTTGATGAGAATCCTTGCATTTTAGAGTGAGAAATTTCCAATTTTCTGAGAAAGTCGAAGACTTTGAAGCGTAGAGCTGCCGATTTTTCGTCAGAAGATGAAATTGGGTCAAACGATGTCGGAATGACCTGAAATTTGAGGTGAAGCCTCCTGAGAAATAAATAAGACCAACCATAGGATTTTCTTTGATTTTCGAAGCCGTATGGGGTCCTGTCGCCAGTAGACTTGATTTTGTCGCGAGGAAGATGTTGTGCCTTGATGTGCGGTCAACCGATGTCCGATTGACTTGAATTTTGACACGGAACCTATTAGAGTCATATTGAGATGATCCATAGGCTCTGTCTTGGAAACCATGGTCTCAAGGAGCTTCACCGCCGAGAGGCCTGATTTGGCTTCCGAGAGTCAAAGTTTGGTCAAATGTTGCTGAAATGACCTGAAACTTGACGTGTGGCCCTTTGTAAGCATCTTGAAGCCAACCATGTGCTCTGTCTGATGGGTGATGGCCTTGGTGGTTCTCACCGTCGAAAGGCTTGATTTAGCTGTTTGAGGGTTGATGGAGGGTCAAACGTTGTCGGTTTGACTCGGAACTTGATGTAGAGCCTTTTGGATGTATTTTGAGACTATCCATAGGCTCTGATCGAAGATTTGGTGTCTCCGATGCTTTCGCCGCCGAGAGCTCCTATTCAGTTATCAGAGAAGCGAAGTTAGGCCAAATGATTTTGAAATGACCCGAAACTTCTTGTGTACTCCTCTTTTGGTTGTCTTGAAGGATCTTGCAGTTTTTGTTTGATTCTGACAAGATTTGACTTTTGGAAGTAGCATTGCCTATTTATAGTAGGCTGCAGCTTCTTGTAGTTTTCTTGATGTTGGAAAGGCAAAGTGACACATTTTTTTTTATGTCAACAGCTATCATTTGAAGGATGACCGTGAAGCCTAAAATGGCTTGCGACCGTCAATCTGAACGAGTCCCCGTAATCTATTGTGAAGTTATATTCCCTTTTCTTTTTTCTTATTGTATTTGTATTTTTAAAGAGACACAAAAAATCACAAGTCCTGTCTTTTTTTTTATTAGAATTGTAAATCATCTCTCATGGCAAACCCAAAATCGACTTTCGTGGCAAGCAAATGAAATTTTCCTTTCACAGCATTCAAAATTCAAATTATGTCTCTTTTTTTAACACATGCAATAAAAGTTAGGAAAAAGTTTTTTTTTTCTTTTCTACATGAAAAGGTTGATCTACATATCGCCGCTTGTTATTTTCCAGTAGATTAAAACTTGGCATACCCGTACACAAAAGAAAACGCGGTTGTTCGCTCCTCTCCGATCACGAAAGGGTTGGGCCCCATGGATTCTCACATCCACTGACCCCAGTAGTCCCGAAATGATCCGCGAACACCCTCTTCCTCTTTTCCCTCTCTTCTAGATTGGTTTTAGTTTTAGTTCTCCACTTTGTATTTTCTAATTTTGTTTAAAGGTAGTATTGGGCCTTGTCCAAGCAAGACTTAGTCTTAAGAGAAGCTTGTATATATTGAATAACATATTAATGAACGATAAATCTTTCTTCGGTGCAATGGCTGGCTAAGCTTGTGATTAAGGCTATGGTATGAAGCTAAGTTTCTATTCTCTTTTTAATTGAGTTATGCTTTGCTTGTTCATGTTACTGATTTATTGATTAATATGCTTATCTTCATACCAGTCGGTGCCTTCCATGTATAGTTCTCAATATTGAAATATGTCTTTGATCGTTTCATACTTATGTTTGAAAGGCCATTTTAGGACTGTGTTTTCTTTAATGAGTTATGCTTATACTTGATGGGTGATGCTTAAATAATTTTAGTACTTTGATGAAGGGAAGGGGGTCTTGGCTTTTTGCATATTTTTGTTAGCAAAAAAAAATTTTTCCCTAAAATGAGAGAAACTGGATCTTTAAAGTTATATCATCCCAATCTTGATGCATTGATTTGGTCTTGATATGAAGCAAATGATTGAACAATTTGAGGTTTTTTTTTTATGAGAAAGGGGATTTTTTTATTATTTAGTGAATTCCTATGCCTTGATATGTTTTATCATTCGTGTAGTTGTATATTGTTATTTGTTTGTTTTTGTTATTAATTTTAGGCAAAATTAGCGAAAGGTCCCTATAAGTGAATGTATCCAGTCTCCAGTCCAAGGAAAAACTTTTTAAGGCTTATGGTCCACTCAGCAAGGCTGTTTGTTGCCATAGGTCCCTACATCCACATGATCATATATTTCAAGATTGATATGCCCTTTTAATCGTTTTTGGCATAAAATTTTAAATTTTCAAATTTCAAATCTCTCATCTTCATCTCTTTCTCGATTTCTCTATTCAACTGTTACACACCCAAAATAGGAAGAAGAAGAACAAGATATACGATGATGGCAGGCAAGTGTGAGTTTATACCCATTTAAGAACCAGAGGAGTCACGTGATGGTGTTCATGGTGTGTGTTGGGCCACGACTCTTTTTGACCGTATGTGATGAAGTAGTACGAGGTACGTACCAAGAGAATCATGGGATTGATCACCGTATGTGATGGCCGTCGTTCTTCGCTCCCTCCCTTCTTCTCCTTCAAGACCCACCAGGACCCGCTCGAATGCGCCGATTGCTTGTCCGAGTTTGAAGATGGTGAGAATGATCGCCTTTTTCCCAAATGCAATCACAGATTCCACAGAGGGCAGTTGCTGCCCAGCCATCACCGAGGAGAACGAGAAGGCCGACTTTCCCATCCATTTTCCTCCAAACCTTCCGGAAGGATGAAGAGTGACCACCACCAGCAACGCTACTGTCTGTGAATTTTGTAGTCCCCAAATCTGGGAGTTGCTGTAGCCGGAGAATACAGTTATTGCCAGTGCTCCATCGTCACTGCATCACGACATTAGAGGTGAAGAGCAAGCCAGCAGGGTTGCTTGGTTAATTCCCTAGGTTCTTTTTGCACAGTAGTGTCTGAATCTGTTGCAGAGATCAGATCGAAACCGAACCTAGTTGAAGAAGAGGCAGTTTTTCAGGCCAGTTTACGGATCAGGTCCTACCCAACCCACTTCACAGAAACTCCATCCGTTTCTGCTGCGCCCTGCCTGCCGTGGACGAATGAGGAAGCATTGGTTCTGGTTTTGATTCCAGAACCAGAACGTGAAGAAGACAACCCAGTTCTCTGGGTGTTTTGGTCCAGGTCTAGGTCGGGTCAGGTCAAGCCGACCCAGTCCACGCAAATTTATCTAGTTAGTCAAATTTATCTTAGTTTTTGTAAAATTTATCTGAGTTTTTGTCAAAATTATCTGTCTTCTTTCATACTTCTCTATGTTTTTTGGCAAATTTATATAAGTTTTTGTCAAATTTATCTGAGTTTTTGTCAAATTTATCTGAGTTGTTGCCAAATTTATCTGAGTTTTGTTCAAATTTATCTGAGTTTTCGTCAAATTTATCTAAGTGTTGTTCAAATTTCTCTATTTTCTGTCATATTTCTTTGTATTTTTGGTAAATTTATCTGAGTTTTTTTCAAAATTATCTGAGTTTTTGGTAAATTTATCTGAGTTTTGTTCAAATTTATCCAAGTTTTTGTCAAATTTATCTGAGTGTTGTTCAAATTTATCTGTTTTCTGTCATATTTCTTTGTATTTTTGGTAAATTTATCTGATTTTTTTTTCAAAATTTATCTGAGTTTTTTAGCAAATTTATTTACGTTTTTTTTAAATCTATATGCGTTTTTTAAATTTATTTGCGTCTTTTGAAATATATTTATGTCTTTTCAAGTTTCTTGCATTTTTTAAAATTATTGCATTTTTTAAAATTTATTTTCGTTATTTTAAATTTATTTGCATTTTTTAAAATTTTCTTTGGATCTTTTGAGATTTATTTGAGTCTTTTGAAATTTACTTGGATATTTTGAAACTTATTTGCATCTTTTTAAATTTATTGTATTTTTTATTATATATTTCTTTTTTTAATTTATTTCATTTTTTGAAATTATTTCATTTTTTAAAATTTATTTTCGTTATTTTGAAATTCATTTTTGTGTTTTTAGAATTTATTTGAAAATATGGGGATTCCATTAATCGTGGGCAATTAAATGTTAGTTGACCATTATTAATGGGATATCCCACCAATCATGGGATATGATTTAATGAAAGGGTAAACTAGACATTTCAGGTATGAAAATGTGTGACAGGGACCTTTGGCTCTATGACTTTTTTTGTGGATCTAAGACCATAAAGTGAAATGTTCAAGGACCCGTCGCCGAATGCCCCTTAATTTTATGCTCTTCATAAATACTAGTTCATAATCTACATTGGTTTTCTGAAATTAGAAAGTTCTTTTTAATTAGCTCCATGTGGGTTCGGGTCGTATTTGTCGTTATCTCAAAAAAGGCATTCGTGCACTTGCGGTGTATTATTGATCACATCACGAGACATGGGAGATGGTGTTGTTTCCATATAGTGTGAAGATAGTTGGATGCATGTGGGTCTACAACCGAGAAAGTGGGTCTGATTGGACCACAAATCTTTACACAGCTTGGCTGGGAGATAAAGGGTTCGACTAGCAGTTCAAGCATGATCTTGATGTGACCTTTGGTTCGGTGGCAAAAATCAACATCGTACAAGTGTTGATTGGCATCGCAGCAGCATAGGGTGGAAGCTCAAGCAGACGAAACTCAAGAGGTACTTTTCATCATGGGGGAGTTGACACGCAGATATATTTAAAGCAAAGACATGGTTTCGAAGACCTACAAGGGATAACACTGTAAGCATGAAAAATTCTTCATAGATTTAGATAGGAACTTGGAGTAATGATGCTAGGAGTCAGCACCGAGGGGAACTGTTGAAGTTATCGTCAACTTAGCACTCGCACCGGAGGGGTTGGGCCGCTGACGCTATGTAGGTTAGGATAATATTAGAAATACTACTATGAATATTCTTTTATCGTGTGATTATGTTTTCTATTTATGTTAGAACTCTATTTAGCAGATTGCTTTTGGTTATCTATTTATATTGGTTAACGTAATGCAATTTACATAGAATACAGTGATACAGAGTTAGTATTTTTTTTGTTCATCTTTTTCTCTCCCCCTTCTCCTTTAACACATCATTTTTGCATTTATCCTTTGCACCTACATCATAAGCATTTATTGCTAGCACATATAATATACAAATACAATGACAGACCCATAGATTTTCCTTGAGGAGGCCACCATATGTGGAAAAAAGAGGAGCCCATACATAAAAGGCAAAATTAGCGAAAGGTCCCTATAAGTGGATGTATCAAGTCTCCAGTCCAAGGAAAAAATTTTTAAGGCCTATGGTCCACTCAGCTAGACTGTTTATTGACATAGGTCCCTACATCCACATGATCACATATTTCAGGACTGATATGCCCTTTCAACCGTTTTAGGCATAAAATCTTGAAATTTCAAATTTCAAATCTTATATTATCCCTCTTCTTCTGCAACGAGCCTAGGTTTGTTTGGGTTTTTCGATCTCTGTTGGGCCACATTGATCGGGGTTTCGGAGACTCAAAGAAGAACAGAGGATCGGGTCTGTTGCAGCAAACTGATCGAAGAAGGAGAAATGGAAACACCATAACGGGAGAAGAAGGAAGGTGGGCCACAGGTTCTTGTGTGATCGACATCAACGGTCTGGAATCGCCATTAATGGTCTGGGATCGCCATCAATGATCATCAGCCTTCTCCAGCGAGGATGGATACTCTTCTACAATTGTCTTTTTCAGTGCAAATCCGGCAACGATCGTCAGCCTTCTCCAGCGAGGATGGCGATCAGCGATGGGCAATCTCTTCTTCCTCCGACCTTTTTTTTTTTGTTAGCTGCACAAGCGAAAATCTCTGATCTTCTGGTTTTAGCGCCTTAATCTGATCGAGGGTGATGCAGGCCCACCAATCATATCAGAGATTCCAAATCTCTTTCACCATTCTGTAATAGTTGAGAGCCCTCTTTGTGCCAAACATGCAACTTCGACTGCTTCTTCATCGGCGATAGCGCGACAAGACCGGTAACCGATTGCTCCGATCTTCTTCCACTAAAACCATGTGACCAGTTCATGTGTGTCTTGTACCCGAGAATTGCCGCCTGCTGCTGGTCTTTTGAATGGCGATTGGCAGCGACCAATCAAAAATAATCATCTGAGAAGAAAACGTTGACAGAAGATCCTGCAGGACTACAACCGCTGCCAGCCTCGTTGTCTTCTGGTTCTTGTAGCATAACCAGAATGGGAGAAGAAGAAGAAGGTGGGTCTGGGTTCTGGGTTCTGTAGCAGCTCCGGGTTGGTTCTATAGGGATTGGTGTATGCCCTAAAGCCCACTAGCTGCACTCTCATCTTTTGTTACTGGATACTTATTGGTTATTTAATGAAATGACTCTTTTCTGCTTAAACATGTATATATGTATGGTTGTATAAGGCCTATTGATTCTAGTAAATGAATTAGGTGTGTAGTGTCTACACACAGATAGGTCTAATTCATGGACACTGGAAACAACATATTTGTTCATAACTGAGAGATGGAGCTGGTCACTTCATCTTGGTATAAGTTATAGTGAGAGACTCTCCTGTATTCAGGGTGACTTACCTAAGTCATGGGAGGACTTTCCCGGATTTATCTCATTAGTGCATATGCAATGCATTGAACAGAACCATGGTAGGTGTGATCTCTAAAATAGTACTATCACAAAGAGAGATCAAGTCACCTCATGCTACTGAGTGACCAATGCTCTTAATCTTGAGCATTTGTGGATGAACTGACGAAGTCAAGTTCTTGTGCTTTAATTCACTATGGATGAGATTCTTTTCATGGGTCAACAACTCTGTGTTTTGGGTACTCGGACTTGATCAGTTGGGATGTGCAGATGCAATAAAGAATCTATGCCATCTAATGATGGAATGATCGTCCCCTTAGAATTATCCGATTAATCATCAAAATCTAAGATCTTAGTATACGGATGTTCCATATGGATATTGAACTTGTGGGTCGCTCCCTGAACCAAGAGAATGATATCCGGATGATGATTATGTTAAGGATATGAAGTTCTAAAGTTTAGATGTAATCGAGAAGGTTGATAGTACATGTGATAACCTGACTCGATTATGGATGTTACATGGAGGGGCATTCAGGTCATTACATTTAGTAGGTCGAAGACAACTGTCATTTTATGACAAGCTTATTATATTATATAGTTGTCCCTGGAGTTCAACCATAACTCTTTAGTGGAATGAGTTAAGGTTAAAATGGTCTTAATGTTGCTATGGGTTTAGCATAGACATTTTGGTCATTTTGGGAGCCAAGGGCAAATATGTCTTTTGATCCATTCTCTAGTCACTTTCTAAGATTGGCATGGTTTCCTAAAATGTTTAGATGACATTTGGATGAATTATTTTAGTGGAAAAATAGTTTTGAGTTTAAATTCAAATAGGCCTTTGATGGCATACATGAATTTAATTCTAGATAAATTATTTGTGGGCCATGGTGTGCATTAGTATGTGGGACGTCCATAATGGGATTTCCATGGGTAAGGTTTCCAATTTTGAGTAGGTCTCTCTACTTGGAAGGTTGGACTCCTCTTTGGATTAGTATTCCTATTAGAAAATTTCCTTTTTGAATTAGAAACTTAAATTAGTAAGTGTTGTGCAACTAGGATTACTAATTGCTAAAGTTTATGGGAAGTTCCTTAGTTTCCTTTTCTAATTGGAGTGTTTCTAAAAGGAAATAAATCTTTAGATTATACTTTCTTTTTAGGACATCTATGAGAATTAGAAGAGATGGTCTTTAAGGAAAGGATTCCAAAGTTTCTATAAAAGGAACCATTCACCCCCTTGGACGTCCTACACTATGATAAACAAGTCCCCACACGTCCAGCCCTTCTTCTTCTTCTTTGAAGAGAGCATAAGGTCTGAGATAGTTCTCAAAGTCCATCTAGAAACCTAGATTAAGATCCCACCATCTTAGCCAATCAGATTTGGAAGTGAAATAGAGAAGAAGATCAAAGGCAATACTACTGCAGAAAATTTCAGCAATTTGTTTGCTAATTGCAAGTCTTAGTTCGGCCCTTTAGATCTATTATTTCAGAGATTTGAAGTCTACAAATCTTCAAGGTAATAGTCTTCTTGGTTCTCCTTAAATTATACACTTGTTGGTCATGAATTCATGGAGTTCTTTTGCGATCACTATGGCTGATTTATGCTGCCCAAATCAGATTTTTTAAAATCTGTCATGTTACAAATCAGCCATGAACGTCTTCCGCTAGTGATGTTCAGAACTGAATCGTAATTTCTTTCAGGTTCTAGGTCAGGTTCAACCTGACTCATTTCAGAAGTCGGGTTGTTTTTTCGGCTGAGAAGGGAATTTATCTATTTTTTACCAAATTTATCTGAGTTGTTGTCAAATTTATCTGAGTTTTGTTCAAATTTATCTATTTTCTGTCATATTTCTTTGTGTTTTTGTCAAATTTATCTGAGTGTTGTTCAAATTTATCTATTTTCTATCATATTTCTTTGTGTTTTTGGTAAATTTATCTGAGTTTTTTAAAAAATCATTTGAGTTTTTAGTAAATTTATTTGAGTTTTGTTCAAATTTATCCGAGCTTTTGTCAATTTTATCTGAGTGTTGTTCAAATTTATATGTTTTCTGTCATATTTCTTTGTGTTTTTGGTAAATTTATCTGAGTTTTTCTCAAATTTTATCTGAGTTTTTTAGCAAATTTATTTACGTTTTTTTGAAATCTATATGCATTTCTTAAATTTATTTGCATCTTTTGAAAATTTTTTGTTTCTTTTCAAATTTATTGCGTTTTTTGAAATTATTGCATTTTTTAAAATTTATTTTCATTCTTTTAAATTTATTTGCATTTTTTGAAATTTTCTTTGGATCTTTTGAGATTTATTTGAGTCTTTTGAAATTTAATTATATTTTCTGAAATTTATTTGGATATTTTGAAACTTATTTACATCTTTTTAAATTTATTTACGTTATTTGATTATATATTCCTTTTTTTTAACTTATTATATTTTTTGAAATTATTTCATTTTTTAAAATTTATTTTCGTTACTTTGAAATTTATTTGTGTATTTTTTAGAATTTATTTGAAAATCTGGGATTTTCATTAATCGTGGGCAATTAAATGTTAGTTGGCCATTATTAATGGGATATCCCACCAATCATGGGTTATGATTGAAAAAAAAGGTAAATTAGATATTTTAGGTATGAAAAAGTGTGGGAGGGACCTTTGGCTCTATGACTTTTTTTTGTGGACCTTTGGCAATAAAGTGAAATGTTCAGGGACCCCTCGCCGAATGCCCCTACATAAAACACCCCCTCCCCTCCCGCACATATATATATAGTTGTTAAAGTACAATGGGCATGAAATCATATGCCTAGGTCAATCCCATCGAGGGTGCCTATAGTCACAAGTTGCCTATCAGACTGCAAATGCATGTTCAAACCTAGGTAAGGGGGTGTTGGATAACTGCATAATATAATATCAACAAGTTTTAATACTATAAGATCTCATTATCATAGAATAAAATAGTGTTATATTATTATATAGTGTCACTTATGGTGTTTGATAATTTTTACAAATTTCAATATACCTTTGAAGTGTTTGGCAATTTATAAAAAAACTCACAAGATGATATACTAAATAAAACATGGAACGAAAGTAACCAATTGACCCAATGCAGGACCCACTAATTTGTAATCACATGTGTTAATAATCATGGTAGGACCCACTATTGTTAAAAAATCACGAGATTAAATGTTAAAACCTTGAGATCTAAGCAACACTGTTTGATTAAGGTAGGTCCACCAAATGTTGATAGCCACAGTGTAATAAATCTAATGGTGATTATCACAAATGAGCCTATCTATTTTAAATTTTTTTTTTTGGTAAAACCTTATCTAATGTCAATGATCATTGATGAATCAATCTATCTATGAGAAATCATTGTGGGACCCATTTGATATTGGTAGTCATATTAACACAAAGGGAGCTATCAAATAGTGGGACCCATTTAATGATGACAAACTTCTAATTGCAATCACACAATTCAATCTTGGTAATTAATTAGAAACCCAGCTAATTTTTGTAGTATGGGACCCACCTAATGTTGGTAATCGCGATGAAAGGTCCTTAGTGTGACATTAGTAAGACCTTCCTAATATTGATAATTAAAAAGGGCTATGTAATTTGTAAGCATTGTGGGGAGTCATAGTTGCAATAAGGATTATTAATGTTAAAACTTATAGCGGGCCACTATAATTAATGGTTGCTCATGAGTTCTTTCGTATATAAAATAGATTTTTTAACAAAATATTATCTTATACGGCATATCCTTGAATAATATAATATGAAGGTTTTTAGAAGAAAGTAAGATATTGTACTATACTTTTTAAGTTTATCCAAACTCTTCCTTTCTTGGTGCATGGATTATATTATAAGCTAGTAGATAATATGACAAAATCTCTTGAAATATCTTGTTTCCAAACACCCCCTAACTATATGCAAATCTAATCCAGACTTTAGGATATATTTGTGTAAATGCTTTTCTATGGATAAAATGAGAAGAGCATAAATGATTTTCCACACGTACTACACTAAAATCCATCTCCAGAAAAAAGAGAAAAAAAAGAGAGATAAGACTTTTCTTCAATTCCATGGAAAAGACCTTTTCCAATGAAGGTGGGGATCGGACTTGGTTTTCCATGGATTTGGTTTTTTGTTGTGCCACATAAACGTTCCATTAGCTATTTAGCTCATTTAAACATTACTTAATGGGAGATTTATAAGGTGAGACAGAGACCGATATGTGAGCTCATCTTGTTTGCTAGAAAAAGGAAGAGCTTTAGATTTCCTTTTTTTCCATCAAGAATGTAGAGAGGCTCCAGAGCCGTCCCTGGGCTAAAGCCCAGGAAGCTGCCGCTTTAGGCCCCTAATTTTTGTCCATTTTTGGGGGTCCCAAATTTCTTTAGCCCATATAATATATAGGTCTATAAAAAATAAAAAAGGGCTGCACAAGACATGAGAAATAGCCCAATTTCTAAACAGCCCATTACAAAAGGGCCCTAAATTAATGATTTTGTGTTATATTTAAAAGTAAAAAAAATGGAAAAAAGAGTATGAAACTTTGGAAATTGGAAAGGATTAGGTCAGCTATTATAGAGTAGTTTTGGATGCCAATTCATTCGACTTCGGAGATCAAATATACCCCATCTCTCTCTCTCTCTCTCTCTCTCTCTCTCTCTCTCTCTCTCTCTCTCTCTCTCTCTCTCTCTCTCTCTCTCTCTCTCTCTCTCTCTCTCTCTCCTTATTCACAATCAAAACTAGGTCTCCTTATTCACAATTAAAATTGGGTTTTTGGACTGCTAAACCGTTTTCGACTTTCCGTTTATGTGTTTCACCGCTTTGTGCCGACGAGCCGGGAAGAGAATCAGGTGATTGAACATTCTCTCCTTTCCAAGTTTCAAAGAATATTTTTAAAATGAGCCATTATTTTTTTTTTTATTTGTTCTTTTAATCTTTTTGACTTTTAAGGGGACAAGACTATTGATTAACATATTGTTTTTTTGTTAAATAAAAATCTGTTGTATACATAAACTCAATATAAAAATAAAAGGATAAGAAAAGGTACCACTAAGTCTAACCACAATATCAATTGAATCAAATGATCTTTCGCTTATTACGAAAAAAAAAATCAGTTGAGTCATCACATTATGAAAATACAAATAATTTGTAAATGGGTTATGTTTGGCAAATTTGTTGACTGTTGTTTATTTGATTTAATGATTTACAGATGCTCTTATGGTGTTGATTGAGTTATAGATGCTGGCCTAGCAATCTATTGTTTTGCAACCTCGGTAATTTTACCTAAATTTGAAGCTTTTGAATTTGGATTGATCGTTGGTTCTTGAGTTCTGCATTAAATTGTTTCCTAGAATCATGCATCCTAGAAAGTACCTTTCAGGGACTGAAAAAAGAAAAAAATAATAAAAAGTCGATGCACTTATTCAATCTCAATCAGGAGCTCTTGATAAGTTTGTTCTTGCTAAGAAACAAACAGATGATTCAGTTCTAGTTGAAAATTTTGAGGATGAAGAATTTATAGATTCAGTAAATGAAGAGCATGAAGAGACACTTGATGAGGAAATTAATCAGTGGATTAATGAAAATGACAATGAGAATGATGGTAGTCAGCATGAAGACTAAAATGTAGAATTTCAGCCTTCAAATGTTGATGATCCGAGTAATTGGGATAAGATGGATCAGAATTTACGAGACTTTTTAGTAGAAAGGGGTCCTAAAAGAAGAGTTGACGATGTCAATTATCCTAAAGATAATCTTAATAGACACTTCTCTACCACACACTACATCCGGCATTTATCCAATGGAGAGAAACATGATAGAAAGTGGCTTGTATATTTGGATGTTTTGGATAAAGCATTTTGTTTTTGTTGTAAGTTGTTTAAGGAAGAGGGGAACAAAACTTTATTGGCTAATGATGGACTTAGAGATTGGAGAAATATTGGTAAAAGGTTAAAAAGTCATGAAAGTAGTAATGAGCATCTCACGTGCATGAGTAAATGGATTGAATTAGATATGAGATTGCACAAGAATGAAACCATTGATAAAAGCGTGCAAGAACAAATCAATAGAGAGAAAGAACATTGGAAAAGGGTGTTGCGAAGGATAATGGCTGTGGTGAAAACACTTGCAAAAAATAATTTAGCTTTTCGTGGGGACAATGAGAAGATTTATCAAGAGAGGAATGAAAGTTTTTTAAGCATAATTGATATGATTGCTGAATTTGATCCAACAATGCAAGAGCACCTTTGGCGAATTGAAAGTGGTGAGGTTCATTACTATTATCTTAGCCCCAAAATTCAAAATGAATTGATACAATTGTTAGTGTGTGAGATTAAGAATGCAATCATTGCAAGAATCAAAGAAGCAAAATATTTCTCGATTATAGTTGATTGTACTCCGGATGTAAGCCATGAAGAACAAATGTCTCTTGTGATTCGTTGTGTGGATGATTCAACAAGTCCAATAAAGGTGAAAGAATTCTTTTTAGAATTTTTAAAGGTGGAAGAGACAACGAGGTTAGGGCTTTTCAATGTACTTCAAGAAGTGTTGAGTACTCTTGAACTTGATTTTGATAATATAAGAGGACAAGGATATGACAATGGATCTAATATGAAAGGAAAACACAATGGTGTACAAAATAGGGTACTCAACATAAATTCTAGAGCATTCTATACATCTTGTGGCTGTCATAGTCTTAACCTTGCAGTTTGTGATATGGCCAACTCTTGTCCTAAGGCTACATCTTTATTTGGAGTGGTACAACGAATATACTTGTTATTTTCATCTTCACCAAAGAGGTGGAAAGTGTTGAAAGATAATGTAGAAGGTCTCATTGTCAAGCCATTGTCGGAAGGTTTTTCAAAACGAAAACATGCACATAGATGTTGTTGTTGATCAGTCGAAAGGGCTTATTGTATTTATTGAAAAGTATAAAGAAATTGGATTTATAGAGGCCAAGCTAAAGAGGTTGCAGCTAGAATGAATGTTGAGTCGGCATCTCAAGAAAAACGAATCACATATAGAAAGAAGCAATTTAACGAGAACAATAGTGAAAAGGCGACACAGTCAGTTGAAGAATCTTTAAGACTAAAGTATTTCTTATATATTATAGATCAAGCTCTTTCATCACTTCAAAGCCGGTTTGAACAGTTTCAAGTATATGTGAAAACTTTTGGATTTTTGTTTGATTTGAAGGATTTAAATGCTACCAATGATGAAGCTTTGATGTCCTATTGTGCTAATCTTGAAACTAATCTTGAAACTTTTTTGAGCAAGGATGTGCTTTCTGATATTGATGAGAGAGACTTATTTTCAGAATTGAAAGTGTTGAAAGAAGTTTTGCCAAAAGAAACAACAAAACCAATTGATGTGCTCAATTATTTGAAGGTGATGGATGGTTGTTTTCCCAATACATGGATTGCATACAGAATATTGCTAGCTATACCAGTTACAAATGCCTCTAGGGAAAGAAGTTTTTAAAAGTTAAAGTTGATCAAGTCTTAACTTCGGTCAACCATGTCACAGGAAATATTGAATGGATTAGCTATGTTGTCAATTGAGAAGGTCATGGTTGATAATATTGATTACGCAGCTTTGATTAGTACATTTACAGCAAAAAATGCTAGAAGAGTAGTGTTTAAATGAATTTGAAGTGATTTAATGACTATTGATTTTTTTATATATATGTTTTGAATTTTGGTAATGATTAATTTATGACCCATTTTTTTTAAGCTAATTTTCGTGTACAATATGTAAGGGGGCCCCCTTTGAAATCTTTGCTTTAGGCCCCAAAAATCTCAGGGCCGGCGCTGAGAGGCTCTCATAAATATGAAAAAGTTATTGGCTCTTGGTTGTTTGACATGGAAATGATGATCAGAAATCATATTCTTGCTTAATAAATTTACTCAAGGGCACCTCAATTATATCCTTTTAACTTACAAGTAAGTTTTAGTTGAGGGTCTCAACTCTCAAGTGAACCCACGCCAACAGGGTTGAATCATAATATATTCACTAAGTGTCCACTTTGGAATTCTCAAAATCCTTGTTCTGTTTTCAATTGTTTGCAGTCCAGAGTGTTAGAAATTGTATGGCTCGTCACGATTCATGCCATTGGAATACGCATGGGATTAAACATTTGATAAGCCAAAGAGGCAATCTCCCCATCAAAGTCTCAATCCATGTCCCTGAGAAAGTTTGGAATGAGATCCAACTCAGTTTGGTCGTTAAAAATACCAATTCCAGTGGAAGATGTTGAGGCATCCGGAGTAGTGGTTGACTGCAACAAAGCCAAACCATTGGGATTGCCATTTAAAAGGAGATCAAAATCTTAGTTTGATGAACATACATCAATTGACAAGAGCAGGCAACTCCATGGGGCTAGCACAGAGAGGGGTCCAAATGAAGTGGAGAACTCGATTTTTCTTTTCTTCCCTTGAAGGACAGTCCTAGCCTGACATATCTATCTATATTACTATAGGGATGTATACACTTCATGAGAATTCCTGGAGGAGGACACCTGGCATGTCTTGGAGAGGGACACATGGCAGCAGCCATCCTAGAATGGTGTTCTACTAGAAAATAGAAATTGCTCAACCATAATTATCCTAAAACCTCTCCATAATTATCCTAAAATCTCTCAATCTATTATCAACCATAATTATCCTAAAATCTCTCCATAATTATCCTAAACTCTCTCAATGAGATCCCTATTACCAACCATAATTATCCTAAAATCTCTCCATAACATCTCTCCATAAAGCCATACTCCTAAAACCCATAGACACGTCTTCTATCTCCATCTCTCTCTTCAAGGTCCTAAAACCCATATGCACGTCTTCTCTCTTCAAGGTCAGTTCTTTCTATCTCTAGATTCAATAATTTGTTTGATTTTCTCTCTCTATGCACAGATCTGAAAACATATTAAACTTGCACAGATCTGATAGGTCCTCCAGTAAAGCACTCTCATTGTAGTTTAAGTATTTTTATCATCTTCCGCTTTCACAGTTAGGATGTTTGTGAATCTTGCATGGTGTTTGTGAATCTTTCGTCAATGTATTTCTTTGCTTTAAAATAAGCAAGTTGCATGGTTCCTTTTAAATACCCAAAAAAAAAAATGTTTCATGGTTCCTAAATTCACATTTTCTTTTTGAATTTCAATGAAAAGAGGCGGTTCTACAAATAAGTAATGGCAGGGGCATTAATTACCCTTTCATGAAGAAATTCTACACACTACCCGTTTCAAAATGGACATTAATTACTGCCCCTAAATAATATCTAACTTATCAATTGATGCACATTAATTACTGCCCCTAAATAATATCTAACTTATCAATTGATGCGACATGTGTGGGCTTCCAAGTAGACATAATTAATAGCCAATAAACTTGCTTCCTAACCATTTGATTGGTCTGGTATGGCCATTTGTTCACATATGATCAAGATTCGAATCATCTAAGTGTTTTTGAAGCGCCAGATAATTTATATTCCCTACTTAAATGAATAAATCAAAATTTAAGTATATGGGTTATATTAATATATAGATCACTTAGGTGCCATTTGGGCCTAGGGGTGTTCATGGATCAGCCCAGCCCAGCCCAGCCCAGCTCGGTTTGGCCTGGGCTTGAGCCTTAGTTTTTGGTACTTGGGTCGGGCTCAAACTATTTATTTCAGCCTGTTTAATGAATAGGCCAGCCTTGGATCCAGTGGCATAGAGCCCAAAACCGACTTGGCTGAAAAAATATTTACATGTAGAATACATAGTATGGGAATCGAACCCATGACACCTCAACGGTGGATATGATCTCAAAGGGAGAATCACGGCCAAAACACTTCGAATCATCTAAGTGTTTTTGAAGCGCCAGATAATTTATATTCCCTACTTAAACGAATAAATCAAAATTTAAGTAAACGGGTTATATTAATATATAGATCACTTAGGTGCCATTTGGGCCTAGGGGTGTTCATGGATCAAGCCAGCCCAGCCCAGCCCGGCTCGGTTTGGCCTGGGCTTGAGCCTTAGTTTTTGGTACTTGGGTCGGGCTCAAACTATTTATTTCAGTCTTTTTAATGAATTGGCCAGGCTTGGATCCAGTGGCATAGAGCCCAAAACCGACCCGGCTGAAAAAATATTTACATATAGAATACATAGTATGGGAATCGAACCCATGACATCTCAACGGTGGATATGATCTCAAAGGGAGAATCACGGCCAAATCACTTGAGCTAAGACTTGACAATTGGCCAACTTCGAATCATCTAAGTGTTTTTGAAGCGCCAGATAATTTATATTCCCTACTTAAATGAATAAATCAAAATTTAAGAAAACGGGTTATATTAATATATAGATCACTTAGGTGCCATTTGGGCCTAGGGGTGTTCATGGATCAGGCCAGCCCAGCCCAGCCCAGCCCAGCTCGGTTTGGCCTGGGCTTGAGCCTTAGTATTTGGTACTTGGGTCAGGCTCAAACTATTTATTTCAGCATGTTTAATTTATAGGCCAGGCTTGGATCCAGTGGCATAGAGCCCAAAACCGACCCGGCTGAAAAAATATTTACATGTAGAATACATAATATGGGAATCGAACCCATGACAACAATCTCTTTGCCAACTGTTAAGCAAAAAGGAACCAACCATGAGCAGAGGAGGTAATGTGCAAATGACTTGAAAATTGAAACCATGATTGAATGATAAAACAGTGTTATTGGTGTGGTTGTTTGCCCATCAGGCTACAAGAAAAAGAAACCAAGACCACATCATCCAAGAGTAAGTAACACAATATGGAGTGGAACCCATTTCTCATATTTGGTTATAGAAAATTTCAAGTTCAATTGTCAGCAGATTTGAGGGAAAAAAAGTAGTCACAGACACCCATGTCTTATGAGAACAGTTTCATAAAAAGAGAGATTTGTAATTGAACATTAGAGGACATTGGGATGAGAGAAATACAAGATGATAGATAAGAGAGATAGCCACCCAAAAGATAGAAGAGATGAAAGAAGATGAGCACCTGTTAGAGGACATTGGGATGAGAGAAATACAAGATGATAGATAAGAGAGACAACCACCCAAAAGAAGGTAGAAGAGATGAAATAAGATGACATCCTCCTTGGCCGGTACATGACATCCATGCTAAAATCAAGACTAATTTCGTAGACATGAGGGAATTAGAAGAAATGTTGGAAGATATCGAGTTAGACCTTATAACAATAAATGTTTTAGACGATTTAGATGATGGACTGGAAAAAAACAACAATGAGATATGAAAGTCAATCTCCATATTCCAAGTAAAAAAGTCCTCTTATGATGACTTCTACGATAGTTTCAATTGATTATTTACCATTAACATAATAATTTCTTAATTATTAACATAGTTTTTATATGCCTACAGGTCCACTGCGAAGCACTTGAAAGATGGATTTACAATTACTCGGCATTAATATTTTATTTGATATTGTTAGTGTCCTAATTTGCACATATTTATTGTCTTTTCATTTGTATAAATCGTACGAATGTGTATATTGTGAACCTCGTGTTATTGAAGCTACATTTACTTGCTTTATTCTGTTGTTTTATTGTTAATATGTCTTCAGTTTAATATTTTTTACACGTGCTCGGGCTACATCAAACTCAATGTACAACTTGTGTAAAGAATAAAACATCTGGAAAAAAAAATAAAAAATATATCAAATTAGCAACAAAAAGAAGGACACATAAAGGTTTACTAATTAATAAATTTAATAAAAATAATATGTATAAGTCTGTGCATCTGGTGGTTCTGTGGTCCGTGCATAGCACGGGGATTTACTAGTTTAACTCAATGGAATGTATATCTTGTGGAAATGACTGGACCTTGGTGTGAATTTTAGGTCTTTATAGGCTGGATTCAACCTCAATAATTTTAGACCTGATTAATAAATGGGCAAGTTGGACATAATTTTCTTTAGCCCAGCCGTAATTCCGTCTTTCCAACTTCCAGAAATGAGAATTTCACTTAATGATAGAACAGCAAGATTGCTTTGTTCATCAAGTTTCCTTTGGCACGCCAAACAGCAGAGGAAAGAATTATCGAATTTAGACCATGAACATTTTCTAATCACGTGAGGAAACTTGTCACAATCATGCGAGGTTGGGCTTCGGCACCTACTTTTTTTCTTCTAAAAAAAAAATGCTGTGGCCGCATTTTTTTTTTACATTGGTAATGAATATTTTTAATTCATACTCAATGCCCTTCTAGAACGGAGGTAAAAGTAAAAGATTGAAGTTAAGGATCGGCCATCAAATTATCTCCTCTTTATGTCTTTTCATGAAAGGGGCTAAAAGTGAATGAATAAACATAAAAATTAAATTTCTCCGAGTTCAGATCCCCGGTTTCATAGAAATTGGGAGATATTGTTTCACCCGATCCACATTCGCCACCCATTCAAAATCTTATCCTTGATTTTTTTTTATTCCAAGGAAGCAATTTAGATGGTGCATTAACTGGTATAAAAATTTGTATAGGTGGCGAATGTGGATTGGATGAAACAGGCCGAACTCAATTTCCCCCTATTGATGAGCATGAAAGAATTGCATTAAAAAACTATTTTAAAAATTAGATATGCTTTCAATTGGTCTGGGAAAGAAATGTAAATTGCTTAAAATAAAGGTAAAATTAGCGAAAGGTCCCTATAAGTGAATGTATCCAGCCTCCAGTCCAAGGAAAAACTTTTTAAGGCATATGGTCCACTCAGCTGGACTGTTTGTTGCCATAGGTCCCTAAATCCACATGATCATATATTTCAGGACTGATATGCCCTTTTAACCGTTTTTGGCATAAAATTTTAAAATTTCAAATTTCAAATTTCAAATCTCTCATCTTCATCTCTTTCTCGATTTCTCTATTCAACTGTTACACACCCAAAATAGGAAGAAGAAGAACAAGATATATGAGGCTGGCAGACAAGTGTGAGTTTATACCCATTTAAGAACCAGAGGAGTCACGTGATGGTGTTCATGGTGTGTGTTGGGCCACGTCTCTTTCTGACCATATGTGATGAAGCACTATGAGGTACGAACCGAGAGAATCATGGGATTGATCACCGTATGTGATGGCCGCCGTTCTTCGCTCCCTCCCTTCTTCTCCTCCAAGACCCACTAGGACCCGCTCGAATGCACCGATTGCTTGTCCGAGTCTGAAGATGGTGAGAAGGATCGTCTTCTTCCCAAATGCAATCACAGATTCCACAGAGGGTGGGTGCTGCCCAGCCATCGCCGAGGAGAACGAGAAGGCCGACTTTCCCATCCATCTTTCCTCCAAACCTTCCAGAAGGATGAAGAGTGACCACCACCAGCAACGCTACTGTCGGTGAATTTCGTCGTCCCCAGATCTGGGAGTTGCTGTAGCCGAAGAAGACAGTTATCGCCAGTGCTCCGTCGTCGCTGCATCACGACATTGGAGGTGAAGAGCAAGCCAGTAGGGTTGCTTGGTTAATTTCCTGGGTTCTTTTTGCACTGTAGTGTCTGAATCTGTTGAAGAGATCAAATCGAAACAGAACCTAGTTGAAGAAGAGGCAGTTGTAGGCCAGTTTACGGATCAGGTCCTACCCAACCCACTTTACAGAAACTCCGTCCATTTCTGTCGCGCCCTGCCTGCCGTGGACGAAGGAGGAAGCACTGGTTCTGGTTTTGATTCCAGAACCAGAACGTGAAGAAGACAACCCAGTTCTCTGGGTCTTTTGGTCCAGGTCTAGGTCGGGTCAGGTCAGACTGACCCAGTCCACGCAAATTTATCTATTTAGTCAAATTTATCTTAGTTTTTGTGAAATTTATCTGAGTTTTTGTCAAATTTATCTGTCTTCTTTCATACTTCTCTATGTTTTTGGCAAATTTATATAAGTTTTTGTCAAATTTATCTGAGTTGTTGTCAAATTTATCTGAGTTTTATTCAAATTTATCTGAGCTTTCGTCAAATTTATCTGAGTGTTGTTCAAATTTATCTGTTTTCTGTCATATTTTTTTTTGTGTTTTTGGTAAATTTCTTTGAGTTTTTTTTCAAAAATTATCTGAGTTTTTGAAAAATTTATCTGAGTTTTGTTCAAATTTATCCAAGTTTTTGTCAAATTTATCTGAGTGTTGTTCAAATTTATCTGTTTTCTGTCATTTTTCTTTGTGTTTTTGGTAAATTTATCTGAGTTTTTTTCAAAATTTATGCGATTTTTTTAGCAAACTTATTTACGTTTTTTTTTAAATCTATATGCATTTTTTAAATTTATTTACGTCTTTTGAAATATATTTGTGTCTTTTCAAATTTATTGCGTTTTATGAAATTATTGCATTTTTTAAAATTTATTTGCATTTTTTAAAATTTCTTTGGATCTTTTGAGATTTATTTGAGTCTTTTGAAATTTATTTATATTTTCTGAAATTTACTCTGATATTTTGAAACTTATTTGCATCTTTTTAAATTTATTTGCATTTTTTATTATATATTTCTTTTTTTAATTTATTGCATTTTTTGAAATTATTTCATTTTTTAAAATTTATTTTCGTTATTTTGAAATTTATTTTTGCGTTTTTAGAATTTATTTGAAAATCTGGGGATTCCATTAATCATGGGCAATTAAATGTTAGTTGGCCATTATTAATGGGATATCCCACTAATCATGATATATGATTTAAAGAAAGGGTAAAGTAGACATTTCAGGTATGAAAAAGTGTGAGAGAGACCTTTGGCTCTATGACTTTTTTTGGATCTAAGGCCATAAAGTGAAATGTTCAGGGACCCGTCGCCGAATGCCCCTAAAATAAATGAGTTTTTACCAAAAGCATCCTCAAATATCCCCTATACCTCCGAAAGCATCCTTAAATACATGTAATGCTCAAAAGCATCTTATACAACACACTCTGATTTTTTTCCGGACCAAATTACACCTCTAACCCCTTTCTTGCGACATCGAGACTTGATTTGGCACGTTAAAGTATTTTGAGGCTAGTTCAACCCCTTTCTCATGACATCTAGACTCGTTTCTCGAGACATTAAGACTTTATTTGGCGCATTGCAGTATTTCTAGGCTAGTTATATCTAGATCTAAGGGCTAATGAGAAAAGGAAAAAAAATCAACTAGCGGTTCGAGAATTGAAAAAAAAAAAAAAAAGAGCCTAGAAATATTTCAAAGTACCAAATCAAGTTTCAATGTCACGAAATTAAGTGTCAATGTTGCGAGAAAGGGGTTGAACTAACCTCGAAATACTTCAATGTGCCATGCCAAATTAAGTCTCGATGTACCGAGAAAGGGGTTGAACTAGCATCGAAATACTTCAAGTGCCCCACCAAATCAAGTCTTGATGTTGCGAAATCAAGTCTCAATATCACGGGAAAGGGGTTAAACTAGCCTTGAAATACTTTATCGTGCCAAATCAAGTCTCATTGTCGCAAGAAAGGGGTTGGAGGGGAAATTTGGTCCGGAAAAAAATCAGAGTATGTTGTATAAGATGCTTTTGGTAGAAACCCCTAAAATAAATTGCAAATCTCACTTTCAAATTTTTTTTTTTTTAAATACGAGAATCATTCAACGGGCCCATAACATTGTTAAATATTTCTAGTTTTCCTCTTGATCTAGTTTGATGGACTCCATATAATAGTTGTTTAAACTAGCAAGAAAGGATCAAAATTGAATGGAAACTTGGGCATATCTCCATAGGGTCCTCAACTTTTTTAAGATTTTACATGGGATGTCGTCTTTTAAATTTTTTCAATTGGTAGTTTTGTCTTTTTCCTACTTTTGACCCTCCTCACTTTTGCTATACAACCAAGTAATAAAATTACAAGAGAATCTAGGGTAGAATTGTCTTTTTATTTCTTAAAAAGAAAGTCATCTTTAGTGAGATTTAGTGTAGAATTGTTTGGTTATTACTTATTACATACGAATATGCTATTGGAAGTAGGAGTGCACAAAAATCCGCTGATCCGTAAAATCAATCCAATCCGTGGGTTTTTAGCTGAACCGAAAGAAAACAGATTAGTGACGGATTGAAAATATTGGAATCCATTAGCAACGAATCGGTGACGGATTTCACCCTCAATCCATAGATTCAATCCGATCCGATCCGATCCATTGACATTAAATACAAAAAAAAAAAAAGAAAACTTAAGGGCTCTAAATATAAGTTAAGAGGTCTAAATATAAAAGGAAAAAACTTCAGGGGTCAAAATGCAATTCACTTTTATATATAAGTATAACAAATGAAACCCTAGACCAAATTTCACCCTAGCCTCGAGTGCATACTTTTCATATTTTCTTTAACTTAGATTCAACGGTTTGAACAGATTAAACCAATCCGATCCAGTTCTCGACGGATCAGTTTTTAACAGCCACGGATTGGTGACGGATTTCAAATCCATCAATTCGTAGGTAATGGATTGGTGACAAATTTGACATGATCCACACCAATCTAATCTGTATACACCCCTAATTGGAAGGATGTCTTAATATTCATGAAGAAATTTTATACGGTGACTTTTTTTGAACGAAGATTTCTTCACGTTATCAATTCTCTCTCTTCTTTTTGTTAGCTCAAGCCACCTCCCCTTTTAGGCTTATTTTTTGAATAATGTTTCTAAGAAAGTCTTATATTTTAATATATTATTACTCTTAAGCCCTGGCCTTTGTTGCTGGTATAAACATTAAAGAAGTCAATATAGTTGGATGTGTGCCATTCACATCATAGGGCAAACATAGTATCATTTAACAATCCTATCCCAAACCAATAACCATTTGTTATCAGCAAAAACTTCAAGATACGTGCACTCATTTTTATGCAGAACTTTCGGTCCCGAATACATAAGACTCTCTAGAAGCAGCCGTCTAAACTAATGAGCAGGCTAAGGGATTAATTGTGCAAGCTGTGGAAATGAAACTGCAGAAAATTTTCCATTATCTGCAGTTTGGCCCAAGCAAGGAACTCGAAAATAAAGCTTGTCATGTGATTGATTTATTTATTTTAACATGGGAGGAATGGTAAAACATTATTGTCTTCTTTCTCTATTTTTTTTTAATCAATAGGAATGACAAACTATCCTAATCCTAAACTACGATATCAAGGCTCATCCTTGGGTGCTCCACATCATTGCTTCACGTTCCCATTATAGTGCTCTGCAATGCACTTCCACGGTTGTGTTGTTTTGTCTTAAATTTCATTCCAGGAGGAACATATTTTTTTTGTGCCCAGTCTTTTCTCTTGGCCGGTTAACTATGATACCATCTTAAAATTTCTTCAGCTACCATTCCTACCAAACTCTAAGCATTAGTTAGTAGAGCCAACGTAAATACTTTTTAATACTCTCCTTCGAGTGGAACCCACTCCTTAACATTCCGCAGTCTGCTTTGACATCACTACCACTATAGAAGGTGCTCTCACATCAGTACTTTCGTGGGAATGAGATGCCCTTGCCACTGGCTGTCTCACGACTCCCACTAATGTTGATTTTTCATTTTTCTACCACTGAGTGAAATTCTCATTTCTAAGGATAAGGGTTGAAATTTGATAACTGCCCTACCAATGAGTTTCCCCTTCAAGATTGAACATGTGCAGTAATTTGGGGACAGGATGGAGCTTGTATTTCAGAGGACTCAGCATACTTTAACTCCTTGTAGCTCAAATATAAGTACTAGCACTATAGCAACAGATATAAGTACAGAAATAGGGAGGTCAATGGATCTCCGAAGGTTCCAACTCAGAAAATCAGAGAGCAAACCGTCATTTTGACTTGGTTGATAATCGGGTACAGGTCTAGGTCCAGTATGGCCTTTGTAATCTGACTCCTAGATTCATTTATTTCTTACAAGCATGCTACATGATATCACAGCAGTGAATGACTCCTATCTTAATAAAGTTTCAGTATATACTTATTCAGAGTTCTGGGCCCAATAGAGTTCCATTGGAGTCAGGCACAGGTCCAGATATATAAATCTTATTGGTCTAACTATTTGAGAAGCCAATTGTTCTGGAAATTTGGAATTCATCATTCTCTTTAATCTTTCCATATACTACAGGTACCCGAATTTGGTTACATGTCTGCCATTAACCCACCCCCAACTTAGGCTCTGTTTTCATCTCTAAGGGCTAGAATCATCATACAGGTGTGGCGATCGATAGCACTATGAGTTGCCAACAGGCATGAACTCAGTGTGAGATCCATAAAACAAAGCTTACCAGCTCTTACATTAATGATCCTCACTAATGCATTCTCACCCACAAACCTCCCCTCACAAGATGGAGATGTTGTTGTCTAGTTAATTAATGTATTATTGATATCATTGCCAATGCATAAAAAAGGATAATCACCATGAAAAACTAGGAGGGAAGGGGAGGGAGAGAGAGCACGTGTACATGGACCCATCGTATCTACCGTCAGGATCACATGAACATAGTCACAACATGCGGAGAACATTGCACCCCAGCAAACCATACAATTGAAGAGGCTCAAATACCATGCACTTCAGAATCATAACTTCGTAAGCCTATACCAAGCATGGGTGCTATAAACAGGTTCAAAAAATACCCAAGATAAATACAAGCTATTGCCAAATTACAGTTGTATACAACATACATAATTTGAACATGGGAGAATCAGTTAAAGATTTCAACTATTTACTATGATGATTGGCCCACTTCCAACAACCTAAAAACAAAACTCCTTGAGAAGAAACAACAGAAATAACAGGCACACATCGCAGTACCTCACACACATCTATCACATGCACTTCAATTATTATTATTTTTTAATAGAAGGAAGAGAACTACTAGAAGAAGATTCAGTGATTATACCCCCTTTGCTACCCCAAGCATCCTCAACTTCATAGTTTACTTGTTCTGTAGCAGTTGAAACAGAACTCTTGAACATCAATGCCACCTGACAAGTAAATCATTTATGCCATTGATCCAGGAAACCGCATGCCAAATCCATGTCTCATCTTTTCAACCCTGCTCAAATAAGTATCATGCTTCAATTCAATATAATGCAGTTATGGCACAGAAAAATTCCATTACAATTAGTTATACTTGGTTAAAAGTGATGGTAGAGAACACTGACGCAATACAGTTTTGGGCCGTAACGTCATGTTCATTTGCAATAAATCCTTAGAAACTGTAAAGTAAAAACACGAAATACAACTTTTAGAATCACTAGGAACCATCATCCAAAAAAGAATTACAAGGCTTATCTGGGAACTTCCCTACTGAATTCTTTGGAATTCTTAGGAAAGGGGCTTAAATTAAAGGGAAATTCAAGGTTGGAGATCTAAAAGGTAAAAAAAATCCCATCTTCAAAGAAACGTAGGCACTGCTCAACTTATGAAACTGAGTCCTAGTATTGATGGTCCCTTGTAGATCTGCATCCTCGGACTCTTAATTCTCAGCTCTTTTGATAAAAGCCCATTCCTTCCTAGGAATTCTATAGTAGATGCCTTAATTCTGTAAAGAACCATTAAGCGATCGAAATAGAAATTTGCCTCACTCATCCCAGTCTGGATTCATTACCACATAGAAGCATCTCAACCCATTTCTAAAACAGCTTTACTATAGTTCCAGAACAGATTCCTAGCAAAAGATGGACATCCAGCCACAACTGATAGGCCCATCAAGATGTAGTTGCTTAACTTGCTTAACATAAGCAAGTCCCACAACACCAAGCTCAAATCGATGGAATAATGCTTCCTTGATGATATTGTTACACAGAAATGTGAACAGGTTCAACTGTTGAGTGATCAACAAGCATATAATCACCAGAAAAAATGGCCTAAAAAAAACAAAAGAGGAAGAAGAAGAAAAAGAAATGAAACAAGTTATACAAGAAGCCAAAACCAACACATATAGTAGGTTTTCAGGAAAATGAAACATTTAGTAGAGAAGCACTGTCATTGGTTATCCTGATTATTTTAGTTAGAAATCTTCATTTATCAGGGATGCATGCAGACATTATTCAGTTATTTAGCAACTCCATGGCTACCAAATTTCTCAACCTTCTGTTAACAACTGCATCTTAGCCATTTTTTTTTTCAGTAATTTTTATGAAATTATTGGCAGATTATATAGATCACCAATCATCTGTAATTTAACATACCAAAACCAAAACAAATTCCAACCTAACTACCGCTAACAGGGAATGTGACACTCCAATAAAACCATATAGACTACACATTACAATTTCATAAACTGATACAGAGAACCAACTTCTTGACATTTTATCAGATGCTGTAGAAACTAGTTACCACTGTGATGCAAGCAAACAATGTGCAAGTATCAATCATAGTAGGGGTACTGAAAACTGATTTCATGGTGACAAAAGAAGACAGCTAATCAATATTAGTTTTGTAAAATGGGCCAAATTGAGTGCTGGTTGTTAAAGGTAGCCCAATGTTTTTTTAGAGACCACATGTGAAAGGAGGTTACCCAGGTTAGAATGATTACAGTTTCTAACTCCCCCCACCCCTTAATAGAAACATATTTCAGCGTCTAACTTTGTTAGAACAAACACAATAATTTGGCTCTTTCCAGGAATCACTTGTGTTTTTGTATGGTTCTGCTCCCATATTTAGCATTAATCAAAATAGAAGATGCAACAAGATGAATAGCATATTGGAAAAAAACTATAACTAATGAGCTGTAAAAAATTACAATGAAAATGGTAGATATTATCAACAGGAAGAATGTTCAATTTTTTATACAATTACTTATCCAATTACGCATTATACAAGAGGAAAAGACAAAAATGTGCTTCTTTGCAGTCTGTAAGGACTTACGTTGGGGCAAGTTTGCCAAGATTCTCTAGCTCTTCACCAGAGGCCTCATCAAAAACTCTCCCAGAAATGTCAACAAGATAAGATTTATCCCTAGTAATTGGGAGTCCCCTGTCAGAAAGCAAATCCAAATCTTGTTGATGAAGCTCCCTTCCATTCACAAAAACACCAGTATCTCCACCTGAACAATTCTTGGGTATAGGATAATTGAACTCTTCAATAAATGGCTGCAAAATATATGAGGATGCTTCATTAACATATGAAGAAAATAAAATTCAATGGCACATGCACAATAAATAATGTCTTCATAGCTCTCACAGGAATTATGCCTAGACACTGATAGCCCATGGCGCCCCAGAATCCAGCCTGATAATCATACCTGGTTAGGGCAGGCATAAAAAAAAATAAAATATAAAAAAGGAAGAATATGAGCACTTCAAAAGAAAGAATGAAAAATTGACAAGTGCATAAAATACTATTCAGATAAAGAAACTTTTTAAATAATAAACAACATATGGCCAGTAGTGTCAGATCTGGATGCATCTCACAAACAATTCTCAAGATAGTTATGCCCATAGCAGATGAATAAGTTAGCATTTAAGTGTTTCCTACTACAAAGTTACAGCATGCTCAAAACTGACGACTTCTTTAAAACACCAAACACAACTTACCGGCTGCCTACATGTCATTGAAAACTAAACAAAAATGCAAGTGGGCAATGCATGCACATGTACAAAAAGTTTCACTCCAATTCAACAGCATGTTTTATTCAAATCTACTTATTGTGTATCATGCCATTGTTATCCAGAGAGGAACCAGTATTTTAGCAGCAAATTGCTTTCAAGCCCACATCATTTCCTGGTTGCTGAATTGAGTAACTGCAATGAAGTTTGACCAAAATGCATGAATTCATACACACAAACTTATCCATATCAATGTTTTTAAAACCAGACTGAACCAGCCAGCCTAATGGGGTTGACCCGGTACCACTACATGTTATAGTTCTCTTCAAGCAACAGCTAAATAACCATGTTATTCAACTGCCAAACTGTTAAAAGAACCCATTTTTCAGAAATAGGAACAGCAGTGGTGCACCATGATGGGGAAAAGACCACAATGATGATCAAATATTAACATGAACTTGGCCGCTGTCACAGGTTCTTTAGATTCTGAAGGAGTGGATTCTCACACACAAAGTCAGCCACTGTCTCATGATACCAAGCATGTCACCAATGGATATTGCTTTCACCTAATTATCCAAGGACTAAAGACCTGGCCAGAGAAATGGACCCATTCTTGGGTTCAGTTTAACAATAAGGCCCCGTTAGTTATGTAATTGAATTCCTAGGCATTCTAAGACTTGTATTTCTAAAAATGGTTAAAAACTAAAGAAACAAAGGTGAATATCCAAAAATGACCATCTACATCTAAATCTACATCTCCACCTTACAACCGTCACCGCTCACCTTTTAATAATCATTTCTTGGAGCCCATTTGCCCATGAATTCCTATGCATTCCATTCCATGCAAACATATTAAGATTCTAATGCAGATCCATGAATTGAGATCCCATTATAATAAGGTTAGATCATACTAATTTTCCAATGGAATTGTCACAAATATCAGTTCTAATCTTCCTTTTGAAACTTGAATCTGGAGTCTAATTTGGAAAATCAAGACATAACCAGATCTGAATCAGGGACCCTAAATAGCCAATTAATCTAGCTATACCCTTGATTCAACCCTTTAACTGCCTATCACTCAGGGAATGTTCGTTTGCATGAGTGAAGTGAAATAAAATTAAGGGTCAAATCAAAAGAAAGAGAAAGAAGAGGGAGTTGAGGGTAAAAGAACTAAATGACAAAAAAAATTTCACTCCTCCCCTTCATGTAAATTAGTGCCTTTTAATGTTTTTTTTGTCATTATTTGTCTTTATTTTCAATCCCTTCCTCTTACTTTTTCTCTTGATTTGAACACTTAATTTGATTTCATTTCAGCCATCATGCAACTAAACATGCCCTCAATGCTGGATAATGCTGAATTTTATTTCATTTCAGCAATCATGCAACTAAACATGCCCTCAATGCTGGATAATGCCGAGACTACACCTGGGCCACATTGTGGGATGTCAGGAACTAGGAACAGTAGTGATGCACCCTAGTAAAGTCGAAAACATGGTGGTGGTTAAATGTAACATGGAAATATCTGCTTTTCCAGTGCTCCAAGTGGCAACTTAGGATATGCTTCCCTCAAGGTTTTGTCACATTGTCCAGTTATGTCAATTGTTCATGCTTGATAGAAATTGGGAAATCCATGAGATAGCAGTAAGACCTATTAATGTCTTATGCAAATCTAAATGTTTGCAACAAAAAAACCACAAGGAGTGCAGGGGATTTGGTGGATAAAGGAATGCCATTGGAGATGAATTGTGCAAGTTCGCACAGAAACTGAAAATACCTTCCCTATCGAGAATTGAAGGGTAACAACTAGGAGATGGGGCATAGCAATAAAGATTTCGAAGGAAATAGCGAAAAGTAACATGCTGTACACTCGTACCTAAAAGAGTGTATAGTTCAATTAAATAAGGAAAAAAAAGAGTGATAAGGGTACATAGACCTAAATAAGGATAATTGGAAATGTGCAACTTATAAAGTTGGCGTCAAACATATGATGCCCACATACGGATATAGATACGGTCATTGATACGGGGATCGGGGATAGAACTCACTTTTAAAAATGTAGGACGTGGATATGAATATGGGTGTCCTAGTTTTCTTTCTTCTTTAGATCACTTTTGAATCAATGAAATCATCAGTGTTTACATTGTCAAATCTTTTATATTGAGTAGGAAAATTAGAAGAGCTATATGAAATAAAGGACTTGGTAAGTACAATATGTTAAACTTGTACCCTAGAAGCATCGGTGCAATATCGGGTACCAATGTAAGTGTCGTATCGGTCCAACACGGATACGTTGGGCTTGTACAAGTATCCGGGTATCATAGCATCAAATAGATGGAGCAACTAGCAAGGCTTCAATGATGATGATGATGATGATGATTAAGTACATTAGGAAATAAGTCAAACATTTATTGGATGGGATCAAATGGGAAAAAAAAAATTAAGAACAGGGGTTTTAACTAAAAAAAAAAAACTTAAACCTTTCAAAGATGACGGTGGGGGCAAACATTTCATATTGACGTCAAAGGGCCTCCCGCCAATTTCCACTAATTTTTTGACTTTCTTACCCATATCCCGTGATATCATGGGAGGTTGGAAAACCATGATAGTATGTTGGAATCCCCAACTTCAAAAAAATAAAATAAACCAGTTGTTTTATTTTCTTTTCTCTGTTTCAGTCTGTAGACGATGATGGAAAGTGGCCTTTCAAACTCTCCAATCATCTCAACTTGCGTTCGCTCTTTCCATTTCCAAGATTCTGATCACTTTTCAAAGAGCCTGCAACTCCTCTACATCCATGCGGGAGAAAACACCACATAGAGGTGGAAGAGAACATCGGTACCAGCCAGGAGAAATTCTAACACAAACTCAGGGAGTCTATTTTGATAATGGAAGCCGATAATGGTTTTAGTTGTTACATGTTGACACCAAGAGGTGGAAGGTATCATCTTTCTTCAAGCAGGCTTCGAGCTCTTTTGGCTATGTTAATGTTAGAAACCAATGCCAAGAGGTGGAAGGGATCATCTGTCATCCAGCAAGCTTCAAGCCTTTTTTGGCTTTTTAGTGTTGGAAACTGTAATACCTTGATTGTAGCCTCAAATTGGCAAGTAGAAACCAGCTTCTTTCTTACTGTGAGACAGAAGGTCAAAGATAGGATTGGCTTTTTGTGATCTGAGCTATTAATCAAGGTCATTTTTTGTCCTCGGCTATAGATGGAAACATAGAAAAAACACAAGTGGGTTTTTTTCTTAAAAAAGAGTTGGGGATTCTGAGATACAGCAATATCATGGTTTATTCAACATCCTGTGATATCATAGAATATGGGCAAAAAAGTTAAAAAAAAAAAAAAAAAAAAAAATTGTGGGAGGCCCTCTGACATGAATATGAAATGTTTGGGCCCTTTGCTATTTTTTAGGGGTTTAAACGGTCTTTTCCCATAAAATCCCTTAAATAAAAAACTGATAATGCTAGAGAAGAGAGTAACCGAACCTTTATTCCGAAACTTCATGTTTATCTTTCTGTTTTCTTTTTTATACTGAACAGGCTGTGACAATTTCTATGTTGAAGTATAAATTAAATTAATTTTGAAATTAAATAAAAAATAACAGAGGCAGCATTTACTAATTTAGTTCATGCAGTTGTATGCAAAATATTGTGCATTAAAGACATTTATAGTAAGAGATGTTACAAAAAAAAAAAAAAAAAAAAATCTCCTACAAACTGCTTAAATTGTTAGAATTTAGTAAAAACAACATGGAATAAAGCATGAACTCCATCTTTTAAATACAAACTTACAGGAAAAGATTAAGGGCTACAGGCCAGGAATATGCTCTTAAAAATTCTCTTAGTTTATTGCAGTGTGCATGCGGATGCATGAGAAAAACACAAAGTTCAATGTAGACGTGATTGTTAGTGTACACACCACAGATGCACATAATATTTGCATGTTAAGCACACAAAAATACACACAAGATATGCACATGATTCATGTATATACATATCAGTGATATCACACTTCTATACTCTTAAGCTAGTCAGGTTATCATACGAACCATAGAACTCAACATGTCTTATTGTAAATATTTAATTGCCATATGCAGAACCTACTTTTTTAGAACCATCATAAAAAATGCATGTAGCATATGTGAGACGAAATTACCAATATTGACCAGGGTGGATTTGTCCTGCTTTCTTCTCCGCCTTCCTAACTAAACGATCTGGTATAGGCTGACCATTAATTGAAACACTAGGTTGATCATTCTCCAATGATTGATTTGACCTACTAAAGTCTTTGAAGCTCTTCTTGATGAGCCCCACAAGGAAAGATTCACTGCCTTTGCGGAACTTACTCCGATCTTCTTTGCTTGCCTCCATAGAATCTTGAGAAATACCAGTATTTGGATACTCATTGTAGGAACAATCTATCTCAGTTGCCACTGATGCATCTTTCACAGAATTCTGTCTGATAGTGCCCTTACCTGAAAATACACTTTCTTGATCAGAGCGTTTACTACTGTTTCCTTTCCCAAACTTGTCTACAACTTGATTAGCTGGAGAGTGTTCAAAATGCTCTCGGAGACGCAAACCTGCTACTGGTGAAGATATATCCACCTTTAATGGATGCACCATAGAGTTTGACACATGAGCAATCATACTGTCAGGATGCTCCTCATCTTCAGAAGAAAAAGACGATGAAGAGAGTAGCCCTTGCCTGTTCTCAGACTCACTTAAGTTCAGCATGCTTTCCTTTCCCATCTGATCGTCACTAGCTAGAACAAAAGAAGGTGAAGAAATGGGTTTACCATATCCAGATTGGATGTTATAAATAGAGCTTTCATAATTATACAAATTAGAGTTTAGAGTCTCATTTGTTGCATAACCATTCAAACCTTCTTTCATTGCATCGCCTGGGTCATTATTATCAGCTTTAAGCAGCAAGTCCTCGGTCTGTGAAGCAAATGCAAAAACAAATCTTTTCCCGTCAAGGGTAAATGAGATTTGATTTGAGCATGCTCCACATCGCAGATTACACTGATTCCTTTCTCGCAATGAAAATTTCTGAGGAAGTTGCAGTAATTTTAAGCAATTACAACATGTTATGAATGGAGCGCCATCAGCTATAGGCCGACAACGACGCCGATTCCCCTTTGCAAGAACAGACCTCTGCTGTGGTTGTGACCTTCGAAAAGCACCCATATCATACTCAAGATCACTTGGCTTTCTCATATGCGGCTGTGGCTCAAAAGTATACAACTGAGCATTAGCATGGTTATAAACCCCTGGACCATATGTATTTGAATTGTCAAGACGGTAGAACATGTGATTTGTTGTAGCACTTGGCAATTGCTGATTGCAGAAAACAGTGGGGGAAATTTGTTGGGGCATTTGACAGTGTTTGGTGTAGCAATGCAAACCAGAGCAAGGGCGTTGTTGTTCATAGAAGCCATATGGAGGATGCAAGACGATGGGTTCTCTCCTGGGCACTTGAGGCCCAAATGATTCCCTGTACCCTGTAATATCATTAGGGGTACGCATTGGAGGATAACAGTCCTGCACATCCACATCATGCCTACCCATCAAAGGAACAGGTTGATCATTGTTCAAGTACAACGGTCTCCGAATTGGGTCATCTGGGTACAGGCTTCCATTGGCCACAGGGGCACCTTCTGTAGGCCAAACCTCATGTACATTATGAGAGTTTGGAGGAACCATCCTTCTGATTGCAGGAACCTTTTCTCTTGGGCTGTCTGATACATCACGAGATCTGCTAAGTTGGTTCCTCAGCTCATCTACCTTTCTCAGAAGCTCTGCTCGATCTTTCTCAAGGGTGAGTACCCTATCAGATTGGTTGAGGTTCTGATTCGTGTTCATCTCACGATTCTTATAAGCAGAACGAAGGTGGTGATTCGAGGGTCCTTCATCAGGATAAGGGCCATACCATGAGCCTTCAACTGCAGCTCTACATTCTCTAAGAAACGCCAATGACCCATCTCTCTTAGCAGCCCGCTGAAGCCCACTTTCCTCGTCATTTTCTTTTACATTTGCTTTAATCAATTCATCTGAATGAGAGTTGAAATTGTTTGAAGCGACCCAATTTTCAACAGGAGTTTTTGAGGGGCGCCTATATCTACCTTGATCATATCTAGAGGGCTCGGGTTCTTCAAACCCTCTGCTGCCACTACAATCATTTAGAATGTCCCTAATTTCGCCCCTAGACGACAAACTACTGCTCGAATTTTCCTTTCTTTCAGGCAAGACTCCCTCTTTTCTCCTGACTTCCACTCCATCACTCTTCCTTTCTGTCTCAGACATTTCATTCAAAACATCCCTCCCCTTCCCAGAAATACTGTCAGAATTATCACAAAACCTGACCTTTTCTTCATCAGATTTTTCCGAAGAAGTATCTGCTCTTGCAGATTGTTGGTTTTTTGCTGAAACAGAAGCGGGAGAAACCAAAACTTCTACATGAAAAAACTACTGGAGACCAAAACCAAAAAAGAAGACTCCATGAAAAAACTATAAAATGGGGGAAACCCAAAAGATGGATTGGTTACCTTGAAGGGTAGTATCGCAACCACCGCATCGATAGACAGGAATGTCAGGTAGCTCTGGAAGAAGCTTATGGCACTTGGGGCAACGAACTACTCGAACTTTCCCACCTTCCTCCATCTTCCACCCACAAAAAAAGAAACCCAAACCAAGAAACTTCAAAACAGAGCAATCTTCATGAAAAAGATCCCATTTTTCAAGCAAAAAGTATGCACCTTAAAGAAGCAGAGTAACCCTAAAACCCTTAAAAAACCCAAAAAATAAAAAAGACAGAAAGAAATCTGCCAAGTGGTATATAACATTAAATGCTGCCATTTCAATTGCAGTAGCGGAAAAAGGAAAGAAAACTTCTGTATCCATTGCATTATACAGGAAAATGGAAATCACAAGTCAAGAAAAACTCTATAAAGTAGGCATTTGGAGTTGCAGCTAGCCTTACATGTTCTTCTTCCTTCAGAGAGAGAGACAGAGAGAGAAGGCTTTGCCTTTTCAAGGTGTGGTTTTCCCAATAAAAGAGAAGGTTCAGCGGGTTCTATTTCCAAAGAAGAAGAAGGAAAAATAAGTAGAAAATGATCAAAAAGCGAAAGCAATGAAATGTCATAGTGAGAGAACAAGTCTTGCTTTGTGTTTTTCGCTACTTTTTCGGTTAACGAGTTGAGTCCTGCATCAAAATTGGCGCGATATGGCGCGAAGGACGGGCATCTAAACGTGGGGCCTGAACATGTGGATAGCTTGGGGCCAAATATTGATTCAACGGTGAAAAGGCACCGAGGGACTGAATTTGGCAGATCAGATCAGTTGGTTGATTACACTCTCTCCTTGGTTTGCATCAGAATCAATCACAAACTGATCTATAGTCATTAAATGGTTGTTAGTTTGATTTGGACTTGAATTCTCAACTTCTTATATATATCCGGTCCAAAAACCTCATTCTATATTATTCACACTTCAGCTGTTTTCTCCTAATGGAACTTATTTGATCATGAGTTTCATTTTATTTAATTCTTACGTATTCTAACGTAAACAAACAGATCCATATCTTTTTATTGTATTTGTTGGGAGTCCGGACTAGTGGGTTTCACTTAAGTGAAAATTCACGGGCTAATAAACCCTTAAAATTTAGCTGCCTTTTCTCCTTCAGTAGGCCAACATACTGGCTGCCAATAGCAAAATTTTCAACTCACTAAGAATGTTTCTCAGAGCCTGGGCCCTGCGACTTTTATATAAGGAATGTTTACTCAACACAACCGGGAAAAAAAAAAGTACCTAATTAAATTAGTGCTTGTGGGGCAGGTCGAATGCAACTTAGATTAATTTTTTTTTTTTTTAAGTTTGTTTTCTTCTGTTAGTGAGACTGTTTTGTTTTGTTAACTTATCTTTAATGGAAAGTTGACAATATTATTTTTTAGGTTACTAGCATTTTATTTTATTTTTGGTAGAAAGGTTACTAGCATTTGAAAGTACCATTTTTACCTTCATTTATGTACAATAGGTTTTTTAGATGGATTTAATGATAAATTGATAATTTTGGATTCTTATTGGTGGTGTTCCTGTTCACTTTTGTTTAATTTAAAGGATCAACTTGGGTTAGACCATGCACAAGTTTACACGCTAGGTATGCATGAATGCCTTCCTTATTCAGGCTGGACATGTTTGAGCTCAACTTTGAAGCCTGAAGGAAATTTGGAACTCTGATATGCTTGAATATAATTGATTCAATTAGATCCATTTGAAACATAGTAATCTCAATTAGTATTTTAAAAACAAAACTAACGAGAGTACAATCCCTAATTCTTATACGTTGCATGTGTATGTGGTCTTTTCTCAGGCATGTGCTGGCTTTCACTCCCACGTTGGTTAGGTCTGTCAAGAGTTTCACCACATTTGTGGGTACCAAAGAATAAAACAGTCAAATAGATCAAATTTTTAGGCCCAGCCAAGTCTCAGCTAGGTCAATACCAGGCCGGGCTTCACTTGCACAAGTTGCACCCAATAGATCAATTTCTGTATGTCACGCTCACCTACTTTGAGGAATGGAAGTCATCACAAATTATCACTGATCCTACCGTAAGTCAACCTTGGATCTTAGTTACAAAAGTTATGTATACAGTAAGAGTTTTTATTTAAAGGCCAATACTAGGTATAGGGTTGTAAATGGGTCCCCGATTCTCTAATTATCAGAATGTTTCGACTCGTTAGGATCCGGGTCTGGGTCCTTATTTTAGTCCCGATAAGAAAATGGTTCCGGTTCCAAATCCTTTTTTTTTAACCGATACCTAAACGGGTCCAGTTCCGGATCCACAGTGGCTCAGACCCGTGGACCCGGGACCCAGGACCCGACCCAATATACACTAACATAAGATAACTTTAGTATGTAAGAACAGAACCATTTTTACTTTTCTACATTAGGATTTTTTACTTTTCTACATCTCATTGCCGGTTTGGATGTGATTTCTGAGTTTTTGGTTAAAAGTGCATGTTATTGATAGACAAAATGTCATATTAGTGTTTGCAGGTACGTGATCCAATTTAAATATGGAAAAAGCATAATTTAAAAAAAAAATACAAGTATTAGTCTAGACCCGGAACCGGAACAAGACCCGCCTCACAAACGGTTCCAGTTCTGATTCTGATTCCCATTAATATTATCGATTCCGGTTCCACCCTGGATCCGGACCATAACCGACCCGTTTACAACCCTAATTAGGTAGTTGGATGGTTGTTTAAACTTGGACTTTGTTGCAGCAGCAGAACACTTATGTGGGACTTGGGTAGCACCAAAATCTACCTCATTCTTGATCCCCCAGTGTGTAAGACTCGTGCATACATTTGTAGGTCGAATGATGATCAAATGCCAGCCTAAGCAAATTCTCAACATTGTTTTGTCTTTTAGTTTGTTCTTGAAGAGCAAGTCAACAAAATATGGCATTTCAACTTCTTAATTTCCTTTTACCCCGTCAATTCGGCATTGCTCATATATCACTTTTAAGCACATAATTGTGTCTGTTTAATGCGGGAGAAAGTCTTTGTCCCAAGTTCTCTTAAGTGGGTCCCATATTTCGGCAAAAATATATAATAAGAAATATGTTTGGATATAATTGGATTTGGGTAGAAAAAAGTAAGGGAATCACGCAATGAAAGCAACACAAGGAGCTATCACTCGTGTTTCAACTTGCAAGGCCTCGAGAGGACTATTTATTTATAGCTATATTATATAAGCGAAATGCTCACTTACAAGCAGACTGCATAAGAACTTGTGGGATCCATATAAATGCAAGTCTATCATTGGAAGGAGAGTCGATTGTAAGGTTTCCTCATTGACAATAAAGATTTAAGAAATCAGCCCCATGAGATTCTCCTAGCCCTTGATTTAACAACTTTAAAATTTAATGACATTTAAACCGTAGATTTTTTTGAAATCCAATCTAATGGTGAGTGAAGGTTCACTTAGTGTAAAATTGAGCCTCATGCCAAATTAAAGGATAAAAAAGACTATCAAAGAGGTTGAACTGATGAAAGGTGGGCCCCATAGTGCTATAGCGCACTGGCAGCTGCTCATAGGAGAACATTTCTCATTATCACTGACAGAACCAGGGGCTGGTAGGGGCATGCCCTCAAAATTTCTAAAAACCCCAATAAGTTTAAAACTTTTTGAGCTTTTTGTATAAACCCCCCTAAGATTTGTAGAATTTGTAAATAGGCCCTTGAGGTTTTAATATTTACAAAATAGGCCCCTGCATTTTCATTTTAATACATTATCTGTCCCCAAAATCAATAGTCTTCTAACCATCATAGGTTTGTGGAGTGAAATGACATTTTTGTTATCTCTTTATTCCTTATATGCATAATTTCAAAAGCTTGGACTCAATTTTTTTTTATAAAGTATATAACATTAACAATTTAGTAGTAGGAGAGAATAACCCTATATATCTACGTTTATTGTTTTTATTAATACGGGACTCATTTCATTAAATCAACATTGATCATGACGACAATAACACATATACTTATAACTAGTTATGAATTTTCAATCCATACATGACCCACCTTTGGAATGAAAAAAGTTTCAAAATACATGATTAAGCTTCATATGTAGGGGTGCAGAAAGATATTAGGGGAATAGTCAAATGTAAAAAAAAAGTATTAGATTTTAGAATTTGTGAGGAGGTGGTGTTTGGCCCTATGTAAAAGAAATATTGGGGGGTGGGAAATGTTAAAAAAATATTAATTTTTAGAATGTGTAATGGGAGAGGGAATCTTAAACTTTTCTTAAACATGGGTAGGGCTTACGTCCCCAGGCCTTTGTACCTGGGTCCACCCCTGGTCATGTGCATGAGAAGGTTATTATTAAGAAAAATCATTGGGACATGAGATAAAATAATGGTATTTTTGTAAATAATAATATACAAATTTTTGTTTTATGGATGTAAGGGCAAAGTTGTCATTCATATAAAAATCCAGCACAAATCTCACGGTGGCTACCAATTCTTGTTAGGAATATTGATTTTAGGGACATGAAATGTATTAAAAAGAATAAAAGAGGGGCCTATTTATAAATATTAAAACCTCAGGGGCCTATTTACAAATTCTATAAATCTCAGGGGGGTCTATACAAAAAGCTCAAACTTTTTTATAATATTTACATATGCCCCCCCCCAAAATTAAAAAACAAAACCTGTTATAAAAGAGAGAGACCAAGAGAAAGAAGATTAGAGGGAGAAGAGAGAGCCTTTCTGATATCTCATTAACTGTGTTTAAATACATAGGGAGAGAGCCTATTTATAGGCAAAGTAAACTAAAAAGGAGGAACCCTAATTCTAACCCTATCTTATCACAAGTGGGCATCCACCCAAGATCCATATCTTATAACACTCCCCCTTGGATGACCACCATTTAATGACAGTTGCCTCATTAAAAACCTTGCTAAGGAAAACCCAGTGGGAAAAACCAAAGCGAAGGGAAAAAGAGTACAACATTCTTCAAGATCATTGAAATGGTGTTGGACGTGCATAATGCTGCCTCGTTAAAACCTTAACTAGGAAAACCCAGTGGGATAAAACCTAGGAAAGGAAAAAGAGTACAGCGCACAAATGTCCTGGGAAGCATACTTCAGGATGCTCCCTGATAAACTGCTCCCCCTGATGATTGCAACCATTTACATAGTTTGATGATGAACTCTTCGCATGCCAATCTCATATACAAACTTCTGGAATACTGATTTTGGCAAAGATTTGGTAAATAGATCAGCCAGGTTGTTACTCGAACAAACTTGTTTGCCTTCAATTTCATTGTTCTTCTGAAGTTCATGAGTGAAGAAGAACTTTGGTGCTATATGCTTAGTCTTGTCTCCTTTAATAAAACCTTCTCGAATTTGTTTTATGCATGCTTCATTATCTTCATAGATAACATTTGGGATACCTGCAATAGAAGGTAATTGACAAGAACTACGAACATGCTGAATCAAGGATCTTAGCCATACACATTCCCTACTGGCTTCATAAAGAGCCAAAATCTCAGCATGGTTAGAGGAGGTAGCTACCAGAGTCTGTTTAGTAGAACGCCAAGAAATGGCGGCATTACCATTTAGAAACACATAACCTGTCTGTGATCGACCCTTATGAGGATCAGAGAGATAACCTGAATCTGCATATCCTGTAAAACTGGAATCTATAGGATTATAAGAATAAAATATTCCTAAATCAGTTGTTCCACGCAAATATCGTAGGATATGTTTAATACCAACCCAGTGCCTTTGAGTTGGTGCGGAGCTATATCTGGCAAGTAGATTCACAGAAAATGCAATATCCGGTCTAGTGCATTGTGCTAAGTACATCAGGGCTCCAATAGCACTTAAGTATGGTACTTCTTGACCCAAAACTTTTTCATTTTTTTCAATAGGACGGTATGGATCTTTCTGTGTATCAAGAGACCGGACGACCATGGGTGTGCTTAATGGGTGTGCTTTGTCCATACCAAATCGTTTTAAAACCTTCTCGGTATAATTAGATTGATGGACCAACATCCCATTAGAATTTCTCTCGATTTGCAACCCGAGACAGAATCTTGTTTTTCCAAGGTCTTTCATTTCAAATTCTTTCTTTAAACAATCAGCAGTTTCTTCGAGCTCTTCTGGAGTCCCTACCAAATTGATATCATCCACATAAATTGCTAATATTGCAAATCCCTTCATGAATTTCTTTATAAATAGACACGGGCAAATAGGATCGTTTGCATACCCCTTTTTAGACAAGTATTCACTAAGACGATTGTACCACATTCTTCCGGATTGCTTCAGGCCGTACAATGATCGCCTCAATTGGATTGAGTATGTACTCCTTGGCTTTGCTTCAGGCAAAGGAAATCCTTCCGGGATTTTCATGTGAATTCTAGTGTCTAAGTCCCCATATAAGTAAGCAGTTACAACATCCATGAGTCGCATTTCTAGATTTTGAGAAACTGCTAAACTTATCAGATATCTGAAAGTTGTTGTATCTATGACAGGGGAGTATGTTTCCTCATAATCAATCCCAGGTTTCTGCAGGAAACCTTGTGCCACTAATCGTGCCTTATATCTGGTAATTTCATTCATTTCATTCCGTTTTCTTACAAACACCCACTTGTAACCTACAGGGTTAACATCTTTTGGGGTTTGTACTATAGGTCCGAACACACCACGTTTATTGAGAGACTCTAACTCTGCTTTGATGGCACTTTCCCATTTTGGCCAATCATTTCTTTGTCGACATTCATTTATAGAACGTGGTTCTGTGTCCCAATCATCATCATCATTTACCTTTGATATTTGTGTAGCTATCGCATATGCAAATGCGTCATCGATGACAATATCATTTCTATTCCATCTCTCTTTTGAATAATTGTAAAATATAGAGATCTCTTCATTATCCGGTACCGGTGCCTCTTCAGGGGCTTCCAAAGTCTCACCAGGGACTTCCATTATTCTAGAGAGAACGGATTTTGTCATAACCTCTTCAGGAGCGTTACGTGCCTCTTCGGGAGGAACCTCTTCAAGAGTGTTACGTGCCTCTTCGGGAGGACATGATGATGATTGCTCATTTCTCCTTTTCCGCGGAGCTGAGTCCTTTGAACCTATAGGTCTGCCACGCTTCTGGCGTATTGCAGATTCTTTTGCGGTTGTATTTTGACTTTGTCCTACAGGGACATTAATCCTGGCAGGTGTATTCATAGCGGGCACATGTGATTTTGTCACCTTTGCTGCATCGTTAAATGCATCAGGTAATCTGTTTGCAATTTCTTGTAAGTGCACAATTCTCCGGACTTCATTTTCACATTGTGAAGTTCGTGGATCCAAATGAGACAGAGTGGAAGTATTCCATGTTAATTCTCGCCGTTCTTCAGGAACAGGTCGTTCTACAGGAACTATGTTATCTCCCCCTAACGGCGGGAATATTGTCTCATCGAATTGACAATCTGGAAAACGAGCAGTGAAGACATCTCCTGTCATTGGTTCTAGATATCGAATAATTGAGGGAGAGTCATAACCTACATAGATTCCCAATCTACGTTGTGGTCCCATCTTAGTACGCTTAGGAGGTGGGATTGGGACTTGAACTGCACAACCAAACTTGCGCAAGTGAGAGATATTGGGTTGATGTCCGGATGTAAGTTGTGCAGGAGAAAATTGATGATAGGCTGTGGGTCGAAGTCGAATTAACATTGAAGCATGCAACACAGCATGTCCCCATGCACTAACTGACAATTTGGATTGCATCAGCAGAGTCCTAGAAATGAGTTGGATGCGCTTAATCATGGATTCAGCTAAGCCATTCTGGGTGTGGACATGGGGGACAGGATGTTCGACAACAATTCCTATAGATGAACAAAAATCATCAAAAACCTGTGATGTAAATTCTCCTGCATTGTCAAGTCTTATAGACTTAATGGGAGAATCAGGGAAATGAGCCCTAAGTTTGATTATTTGAGTTAATAGACGGGCAAATGCTATGTTCCTAGTTGAAAGTAGGCAAACATCAGACCAACGGGTGGAGGCATCAATCAAAACCATAAAATATCTAAAAGGTCCACTAGGGGGATTTATGGGTCCACAAATGTCACCTTGTATCATTTGCAGAAAGGATGGGGATTCGTATGCAACTTTAGCAAAAGAAGGTCGGGTGATTAATTTTCCTTGTGAACACGGTGTACATAAGTACCCACTAGGTAGGGTCAATTGATGGTTCTCTAAAGAATGCCCAAAGGAGTTATCTACAATTTTTCTCAACATAGTAGCCCCAGGGTGACCTAACCTATCATGCCAGAGCTGTAAAGTCTTCGGATCACTAAGCTTCGGGCTTAGTTTAAGCTTCGGGCTTAACTTTGTTGTTTTGCTCATAACCGAATGTGATTCAACATTTAAGATTGTCATGTAATATAACCCTGAGGAGAGTGCACTTAATTTTTCTAGTATTTGCTTCTGGCTTCCAATACTAGTAACAATGCATAAGAATTCCTTGTTACCTTCACTTACAGTCTCAATGTGGTACCCATTCATTCTGATGTCTTTGAAACTAATCAAGTTTCTTCGGGAACTATTTGAGAACAAAGCATCTTTAATGAATAAGTGGGTACCATTAGGTAACATTATGTGGGCTCTTCCGGAGCCTTCAATTATTTGCACAGGCCCAGCTATGGTTGATACCTTTCGTGGAATAAACATCAATTCTGAGAAAAATTTCTGATTTTTCAGAATGGTGTGTGTTGTGGCACTATCTACCAAACAAAGATTGTCCTCAGTTCCATGATCCATACCTTAAACAAAATAATAAAACAATATAACTATGCAATCATATGATAAAATTGAAATAATTAAACCATTCATTAGGACATGAAATAAATAAATAAAAAGAAGTTTAAGCAACATGCATCTCAAAAGAATAAAAAAAAATTTAAGTTTGTAAAGTTTATTGGCCTTCTAGACCATGCCAGGGGGTGATCCCTCCAATTGCCAAGATAAATAATTGTCCCCATTTATGTTAAGTGCTTTAAAGTCAATTTTAGCCAAATTTGACATCTTGCAAGAACTGTAATATGAAATATATATGAAGTTATCAGTGTGCATATAATGATAAAAAAAATATTAACATCAAAAGTAATTAAGAAAGGAATTTAAACATGGAAAAATAAAAATTTAACATGTTCTCATATTTGAGAATCAGAACTGCTGGTTCTGTCAAGACTTCAGGCTTGATTTAGAACTTCAGGTTCATAATACATGAAATTAGAACTTCAGGTTCTGTCAAATCTTCAGGTTTGGGGTAGAACGTCTGGTTCTAACAAGTGATCAGAACTTCTAGTTCTATCAAAAACTTCAGGTTTAATTTCATGGCTTTATAATTTATGTGGATTGTTGAATCAAAAAACTTCAGGTTTTGATTTATTGATACGAATCTTCAGGTTCATATCATTATTCCAACTTCTACTGGTCCATGAATATGTGAACTTCAGGTTCACTTTTAGAACTTCTGGTTCTCTTTCTTTTTTCTTTTTCTTTTTTTTTTTATAATCAATTTATAGCATTAATAAATTTAAATAAAAAAATCGTGCAAGATAATGAATAGTAACCAAACACTATAATGACAGTAAAATAAATATCATAAATTAATTTTATGTATTCTAATATGTTGGATTTGAACTATGGTTTGGATACTACTTACTGTATTTAAAGAAAAATATTACTCTTTTCTGAAATCCACGCTGGGAAGGATTTTGCGATGGAAATCCGCGCTGGGAAGGAATCCGCCCAGGGAATCTGCGATGGAAATCCGCACTGGGAAGGAATCTGGGATGGGAATCCGCGCTAGGAAGGAATCTGCATAGGGAATCCGCGATGAAAATCCGCGCAGGGAAGGAGTTTGCGATGAAAATCCACGCAGGGAATGATTTCTTCTCTTTGGGCAAGAAGACCTGGTTTTCTTCCTTCTCTTAGAGCTTCGTGCTGATAACGTGTTATAAAAGAGAGAGACCAAGAGAAAGAAGATTAGAGGGAGAAGAGAGAGCCTTTCTGATATCTCATTAACTGTGTTTAAATACATAGGGAGAGAGCCTATTTATAGGCAAAGTAAACTAAAAAGGAGGAACCCTAATTCTAACCCTATCTTATCACAAGTGGGCATCCACCCAAGATCCATATCTTATAACAAAACCCAATATATTTTGACAACTACACTCATTTTTATTTAGTCTCGATCCCCTCTTTCGTAGAAATAGGTGATGTTGTTTGATCCAATTCAAAATCGCCACCTGTATAAAGTCTTACGTTAGCTAATTGGCGAGTTTGGATTGGATGAAACAACACTCCTTATTTGTAGGAAAGAGTCCCAATTTCTTTTCATGTGTTATCACAAATGCGCCCAGCGTGTTGGAGTTCGCCGTCTCCACCCCCGAGCAAAAATTGTTAGATAGAGCCACTAATAGGCAAATAAAAAGAAAAACAACTAAGATCCCCAACTCAAGGTTTTTGACGTTCCATAATTTTGGCCTTCTCTTATCGGTAGTGGGTGGGCCCATCAGACTAGTTGTGCAGAATTTAGAGCCCACAAAGCAAGTGGGTATTCTTGGCTGATTTCATTAATTTGTTTTGATGTTCCATCACCTGCTATCAAGCTCACATCTGATTAACATTCATTACTTGTATGTGCTTTTGTGGGAGGAGCGAAAGAAGAAGGAAGAGTCCTTTTCATTGGAAAAGAATCAGAGACTTGCTTTCTCTGAAAAAAAGTCTGATAAAGCCGGGTTTTGGCTGTGTACTGAAACGAATGGGAGGGCCTCTCTCGCTTTTTACCGTTGAAAGATTCGACCATGATGTTCACAGTTCGCCTCCTTTGATTTTCTTTCATAAACCATGAGTCCGCCTGCTCTCAGAGATGAATTCCTAGGAACCTAAAAAGGTAAAATGGTTCCAAGTTCCAACCAATAATAATGTGAAGGGTACAAGGTGGAGGTATTTATTTTTCATCTCCTTGATTTATTTTGCCTACAAAAAGTAGACTATTTACAATTTTTTTCTTGTTTCTTCAATTTTAACCTCTTCATCTAGAATGCCAATTTTATGAGACTGAACTAGTCCCTTTGAGCGTGGGTGGATCCTTGGCAAATGTGATACTTATGGGACTATATAAGAGTATATTGGGATTTGAGCCAGTGTGATGAACCTAGGGTCATGACTCATGACAATGATGGTGGACATAGGGAATTGAAAGAGCTCTATGAGCCTATCAGTGTAAAAAATATCAAAACTGTTAGATTATTCTAATCCTTTGATCAATCCACCAATAAATAACCATTGGATGAATGTGAAATTTGGGGTTGCGCCAGTTATGGGGTGGTTATTATGTGTAAGGGTATAATCGCACCGGATCATTTCCAAGAAGATGAAGGGAACAGTGATTGTAGAAAGAAAAGCCCCAGTCAGGATCTTCAAACTCTCTCATTTGTAGTATGACACTATGACCCATTAGATAAGCAGGGCAGATTTTACTGACCACAATGTTAGTGGGGACTAATTAATGGCTGATTTAATTAGAAGATTATGATCCTTCTTGAAACGAATGGGTGGGGTTAAGAAAATTTGTAGCGGATATCCAAGTGCCAACATGAATTTGTTCACTACATTCCATCTCCCTCCACTTGCAGTCAAATTTGCTCATGCGGTCAAACGTGGAAAGGCTTCATTTGCTTTTCTAGAGGTCTAACAAGTAAGATTCGTTCAGTCGTTCTCCTGAGGGAAAAATTCAGCATTCGCTTTCTCACAGTTACGTCTGATAAAGCACAGTTCTTGCTACAGTTCTTGCTGTACCGAAAGTTACTGGAGAGCGTCTCTCTCCCCGTCTCCACCTCTCCCTCCTCAATACGCCCGTAAATTCCGCCACAAGGCAAAAGGGCTCGGCTTGAGGGCTTCTTCTCTGCTTCTGGAAAAAATGCCATTGGGAAAGGCTTGGATAATACCAGCTTGATCTGATCTTGTCTCCAACCCTTATATATGGGAGATATTCTTATGAGAGATATTTCTCACCTTATATGAAAAATAGGAGCGGAGCCCTCACATTTAAGTTGTTAGCATTGGATATGGATATGAATGCCCCCACCTTACCTCTCATAGTAAGATGAGAGCATCTCTCATAAGAGCATTTCCCTATATATAAATCCCCCCACCTCCATCCCCATGTGGGTCCCCAAGTGGGCCACACCACACACTTGAGCTTACATTATCCTAAACTTGAGCTTAGGGGAGCATTGCTCTTTATATATATATATATATATATAATTAAATGTCTTTTAAATCAACTGTTCTGGAGGGCCATGCTCCCTAATTAGAGATGCAGATGGGTTGATTCCGGCTGAAACAATACTGGACCTAAACTCGAAAATGTTATTAAATGATAAGTTGGTTCTGGCTTGAAACCTAGTTTGTTGGTTAATTCCCGACCAGTTCCAATAAGGTGACCCAAATCCGGTTCCGAAACCCATTCTAACTAGAGGACCAAGATCCGGTTCCAAAACCATTGGACTTCTTTTCCAGTTTTTTAATTTTTAATTCACTTAAAATATAGCTATCATTCAACTTAAAATATTGAATCAAGTCTACCACCTCTAGAATTAAATGTAGAAATGCCCAGCCAAAGTTGATTTTGAGCTACAATTTATGATATTAAAGACTCGTATGTGGGGTCGTGGGTCCACAAGTCAAAACCTGTGTGGACCGAGAGCATATCCATTTATCAATCATAACTTAAATTAGGTTTTGGACCTGGACCCGTTTGTGAATCACAACTTAAAACGAGCTCCAAATCTGATTTTTTATAGGTCAAAACCTTTGGATAATCAAAGAACCAGATATCCGTTTACATCCCTATCCTTGATAAAGAAAATGTGATTAGGTCGTGCAAATGATCCAAACAACAAGGTGGGTCCCGTCAATATCATCAATCACTATCCACAGCTCACATCATTATCAATCATAAATCACGCAATACATCCACCAAAAAAATGTCTTAACTTTACTGTGATAGAATACAATGGTAACTGGCACCGTCAAAGCATAATCCTTCTCAAGGGCATAGTGTTTGTGAAAGATCTAGATTAATGTTTACTAGGTTAGGTGCCGTAAACATAAGTAAAAGGATGTTTAGGACAATTTTCAAAGTTCTATGGGTGCTTGGACTATGGAAAGGGATATAGACCATGCAGGACATCTAAGAGATCTTTTGTTTGCGCTCATATATATATATATATATATATATATATATATATATATATATATATACCAGGCCGAGCCAAGGTAAACCCTTATCCTACATTCACATGTGCGGGCGGGGTGCCTAAACGAGCAAGAGGCGGACCTATAATTTTTAGTCCCTTTACCCTACCCTCAAGGGCCAGGGTCGGGCTAGGATCGGGCCAGGGCCAAAAGAAAGGAAGTTTCTTTTTCTTTAAAGAAAATAAATCTTTCCTATGCCACCACCGACTTTCAACTTAATGCGGATTCTCCTCCTTTATCCGGACTAGAGACTGGCAATGCAATGCAAAAGGGCAGCATGACAGATTTAAAATGTTTTTTTAATTGGAAGGCTAGTGGTGGGATACAATAATTTATATAGTTTAAAACATAAAGCATATAACAATAATTTTATAAATGATAATACATATAAAACAAATAGCAATAGTTCTTTATTTAATTATTCGATATTCTACTTTTAGAATATCTAAAAGATCAGCTAATGCATTATTATCATTGTATTGCTGCGAACGTATCCAATCTTGTGCACAAATTAAAACTTACCTACCGTCTCAATTTTTAAACAACTCTTATACTAGTCAAGTACTCTTCCTCCTGTACTAAATGCCAATTCAAAAGCAATTGTAGAAGCTGGAATTACTAAAATGTCACGAGCTATTTTTGAAAGAACTAAATATTTTGCTAAATTAGCTTCCTACCAATCCAATTTAATGAAATCTATAGATTTATCCCTTCGCTCCTCCAAATAAAAACTAATTCAGGTTTTTCTTCTAAAATAGTTGTTTGAGTCATTTATTCCTCAAACATTAAAAACTCATCTCCAAACATTGTAACCTTTTTTTTTTTACTAAATTGACTTTATCCACATTTGATAATGTCATGGTAGGTGTGATCAATTCAAGCCATATCATTCCAAGCATCTTCAAACTTAATATGGTTATATTGCTCTCAATATTTATCAAATTTCTCTTCATTTTTCAAGCCATGCATATTTCTACAAACTACACTAACTGACTTTTGTACTAATAAACTATGCATTCGAATCACTTTTGGTAACAAGAAATGAATAGATGGGTACTTCTTGAAAATTTTAAAGTAGCTTTATAAGAACTCTTCAAAAACTTCAGACTTTTATAAATTGAGGGTTGGGCCAAGCCCCCTTGGGCCAGATAAGTCAAGCCCTAGCTCAGCCCTCAAGATTGCGAGCTTTTCAAAAATAGGTCCCTATCCTACCATCGAGCTTTAGAACAAAAAAAAGAAACCCTCGCTTTGAGGGCTTTTGTGGGCCTAGCCTGGCCGGGCCGGGCCCCTTCATCAAAGGGCTGTATAGACATTCCTCCTGCAAAATTGCGCCAGTGCAGTCCAAAATATGGTATTTTTTTCTTGTAGACCCATCAACAACCATTTTCATTCCTGCGGGCCCCATATTTTGTAATCGAAATTGTTGAGTTTATTTATTGAACTAATTCACCCCACAATTTTGAAGCTAATTATTTTAAATATTCATAGATTTTAAGTAATTTGTGTAGAAGTCCAAGATAGATCTAATTTTGTACACATTTATAGGCCCCTAATTCATGATCGGAACCATCCAATATCTTTGTATTAGTGGTAAACATATAGGCAAATAATTTCAGATCTAAATACTTCATGGATTTTAAAAATTTTGTGAAAAATCCAAAAAACACAAATACATCTAAAACCACTAGATGTACTCATTTACTAATGTAAACATGGTGGTTTTGACATTAGGGTAATGTGTTTCACATTTATAATATTTTCATATGGGCAATTTACATATGTAAAGCCCATTTTTCTATTCCATACATAAAAGGCAAACAACCCTAAGAGTTATATTTAATTAGGAAGGTCGTGGTTAAAAAATATCTACCATTTTAGTGTTCGTACCGAGAAATGCAGGTGCCATATGCCCTTTTCGTCTGAAATCGCATAAGTTATGTGATATTGAATAAGAAACCTAACTTACTCACTATCATACAAAAACCACCTGTGAGGGTTTATTTCTTCAAAAAGTTTAGAAATTAGTGGTGAATTTTCTATCCATTAGTGTCAGGTCTACCGATTTATTTTGTGAGCCGTCCGTGATGCCCATGTTAGTCCATGATTGTTCCTTTTCTATCATACTCAATATAGATCATCCATTTTGCCCCAGCCTTGATTAGTGGGTAGGGACAAACCATGGGGCTACAATGTAATTTTTATGAAAAATTTATTTTGAATTTATGTTTTTTTCATGCTTCTGCAGAACAGCTAAGATTGGGCGATTTTGATTGTAAGCAAAATGGCTGCCCATGCCGAATGTGATGATCTTGACCACACTTCACATGGGACACCAATCAAAACACCCATCATTTGTTGAGCACTACGTGTCGTTCCTGCATTCTGAAAAACGCTTTGATCTGTGATATCAACCTTAGAAATTACATTCAATGGTCAACCAAATGGACTTAACTCTTGTAAGTGGCTACAAATTAGGGACTTGATTATAGAGGATTAGGATCTTCTTGAGACTCCTTAATGAAGATAAGATGCCTTGAACCTGAAAGGGAAGAAGAGAAAAAGATAATCGTCAGAGACCCTGGCTGTAGGTAGCGCAAGGCACTCCGATGCCTAAGTCAGTTCAACAACTCAACAGTAGGATGGAGGAGGAAGAGAGGCAGAGTAACGGCTATTGTTCAATGTTATGCGTACCTGAGTTTGAAGAGGGCTTCCCTATTTATAGGAGAAGTCCGTTTGAGATTGTACAGTGGGCCCCATGATTTGACATGGTACTTTGAGAAGTACAGTCTTATCAGCCCACTTTAATTAATGATAGTCCAATCCGCCCACCATTTATTAAATGGTAGTCCAATCGGCCCACCATTCATTAAATGGTGGTCTTATCGGATCTTACCCTGTTGGGCCCTTTGGCGGTAGTCCCATCGGATCTTGCTTGGAGCCTTGCCCTGATGGGGACGCAGCCGTTGGAGGCCGCTCTGTCAGGGATCATGGACGGCATGGCATGCTTCAACGTGTGCCTACTATCTTATCACTCGTCCTATGACGTAGCTGAGCATAGTCATCGGAGTCCGTCTCGGTCAGCATGCTAACACTGTTGCCAAACTGCGTGGCCGAGGTCGAGGTCGTGAATCGGCTGAGGTCGGTTGGCGCCAACACTACACCAAAAACGGAAAATTAGAACGGATTACCGTTCCTAATCCGTTTATCCGTTCCAATTTCCTATTTTTGGAACGTATAAAACGGATTAGGAACGGTTTAGGAATGGATAAACGGATTAGGAACACACGGATTAGGAACGGTAATCCGTTCTAATTTTCTGTTTTTGGTGTAGTGCTAGCACTGCAGCCAAGGTGCCCGTGGCCGAGGTGGAGACATGATTAGCCGGCATTATTACCGAAGCTGATGTAATCTCGGCTTCTTAGGAAATGCCCCACACAATTAGCACTAGCTTCTGAGCTCTTAGAGCCAACTCTTTGAGGTCGAAAGCTATAAGGCGTGAGAATCTTCAGAGGTCGGTGGTGGAAGATCGTGTCATCGAAGACGTCGGTAGGGAGTGTACTGCTGAGCTTCCATCTGCCCGGGTTGGGGTACTTTTTAAATCTCACCTTGGTCTTGGCTGCGGACGCTTCATCCTTATCCGACGTCGTTTTGCCTACCCAATGTATTAAATGCCACACCTTAATCATCCCGGGATACGGGCTGGCGGTACTACGTGTCACCGCCTAATTGGCCATCCTGTCAATTCGAAGAGGCGCGTACAGTAGTCGATGCGACATTTTCGAAATTCGAAACAACGCCATCATGAGGCCGCCCATTTTTTGCTATAAATAGGGGTGTCCTCCTTTCTTCTTCTTCTTTACCTTGGATTTCGTCGGAGAGAAACTTTGCTACAAAAGAAGTCCTACGAGCTTGAGTCTGAAGTTCTTTGCATCCTGTCCTTTCCTTTCTATGAGTTCTCATCTCCTTCCGCGCTTCTATTTTTGCTAGAGTTTCCACCTTCTCTAGGGTTTCTTCCCTTTCTTTTTCAGTTTTTCTTTTCATGGGAAAAATGGGAGTTTATAGGCACTGGTTAGACACCCCTGAGGACATGGTCGGGTTTAGGGAGATGTATGGGATTCCAGATGATGTTCGGACCAGGTTAGACAATCCAGAGTACCCTTTTGATGGTTATTCCTTCCGTGACGGTTGGATGCCTTCCCCTAGTCTCAATAGTTGAAGGTGGGGCTAGGTTCCCTGTCCAACCCCTCCTAAGGGCTTGTCTGGCGACATGGCATCTTAGCCCCTGTCAGCTGATGCCCAATGGCTTTAAAGTAATAATGGGTGCTGCCGAGCTCAATAAGATTCTGAAAATTAATCTCGGCGTCCAAGACATTGAGGACGTGCACGACCTGTCCAATCCGTAGGGGAGGGTCACTGCTATTACCTCTGGGGGAAACCGAGACAGGTGCCCTTCATCTATGAAATGGAGGATTCGGATAAACATGCCGGGGACGATCGTCTGTTTGTTTCCGAGAATTGGGAGCTCGGGAATGTCGAGACCGAGGCAGAGAGGTTATACAGGATCCCTCGTCGCTTCAGGGTTTCTCCAAGTAATTGCCGACCTCCTCTGAATGCTTCTTATTTTATTTTGCTGAGCTGACGCTTCTCTTATTTGTCATGCAAAGGCCGATCAGAGAAAATAGGGAGCACAGTGGGCAGGTTGGAGAAGGAACAACGACTGGCTACGGGCCGTGCAATACTACACCGGTCATCACAAACGAGCTACTTGGGACCTTCTAGGGTACACGCCGAGGTACCAGACGTACATTAAGAGGAAGGAACCCGAGCGTACCTTGACTGACGTCGAGCGCCGAAGAGCTTCAGGTGATGAGGCATCCACGTTGCCCGCGGGCTCTGAGGCTGCAGACCTGATTCAAGTCATCGAAGCCTACTCGTCCCCTTCCGACTAAGAAAGAGAGAACATGGAGCGACGCCGACCTGTCGTGAGGATGAAAGATTTTTCGGCTAGATTTTCTGGGAGTCGAGCTTCTTCTTTTATTCCTCTTGCTGCCAACCGTGCCCGTATCCGTGGCTTCTGGCTCTGGTGCTGCTGGGAACTCTTCTGCTCTCGTCGCTTCTCCTAGTGCAGGAGTTCGGCAGCATTCTGCTATCCTTATAAGGGAAGGGCCGCCGCCGGAGAAGAGATCCAGGTCAGAAGAACATGGCGAAGGAGTTCGGCAGACTCCGAGGGAGAACGCCCCACCCGAGAAAAGGTCTAGGGCTGGAAGGTGAGCGGAGCAGGCTTTCGGGACGATCTCGGTGCCTTTGCCTCTCGAGCCGGCACCATGGAGACCTGAACTCCAGACCGAGCCCGGGAAGGCTGTGAATGTGGAGGACCGCGTAGCCGGCAACCCCTTGGTCATCACGGCGCTTTCTAAATCTTGCGCCCTTCCTTGTGACATGGATAGGCATGAGAAGGCTGACGACGTGGACTGCTGCTGTCGTTATTACAGTCATCTCTTTTGGTAAGTATTTTCATAGATTCCGCCGAGTGTTCGATCTCTGCTCTGTATAAATTTTGTCGAATGTTTGATCTCGACTTTCTTTCTCACATGTTTTCCTTTCGCAGAATGTGTAGAGGATCCAGGTGGTTCTGGACAGGAACAAACAAAATGCCTCCAGAATTTTGCGGCAGGAGTCAGAGAAGAAAGAGCTCGAAGTGGCCTTGGAGGCAAGCCAGAAGAGGCTCAAAGAGTCGGAGGAGTTAAATGCTGGCCTTGTTGCAGAGGTGGAGAGGCAGTAGCCAAAATCTGCAGGTTGAAAGCTGAGACCCATGAGCTGAGGGCAGCTGCCTCGGTCAAGGCGAAGAGGTCAACTAAGCTTGAGGCCGAGCTGGCGAAGCAGAAAGCCGAACTCGAGGTTGTGCTGAAGGAAAACGCCGAACTTCAAGCCTCAGTTCAGGCCGAAATCAATGCGGCATTCCAGGATGCGGTGGATGGAGCGACGAAAGATTATGAGGCTCAAGTGGAGAAGATATTCTTTGAGGTGTTCGAGCTTGGATGTCGGGCTGCGCTGAAGGAGGTGGTGATCCCCGACGATCACCCTATTTATCATAATCTCCCCACGTGCCCAGGCTCAAAGCCTGAGCTGAGTGCTGCCCCCATCCCTGAGGTTCCTCCGGAAGTCGTTTCGACCCCTTCTTTGCCATCTAAGGTTGATCCTCAAGCTGCTGTGACTGAGACTGCCATGGTCGCGACTAAGATCACCACGGTCGCACTGAGACCACCACAGCCGCGACTGAGACCAACATGGCCAACCCTCATGGGCCTAATGCTGAGGCCGCCACTCCTTGAAGTTCTCTTCTTTTGTTTATCTCTGTTTTTTATGAAGGATGATTGTATTTCTCATGTAATGAAAGATAATTTTAATACAATTGAAATTTTCTTGCTATCATTTGGGTGGCCTTGTCTTTTCATAGGTGCTTTTGCTTTCCAATATTTGTGCAAGTGTCTGAGCTCGGCCCAGTATGCCCAATTCCGTTTGCTGGAAAGCTGAATTATCCGTAGGTACCGAGTTCATCAGTAGCGTAGCTTGATTTGTTAACCGAGCTAGGACGAGAATGAATCGGATACAGGTTTTTTGGTCTCGGTAATGCACTTGATTATGTAACCAAAGTAGTTTTCGAGGCAAGTACCGATTCCTGTAAGCATGCGCTGCGCCCTAGTATTTTTAAGGTGTTTCGGTATTTCCCTAATGCTCTGTGGCAATTAGGTAGGTTGACGCCGAGTTGCCTTTGTGCTGTCACTTTCCTAATGCTCTGTAATGGTTAGATAGGTGGGTGCCATTAATCTCCCATAACTGGTTCGTTGCCATTTGAAAGACCGAGTCGTGCCGAGCTGGTACTCTTACCGAGGCCAAGGCGATCTTGATATCTTTGGAGATATTCCCACATGGAGCCCTTTAGAGAACCTTCTGGGGTGATTGGTTTTCCAAGGTCATAAATGATGCTCTCTCATCGATGTGGAAGACGTTTCGACGGTACCACAAGTCATCATCTGGATAGTCGTCCAATTGCTTTGAAAAGGCGTGCACCGTCTTAGAGGGGGCGCGTGTAGTATTCGAGGTGATGTGAAGGAACGCCTGACACGTGTACCTTCAGGCTTGGAAAGGGCGCCTTTTCCTTCAATAAATACGGATGGAAAGTCAGAGTTTTTCCCAATTTGCATTTTCATCTTTGCCGGAGAAGAAGCAGAGAAATTTGCAGTGAGAGTGCCTGCCGGAGGGAAGAACTGTTGCCTAGGTCAAGTTTCTAGTCTCCCATGAAGAAGGGATGGCGCTGGCGGTTGAAGAGTCATCCTGCCTAGAACATCTGGCTGAAGGAACTGCTTTTATCGAGCTGCCCGCGTCTTCATGAAATAGATATTCGATTCGCTTTCATAGAGGAGATTGAGGGAGATACAGTCATGGAGCCGCCCGTGTCTTCATGAAATAAATCTTTGATCAACTCTTGCTGATGCGACTGGGAGGAGACATCTATATTTGGTGACCTCGGGCCAACCTAGATGACCTTTGTTTTTTCCATGACGCATCTATCCCTTTTTGATGTAATAGGGAACATTTCTGCTTGTAATGAGGTGTAGTAGAGAATATTTCTGCTTGTAATGAACAAGATTGTATTCTCTTTTGTCAATCTAATGAAAGTCTTTTTTGCCTTGTACTCTGTCTCTTCTTTGACTGCTTTTTTAGCCTAAGTCTGGTTATTTTCCCTCAACTGGTTTGCCACCAACTGAGAAACCCAAACATGTCCGGTTGGTAATTTTACCGAAACCAAGGGAGGCCTTGTAACATTCTTGCTGAGTTGCCTAGAATCGAGATTTGACCAGTTGGCTCGTCACCAGTGGTGTAATCTCGTTGGCCGGTCATCTGGTACTCTTATCGAGATGCCATATGGCCGAATTGGCTCGGTGCTGCTTTTACTAGTCTCAGCACGAGCATGATGAAACCGGGACATGACCAGCTGGCTCGTCACCAGAGGTGTAGTCTTGCTGGCCAGCGATCTGGTACTGTTACCGAGATGCGCGTGCGGGCGAGCTGGCTTGATGCTGCTTTTGCTAGTTTTAGCATGAGCTTGATGAAATCGAGACATGACCAGCTGGCTCATCACCAGAGGTGTAGTCTTGCCGGCCGGCGATCTGGTACTGTTACCAAGATGCGCTTGCGTCCGAGTTGGCTCGATGTTGCTTTTGCTAGTCTCAGCATAAGCTTGATGAAACCGGGACATGACCAGCTGGCTCGTCAACAGAGGTGTAGTCTTACTGGCCAGCGATCTGGTACTGTTACCGAGATTCGCGTGTGACCGAACTGGAGAGTGCACTCCTGCCGAGTTCTTTGTCTTAGTGAAATTTGAGACCAATCAGAGAACAAGGGTTGCTTTTATTGATCTTCAAAAATCGATTATAATTCAAAAATAAAACTTTTTGAGATGCGTTGCATTCCATGGTTGTGCCAGTTCTTTGCCGTCCATGTCCTCAAGTTTGTATGCCGATTGGCCAGCAGCCGAGATCACTTTGAATGGTCCGTGCCAGTTCGGTGCCAGCTTGCCTTGGTTTGGATCTTTGTCCGTAGGGAGTGTCTTCTTCAGGACCAGCTCTCCGACTGAGGATTTTCTTTCTCTGACTCTTTGGTTGTAGCCCTTAGCCAATTGTTACTGGTAGGCAGCCAGGTGGATGGCTGCTGCTTCTCTGCGCTCTTCGGCTAGGTCTAGCTCTTGAGTCAGATTTATCTCGTTTTGGCCTTGGTCGAAGAGTTCTGATCTCAAGGTCGGGAGGCCAACCTCTAGTGGAATTAAGGCTTCCATCGCAAAGGCCAAGGAGAAAGGCGTTGCCTAGGTGGAGTGCCTTGGAGTCATCCTATACTCCCATAGGACACTTGGGAGTTCTTCCACCCATCTTCCTTTGGCTCGGTCGAGCCTCTTCTTGAGTCCGTCGAGCACCACCTTGTTAGAGATTTCAGCTTGACCGTTGCTTTGAGGATAGGCTGGAGTGGAGTAGTGATTTCTGATACTGAGGCCCTGGCAAAAGTTTTTGAAGAGGTTGGAATCGAACTGGGTCCTGTTGTTTGAGATCAAAGCTTAAGGAATGCCAAACCTTGTGATGATGTTCTTCCATACGAAGTTTTTTGAATCCTGCTCGGTGATGGAAGTTAGTGCTTCTGCTTTTATCCATTTGATGAAGTAATCGGTGGCCACTATCAGCCACCTCTTATTCCCTGGAGCTCGGTGGAGAGGTCCCACGATGTCTAACCCCCACTGAGCGAACGACCATGGGCTTGAGAGTGGACGTAGATCTTGTGCTGGCTGATGGAGAGAATTTGAGAACTTCTGGCATTTTTCAGACTTCATGGCATATAGTTGAGCGTCCTTCTGCATGTATGGCTACCAGTAGCCTTGGCTGATAGTTCGGTAAGCTAGTGACCGCCCTTCGATGTGGCTGCTGTATATCCCTTCACGAATTTCATAGAGGAAGTCTTCAACTCTGCTTGGATGAACGCACTGAAGTTAGGGGCCAGTGAACGACTTCCTGTAGAGTTTGCCTTCTGGAGATAGCCAAAATGGGGCTGCTCTGAGCCTGATCTTGTGAGCTTCGTTCTTGTCTTCTGGAAGTCTATTGTCTTTGAGGTATGAGATGATCGGGTCCATCCAGCTTGGACCGAGATCAACACACAAAATCTGCGGAGGTGGATGAAATTCTATGCTCGGCCTTCCAGTCATTTCTACTTCGATAATTCTTTTTTTCCCTGCCTCGACAGCGGAGGCCAGGTTGGCGAGAGCATCCACATGGGAATTGGAGTCTCTACCAACCTACTTGACTTCAGCTTTTTTGAATTGAGTGAGGAGCTTTTTCGCAAGAGCGAGGTAGGCCGCCATTCTTTTGTCTTGAGCCTGGTAGTCTCCAGTTAGTTGGCTCGTCACTAAAAACTACCAGCTGCTGTGCCCCCAGGATCTTGGTGCTATTCAGCCCTGCGATCAGTGCTTCATACTCAGCTTCATTGTTGGACGCCTTGAAGTCAAGTGTTAGAGCTTGCTCAATAACTAGTCCCTCCGGAGATTGGAGGACTATACCAGCGCCAGCTATTCTGGAGGTAGAGGATCCGTCGACAAAGACCTTCCAAGCTGAAATAAGGAACTGTTTCCAAGATCGCTCTTCTTCGGTCTCGGTGACTTCGTCCTTACTCCCTTTGCCCCCCAGTTCAGTCGTCAAATCTAAAAGATTGCTCTCCACGATGAAGTCCGCCAAAACCTGAGCCTTTCGCCATTCTGGGCTGATACCGGATATCATATTACTACAGTTCGACGACCCATTTGGATACTCTTCCAGAAAAATCAATTTTTTTGAAATGGGATTCGAGTGGATGCTCCGTGATAACCATTATGGTGTAAGTCTGGAAGTAGTGGGAAAGTTTGCGAGAAGCACTGACGAGCGCTAATGCAAGTTTCTCCATTGGAAAGTACCTGGTTTCGGCATCAAGAAGGATCTCATGTAATAGATGGGCTTCTGCTGCTTGTCTTCCTCTTTGACGAGCACTGAACTCATTGCATGATCCGAAATCGCCAGGCATAGATAAAGGACTTCTCCCTATTTTAGTGTTGAAAGCAGGGGTGGCAAAGCGAGGTAAGCTTTGAGCTCTTGTAAGGCTTGGTCGCACTCCGGGGTCCACTGAAATTTGAGGTTTTTCTTCAATAGTTGGAAGAAAGGTCGGCATTTGTCTGAGGCTCGGCTGATGAAGCGATTGAGTGCGGCAGCCATGCCTGTGAGCCTCTGGACCTACCTTACTGAGGTTGGACTCTGTACTTCCTGGATCGCCGAGATCTGATATGGGTTTGCTTCGATTCATCTTCTCGTGACCAGGCTTCCTAAGAATTTGCCGGAGTCGACACAAAAAGCACACTTCGAGGCATTTAGCTTGAGTTCGAACCTTTGGAGGACGTCAAACACTTGGTCTGCCAAGTGTTCTTGTGACCTTTTAGATTTGACGACCATGTCGTCGATGTAGACCTCTACAGTCTTGCCGAGCTGGGCCTGGAACATTTTGGTGACCAACCTTTGGTAGGTCGGCCCTGTATTCTTCAACCCAAAGGGCATCACTTTGTAGCAGTAGAGGCCTCTTGTTGTTATGAACGCAATCTTCTCTTCGTCAGGCCCATACATCGGTATCTGATGGTAACCCCGGTAGGCACCGAGGAAACTCATCTTATCATAACCGGTGGTGGCGTCGATCATCTGGTTGATCTTCGGGAACGGAAAACAGTCTTTTAGACATGCCTTGTTGAGGTCAGTGAAGTCTACGCAGACTCTCAACTGCCAGTCTTCTTCTTGACTGCCACTGTGTTCGCTAGCCAATCCGGATACTAGACTTCTCTGATTGCTCTGGCTTCTAGCAGCTTTTTGACTTCTTCGATCACGGCCTCTGTTTGTGGCACCCTTGTTCTGCGAGCTTTCTGGACAACAGGTTTGTGCTTGGGGTTCACATTCAGTTTGTGGCACATGACCTCGGGGTTAATGCCTGGCATCTCGTAGGGTGTCCAAGCAAAGACTTGTTTGTTCTGAAGTAAGAAGTCTAGGAGCTCGACCCTTTCTGACTCGGCGAGTTGGCTCCCGAGCAGGAAATATCTCTCAGGATCATTGGGGTCGATCCTGATCTTGGTTAGGTCTTCGATGCTCTTTTGTTCGGGATCCCTGCCAACTTTTTCCAGCTCTGCTTCTAGCTCGGCCATGTGTACCTGCTTTGGCTCCTCCTCGCCAGGTACAACGGCCATCAAACATTGCTTAGCCATCTGCTGGTCGCCTCTGACCGTGACCACTTCCATCATGCCGTTCTTGTTTTCCAAGGAAAATCTGAGCTTCTGGTGATGAGTGGAAGGAACAGTTTCCATGTTGTGCACCAGGTCCTCTCCATTATGGCATTGTACGGGGATGGTGCATCCACCACGAGGAAGTCGGCCATCATGGAGGTGCCTTCAATTTGGACTTTTAGGGAGACTTTCCCCTTGGGATATACGGGCTTGGCGCTGAAACCCACTAGGGGAGTTCGTGCCTCCTACAAATCTTTCTGTGAGGCCCATATTCTTGAAGCAGTCGAAGTAGAGAATCTCGGATGAGCTGCCGGGGTCGACGAGGATTCTCTGTATCTTGTAGTTCTTCAGCTTCTAAGTTATGATCAGCGGATCGTTATGGGGGAGCTGGAATCCTTCCAGGTCCTTCTCAGGGAACCAGATCTTGGGTTTTTCCTTCCGAGCCTTCTTTCGAGGTTGGTCCGAGTTCGGTTGTCATCACCTGCTTGCCGTGTGAAGCCCTCCTGGCCTTGGCATGAGCTTGGTTACTCCCCTTAGTGGCGGGGGCCAGGTGAATGACGTTGATGATTCTTTCCTACTCATCGCTCTCCTGACCTTTTTCATCTTGGCGTTGAGCTCGATTTTTAGTCACATTTCTCTTTCCCCGATATACTCCTTCAAGTGCCCGTGCTTGACGAGCTTCTCTAGGTGCAACTTGAGGGACATGTCGTCTTCGGTCTTGTGCCCATTCTGTTTATGGTGGGCACAAAACTTACTCTGGTCGCGGGTGGATGGATCACCCTTCATGGGTTGTGGCCAGCTGAAGTATGGCTGCATCTTGATCTTGTTGAGGAGCCTATAGATTGGCTCCTTGAAGATAGTATTGACAGCTTTGAAGGTGGTCACAGCTGGCTGCTCTTCCCTGGCTTGGTGAGCCTTCTTGAACTTCTTTCCGCCTGCCGAGTTGGGAAATGAGACCTTTGCCGAACTCGTGGAAGTTTGGTTTCGGTCTGTCCCCTCCCACTGGAACGACTTCTTCTCCTTCCGGGAGACTCTATCTTCGCGTGAGAAGCCAAAGCTCTCGCGAGGTCGGATCTCATCTTTTTCTTGTTCAATGAACCGGTTCACCCTGGCCATGAGAGCTTTTATCCAGGCCACAGGATTCCGGATCAAGTCTTTCCAAAGCTCGTTGCCTAGCAGCAGAGCCTGTTGGAAAGATGTAACTGCTACCTCCTCAGTGGCGTTTTCAACTTAGCTATAGATCGTCCATAATCTTTTGGCGAACTGAGTGATACTCTCGTTCTGCCTCATTCTAAGAGCCATTATATCAGCATTGGTTCTGGGGATGACCCTGTGCGGTTTGAACTTCTCCAAAAAGGAGCTTTGGAGTTATCGCCAGTTTGAAACTAATCCTTCCGGGAGTGCGCAGAACCATCTCAGGGGGAGATCTCCCAAACTTGAGGAAAATACCCTATAGTTCAGGTGGCCGATGTCGCCCCAAATCAACATCCTTTGAGTAAAATGCTGGAGATGCGCTGCTGGGTCCGAGGCTCCATCATAAAGGACGAATCTCAGAATGCTGAATTTCTCAGGGAGGGGATAGTCCCTTATCTCCCGAGAGAAAGGAGATGTACCGAGGTCCTCGGAGTCACAAGCGTCTGCCTGGCCTCGGGTGAAGCCGGCTACCTCCATGTTGTGCAGGATCGTATGTCAAGCCGTTCCCTCAGGTTGTCCCTACATTCTGGTATAGTTCCCGACCTTCTCTTCGAATGGCTGTTACTGGAGCTCTCATCATGAACTCGGTTACACTTCTTCTCTTATAGCATCTGCCTCAGATCTGGTTCGGCCCTCGAGGAGCTTGCTTGCTTCTGAGAGGTAGGCTCGTAGGCTTCGCCTTCTTCTGGAGTTGCTGCTGGAGCTGTTGGATCACCTTATCCCACCTTCTACTAGATGACAAGGTTCTGGGCCTTGATACTCGCAAGGTAAGGGTTGCCATCATATAATCATCGTCAGCCTGGTGATGAGATTGGCGTGGTCTATCTACCATTGGAGATGCATCTCGCCTGGGCCTCTCTTGTAGTAAAGGACACTCTCCTCGGGAAGGCTCCCGTCGGAGGCAGTGGGGAGGCACTACCTCTTCTTCTGAAGGTGAATCTGACTGAGCCTGGAGTTCTTTAGCGATGACTGGGACAAAGAGGTGCTCTTCGAGATGCTCTTCGACCTCAGCTGCACCAGACTTCGTCCCGCGCCTCCTCTGATGACGGGCAGACAATGATGATCCTGGAGGAAGCAGCGGCAGTGGTGGTATCGTTTTTGGCAATCTTTCGCCTTTCTTGATTTTGGAAGGCATGGTGTAAGGAAAGGTGTTTGAATCATTTCCCACATACGGCGCCAATTGTAAGAGCCTAAAAATTACGGACTTGATTATAGAGGATTAAGATCTCATTGAGACTCTTTAATGAAGATAAGATGCCTTGAACCTGAAAGGGAAGAAGAGAAAAAGATAATCGTCAGAGACCTTGGCTGCTGGCAGCGGAAGGCCCTCTGATGCCTAAGTCAGTTCAACAACTCAACTGTAGGATGGAGGAGGAAGAGAGGCAGAGTTACGACTATCGCTCACTGTTATGCATACCTGGGCTTGAAGATGGCTTCCCTATTTATAGGAGAAGTCCCTTTGAGATTGTACAGTGGGCCCCATGGTTTGACATGGTACTTTGAGAAGTACAGTCTTATCGGCCCACTTTAATTAATGATAGTCCAATCCGCCCACCATTCATTAAATGGTAGTCCAATTGGCCCACCATTCATTAAATGGTGGTCTTATTGGATCTTACCCGGTTGGGCCCTTTGGCGGTAGTCCTATCGGTTCTTGCTTGGAGCCTTGCCCTGATGGGGACGCAGCCGCTGGAAGCCACTCTGTCAGGGATCATGGATGGCATGGCATGCTTCCACGCGTGCCTACTATCTTGTCACTCGTCCCATGACGTAGTCGAGCATAGTCATCGGAGTCCGTCTTGACCAGCATGCTAACACCGTTGCCGAAATGCATGGCCGAGGCCGAGGCATGATGCCGAGGTCGTGAATCGGCTGAGGTTGGTTGGCGCCCAGCACTGCGGCCAAGGTGCCCGTGGCAGAGGTAGAGACATGATTAGCCAACATTATTACCGAAGTTGATGTGATCTCGGCTTCTTAGGAAATGCCCCCACACAACTCTATTGTCACATAAAACATATATAATTGATATAAACCATTTATGGTGTCCGTCAAAACTTATGGCAATGGGAAAAAAATCCATTGTTCATCCAATGTTTCTTGCTTTGGATTGTTTTTGTTGTTGGGAAAGTGCCGTAGTGAAAAAATACCCATGATCGATGGTCTCAACACGATGAACACACACGATAACACCATCAAGGAATCACATGAAAACTCTCCTAATATTCAAGTCCATAAATTTAAATAAAATGATGACTTTATGATACAGTTTTATGGACTTATCACAGCTGGCCAATCTACATTTCTATAACAAACTGCCGGCCAAGCCAAGCAACAATCGACAGTGTTCCAAAGTTTATGCTTTCCACATTTTTTTGTATTTCCATGTACTTTTCCTGGCACTTGTTCTCCCAAGACAAGATGAAAGCGGTGGGGACTTGTCAAAAACTTGTAATCGGTAGGTGAGAAATGTTGGACCTACATAAAAAGAAAAGATATAAATAAATGTGCATTTTGATATTTCTTCATGCAAATTTGTTTCTTCTCTTGTTCTTTGCTTGTGCTTTAAATTGTGGAATTATCCCATGTTCACAATTCTCGGGGCAACACATTGGTGTACTTTCATAGTTTGGTTTTGAGATATTCGAGACTCGATTTTTGAGACTCGATTTTCGTTGCTTTTGCATTACATGAGCTTTATTGTTTTGGACTTACCTGATATAACCTGTGAAGGTTTTGTAGGACCCATTAAAATGGATGCTTGTCTAATTAATTAAATCAATACAGTGGATGTAACCAATCACATAATATATAACTAGCAAATAAATCTACCAAACAATCAAAACTAGAAGGCAGACACAAATTTAACGTGGAAACCCTTTTCAGGGAGAAAAACCACGATCTAGAAATCAAGATTTCATAAACAGTTACAAGATATACTCACAGCTCCTTTACCTCACTCTGTACCTTAACCTAAGGACTGTAGTTATTCTTGCACAACTTCCATTGACACGACTTCCACCGTGCACTGCTCTTCTTACTTGATTCCTCGCACCTTGTCCATCAAGATGAACTATCTTCTACAAGAGAGTAAAAGGAACAAAACCTTCTAGATTAGCCCTTCAGAACAATCTCTCAATGGATCTAGAGAAACAAGAAAACCTCTCTTAGGGTATTCTAACCTCAGATCAAGAGAGAGAATTAACTTCTTGTGTGTGTATTTGGGTTGAGAGAATCACCCAATTTATAGCCCCAAATCCGTGTTTAAGACTCCTAGTTATAATCCACCAAGCATATCAAACCTTTTCAAACTCTACAAAAGAGTTCGGATTAAATCGGACCAAGCTTGGTCCGCCTCGCTCGCTATAGCGAGACCCTCCTCTGGATTTTGACCTTACAAGCATTAAATGTTGTCGTTATTTTAATTTTTTGGCCTTACAATCTCCCCTTTTTGGCAATTCTTGGACAAAACTCCCTAGAACAGTACAATTTGATATATTTAAAAGTAAAACTCAAGATACTTTGAATTTAAAATAAAAAACTCAGCACTGTAGAACTTGTATTGTCTTTGATTGAACTTTTAGATCTTGAATTGCCTTGGCTTATATCGCTCCCCCTAGCTCCATTCTTCTCCCCCTGCTTTTGTCCATAATTGACAAACAAATATCATCATGCAGCTTCTGTCAATCTCGATGCAGTAGCTCCGCCTCAATATTGACTCCCCCTCAATATGACTTTCATATTAGCACTGTGGTCGGGGCTTGATATTGCAAATCAGAGGTGATGAAGCTTAGGCACACACACTTGCACATTTAAATATTTCAGCAAAGTGTGTACCAATATAGAAGGTATGTCTTCTTTCTTGACCCAAACAGCTTTGTTATTCTTCTTTTTCAGCTCAGCCTTCTGCGTTTTCCATTGCTTTTGATTTGGTAAACTCCGTAGTTTATTGCAATGGGGTCGAATGTGTCATTTAATTCCACAATGATGATAAGTGGGAATTCGTTTAGGATGTGACACATTAAACTGCTTTGGAGCTTTCTTTGCAACACAAACAACATGATTAGTAACAACTAAATTTTTAACAAAATAATTTTTACCATTGGCATTCGAAGTGGATGCTCCATCAGCGTAGCCAATGCCATGCTTGTTAGTGTGTGCCTTTTGACTACATAGGATGTCATCTAATTTTTTTGATCTGGTGTTCATTCTATTCAATGAAGTTTTAGCAGTATTTAACTCCTATAAAACTATCTTGAGTCCACCATTCAGATAAGAATTTTCTGCTTTCAAAGTCTTCATATCTGAATCAAGTAAGTCACACTTTTGTGATTCTGCAGTCAATTTGTTATTTTCATTCTCCAATTGTTGTACTTTAGCTAGTGCTTCTGCAAGTTAAGCTTTTAAGGAGGAATTCTGCTCTTCAGACACTTTCCAGTTGATAGCGACTTTTTCATTCACTTTAACCATCTTCATGGTTTTCTTGAAAAGTATTTCATATTCAGCTTTCCAATCCAGTTCTTCATCTGACTCAATATCTTGATCAGTCTCAGCTTCGGAAGAAACATGGGAAGCAACGGAACCAGAAGTTGCCATAAAAGCAATAAACTTTCCCTTGCCAGTGTCATGTTTATCAGACTTAGGATTTTCATCATTCTCATTAGAAGTTTCATCTTCCCAAGTAGTATGCAAAGCATTCTTTTTAGATTTTTTGTTTCCGCAGTCATTAGCAATGTGTCCATAGCCTTGACACTCATAGCATTGAATCTCTTTAATTGATTTCTTCTTTCCAGAATTTTTAGGGAACTCACATTGGTTTTCTGTCCCTTCATAAAAAGCTTGAATTGCTTCATGAACTGTACAGTAACTTGGGGATCAATTTCCTTGGAATCTAAATCTGAATCACTTACAAATTTCTTGTATGATTCCTTGGACGCTTTCAAAGCAATATCTTTAGATTCTGTATTCCCATTAAACCTAAGGCTTGCTTCAAAAGTTTATAGGTTGCCAACCAACTCATCAACTTTGAGCGTATTCAGATTTTTATTTTCCTCTATGACCACAACCTTTCCATCAAACCTTTCTGGGAGAGACCTCAAAATCTTTTTAACAACTGTTTTTAGAAATTGGTTCCCCCAAGGTAAAGGTATCATTGACAATTGCATTCAGCTTACCATTATTGAAAGACTCATATTCTTCCATTTTTATGGTTTCAAAGGTTGTATACAACTTCTGTAGTTTTGACTGTTTGACAGTGTCTGTCCCTTCATGCCAATCTGGAAGATATCCCAAGCTTCTTTTGCAGTAGTGCATGTAGAAATTCTTCGAAACTCAGACACAATAACTCCATTACAAATAGCAATCAAAGCCCTAGAGTTACAAGTGGTAGCCAACTCTTCTTCCTTAGTCCACTTATCTTCAGGTTTGGGACCAGTTACCACATCAACAGTAATAGTGGGCAAGGAATAGCCATTCGCAACATATTTCTAAATTTTCAGATTATAGCTTTTAAGAAGGCAACCATCCTGGCTTTCCAATAAGCATAACTATTACCATCCAACAGAGGAGGCTTATTGGTTGAAGTGCATTCATGATAGATATCCATTCTAGTAATATTTGGATCAACACAATAAAATAGTGTAACCCGCTCTGATAACAATCGAAAGTTTTCAGGACCCACTAAAATGGATACTAGTCTAATTAATCAAATCAATGCAGCAGATGTCACCAATCATAGCAAATAAATCTACCAAGCAATCACCACAAGAACACATACACAAATTTAATGTGGAAACCCTTTCTAGTGAGAAAAACCACGATCTAGAAATTAAAATTTCACGAATAGTTACAAGATATACTCACAGCTCATTTAGCTTAGTCTGTACTAGGCATGTCAAATGCCCAACACGGCCCACCCCAATCCCAGCCCGCCAGATGGAACAGGCCATGCCGTACTGGCCCGCCAGATGGAGCGGCCTGGGCCGTGCTGGCCCTTCGTGCCTGCCGTGCTCGGCGTGCCTCTTTTAATTTTTTTTGATTGATTTTTTTCTCCTTTTCAATATTAAAATAAAAAAACTAGAGCACAAGCACGGAGAATGACAAAGATATTTAAGTGGTTCGGTTAAACTCGACCTACTCTACTGAGAATAATGGGAGGGTTCGAGTATTTATAGACTTGGAATTTATGAAACTCGGGATGCCTGGGTTTTTTAATAAGAATCTCCCGCATGATTTAGACAAATAAAAAATCCAGCATTTGAAATTCATAGACGCCCACCAGAAATGAATCCTGTAAATTCTTATAACTAAAGGAGTCTGTACATGTGCAATGAGGATCCATATTAGGTTTTCCCCTGCCTGAATTCCCATTTACATCCACCAGAGTGGCTAGTGACTTGGGTGGGTTTTTAAAATCTTCTGCTCCTTCCTGGATTCACACCGAGGATAATGTGGAAAAAGGTGACTTTTGTTAACCTCGTTTTAGTAGAGGAAACTATTAGTAATGTTTTTAGAAAGTTGCACAATGCTCTGAGATTATGAAATGCAATCCACAAACTGGAGACTAGGTCTAGGAACTGAGATATGAATGACCCCTAAAGTCCACACAGGTTTGCCAACCATGGTTAATCCAATAATAACACTTTGAATAAGAGCACCACAATCCTGAAACATGCACGCGTAAAGTCCTGAAGAATCTTGACCAGAAAAGCATATAAATATAACCCACTGTAAGTAAAGATATTTAAGTGGTTTGGTCAAACTTGACCTACTCCACTGAGAAGAATGAGAGAGTTCGAGTATTTAATGACTTTGTAAAATTGAAAAGGACACAAAATACCCCTTATATGACCGTTTTATGGCTGTTAGTTGTGGTGGGGGGGGGTGGGTAAAATGGATATTCTTTTTAAAAAATAGCCATTTTTGGGCGGGCCGAGCGGGCTGTGCCTAGCGGGCCAGGCCTGTTGTGTCTGGCGGGCCAATCCTGGCGGACTGTAGGGGCAAGACCACGTGCCTGGAGGGCCTTGTGGGTGGGGCCAAATGGACCCAGGTGCCTCGGCCCAGCACGACCCATGTCATGGGCCGTGCCCTGTGGGCTGTACTGGGCCACGGGCCGTTGACTGGCGGGACGAGCCATGCCGAGCTGGGCTTGGCCGGCCCATTTGACATGCCTAGTCTGTCTCTTGACCTAAGGACTATAGTTGTTCTTGCACAACTTCTACTGACACGACTTCCACCGTGCACTGTTCTCCTTACTTGATCTCCTCGCACCTCGTCCACCAAGATGAACTATCTTCTATAAGAGAGTAGAAGCAACAAAACCTTCTAGAGCAGCCATTCAGAACAATCTCTCAATGATTCTAGAGAATCAAGAAAATCTCTCTAAGGGTATCCTAACCTCAGATCAAGAGAGAGAATTAAATTATTTTATCTGTATTTGGGTTGAGAGAATCACCCAATTTATAGCCCCAAATCCGTGTTTAAGGCTCCTAGTTATAATCCACTAAGAATATCAAACGTTTCCAAACTCTACAAAAGAGTTTGGATTGAATCGGACCGGGCTTGGTCCGCCTCACTTGCTATAGCGAGCATGAGTCTTGCTATAGCGAGACCCTCCTCTGGATTGTGGCCTGACAAGCGTTAAATGCTGTCAATGCTTTTTTTGGCCTTATAACCTGCACACCTGTTTTCTCCATATTTGCTCCATTTAGCCCCGATTCGACGCAATTGGTGCACGACTACGTGCTGATTTGGTTTGATAATTATTAACTCACTGCAGTGTAGTTCTGATGAGGTGATCGCAGATTTACGGTTGCTTAGTATCATTCATGCTTGTACATTATGTCATATTATATGGCCATACTGATGCTCAAGGACTAAATGGTGGAACCTGAAAGGTGATAAGCAACTAGCTTTAAGGGAAAGAGTACTATAGGAAGACGTTTGGGCGACAGATGAGAGTGCAAATAATATGTGGGATAAGGTAGCAGAGTGTATTCGGAGGGTAGGGAAAGAAGTCTTAAGAGAATCTAAAGGGGGTGCTCCGGTACAGAAAGAGGCATGGTGGTGGAGCGAAGTCGTCCAAGACAAGATAAGAGTTAAAAGAGAGTGCTTTAAAACTTGGCAAAATGATCGAATTGAAGCGAACTTGGAGAGGTATAAAGAAGCAAAAAGAGAAACCAAAAAGGCAGTTAGTGAGGCCAAGGCAAAGGCATTTGAGGAGCTATATAGGCGACTTGACACTAAGGAAGGCGAAAGAGAGATATTCAAGCTTGCTAAAACTAGAGATCGGCGGACCAAGGACTTAAGCCAAGTTAAATGCATTAAGGATGAGGATGAAAAGGTATTAGTAAAGGAGGAGGAGATAAAGGAGCATTGGAAGAACTATTTCTACAAGTTATTTAACGAAAGCAGTAGTAGTGACATACAATTGGGGCAGCTTACCATTTCTAGAGAAGAAGCGAATCATATGTTCTATAGGAGAATCAATAGGGAAGAAGTTAAAGAAGTATTGAAAAGAATGAAGAATGGGAAAACGGTTGGGCCAGATGGTATCCCTATTGAGGTCTGGAGGTGCTTGGGGGAGGATGGTATTAGTTCGTTGACAAAGCTTTTAATGTAGTGCTAAAGAGCAAGAAGATGCCTAATACATGGAGGAAAAGTATTCTTATACCCATATACAAGAACAAAGGAGATATTCAGAACTGTGCGAACTACCGCGGGATTAAATTGATGAGCCATACGATGAAATTATGGGAGAGAATTATTGAGAGAAGACTAAGAAGAACAACAAATATTTCAGAGAATCAATTTGGTTTCATGCCTGGGAGATCAACCATGGAGGCTATCTTTCTCCTGAGGAGGTTAATGGAACAGTATAGAGAAGGTAAGAGAGATTTACATATGGTGTTCATTGACTTGGAGAAGGCCTATGACCGGGTTCCTAGGAAAGTTCTGGAAAAGAAAAGAGTTTGTGTCGCTTATATTGAGGCGATAAAGGATATGTATGATAGAGTCATGATATCTATAAGGACGACTGGCGGCGAAACTAAGGAGTTTCCTATCACAATTGGTTTACACCAAGGCTCAGCGTTAAGCCCGTACTTGTTTGCCCTAGTTATGGATGAGATTACAAGACATATCCAGGATAAGGTGCCGTGGTGTATGCTATTTGCAGATGACATTATTTTAGTGGATGAGACGAGAGAAGGAGTGAATGCTAAACTTGAATTGTGGCGGAAAACATTAGAGACAAAAGGATTTAGGCTAAGTCGATGCAAAACGGAATATATGGAATGCAAGTTTAGTCAAAGTAGGACACCTGGTAACATAGAAGTAAGTTTGGGCACACAAAAGATAGTAGAAAAAGAAAACTTTAGGTACCTTGGATCTATGGTGCAACAGGATGGAGGGATTGATACTGATGTAAGTCACAGGATTCGAGCCGGGTGGATCAAATGGAGGAGTGCTTCGGGGGTCTTGTGTGATCGGAAAGTCGCCCTCAAGGTTAAAGGAAAGTATTATAAGGTGGCTGTACGGCCAGTGTTGTTATATGGATCAGAATGTTGGGTAGTAAAGCATAATCATGTCAAGAAGATGGAAGTTGCGGAGATGAGAATGCTAAGATGGATGTGTGGGATCACAAGGAGAGATAGGATTAGGAATGAGGTGATTAGGGGCATAGTAAGAATAGTACCGATTGGAGATAAAATGAGAGAAAATCGACTGAGATGGTTCGGCCATGTTAGAAGGCGTCCAACAGAGGCACTTGTTAAAAGGTGTGAAAGCATGGAGTTTGCCAAGAGTAGGAGAGGGAGAGGTAGACCCAAGAGAAGTTGGAAAGAAACTATTAAACATGATCTTGCCTACATGGATATAACGGAGGACATGGCCCTAAACAGATTTGATTGGCGTCGTCAAATCCATATAGCCGACCCCACCTAGTGGGAAAAGGCTTGGTTTGGTTTGGTTTGGTTATATGGCCATATTGAGTCCTATTTAGGGTGCTTGTTTAATGGTACTCGTACTTGTTCATGTGGTGATGTTCTTACTACGACTTAGCCAATGGTGGTTGGACAGTAAGACGCCTTAGCCTGATGGATGTCACTTTCCCTAGGACATTTCATTTTCTATAGATCTTATGGGGGGATTTTGAAAAGAGTTTTGGGCCAGGTCTGGGTGGAGGCAGGTCCGAACTGCCAGCCCGACTCAACCTGCCAGCTCGACTCAACCTGCCTGACCCGAAATAACAGCTCGACTCAACCTGCCTAACCCGAAATGCTAGCTCGACTCGACCTGCCAGCCTGAGATCGACCCAGCCGAAAGAAGATAGCCGATTCATGTCAGATAGGACAACTGGCACTTAGAAGATGGAGGGAGTACAAAATTGAGGGAAGAGTTTCTCTTAATTGAAGATAACGCCTGCCATGATTGTGAGGAGGAATGACGGGAGAACATTGTTAGAACTTAGGTTGTTTACAGTTTGGTGTCTTGCATTTGCTTTATATTCATCTCATTACCTTCATTCTCATTTCACAAAGTTTCATCTTGAAAATCATTCTTTTGAATTAACCTACTCATGTTTTATTTAAACTCTTTTTGGTTGATCTGAATCTTGATTTTAATCATCTTTTTCTGGGTGAAACAATTTATAAAAACACCTTACAAATCTGAGTTTTCAAATGGTTTCAAAGTTTCACTTTTCTAAAACTTCAGGTCTTCAGAAAAATTACATGACCACACTGTCGGTCAACTCGTCGGCTCTTGTCGGTCAACCGACAGTGCATAAAATTTCAGACCGAGAGCTCGTCGGTTCCAAAACCAGACAGCAACATTTTCAACATTGTTGTGCTATCGGTTCAGTCATCGGTCCCTTGTCAGTCGACCGACAAATAACGGTCAACCGACAAGTGCATATGGGTCAGAAAACTTTCAAAAAATATTACCGTTGCATGTGAACGTTGAGCTGTCGATCGACCGACACCTTGTTGTCGGCTGACCGACAGGTATCCGTTGGACCATTTTTTTCTATAAAAAACAAGTTCATCCCAAAGTAAAAATGATGATTGAAGAGGCCATTTTTGGTGTTTTAATAGCCCAAGCAAAGGGAATGAATTAAGGGAGCTTAATTGGTCCAAATGGAAAGCTAAAGCTTGATTACAAGAAGTTAAATTTGAAAGTCCTGGGATCCTAACCCTAGAGGGGGGGGGGGGTGAATAGGGTGATCTACACTTAATGACTAATTATGGCCAATTTTAACTTAATTAAAATAAACTAGTCATATGTGATGATTAACATAAAATATGCGGAAGCTTAAACAAAACAATCACCACAAAACAATCACCACTACACAAGGATTTATAGTGGTTCGGCCTTAATGCCTACATCCACTACCGGCTTGTGTATCCAACACCCCACCGGATTTCCACTATTATGCTTTTTAAAAGGCTAAGCAATAACCTCTACAACTATGCTTTTCTAGGCTAAGCAATAACCTTACAATGTGCTTTTATAGGCTAAGCAATAACCTTTACACAATGCCTTTCTTAGGCTAAGCAATAACCTTTACAATAAAGGATTTCTCTCAAAGAAAGTGTCTTCACAAAACACTCTAAGAGATTACAATTAAGCTCAATAAAAATTGCCTCTAAATAGGCGAATATGAAATTGTAAAACAACTCACACAAACACACTAAGAATTACAAAGATGAATGCTTATGAGGTGTGTGTGTGAAAACTTCAATCAAGATTAAAATTAAAGCTCAATCTATTTTATGTTTAAAGCAATTCAAAAGTTTAATGCACATAAAAAGATATGATTGAAGTAATATGCAAATCACATGTACCAAATACAAACTTGTTAATGATTTGAAAATCAAAAGCTCACAAGTTGTATGAAATTAATTATGTCTAAACATGTGATGCATACTCATTGTTGTTTTCAAAAACAAACTATTTTAACTAAAGCTTAAATGAATGAAAACAACAAAGATGATTCAAACAAGTTAATGAAACATGTTTATAAAACAAATCAAAGGTTTTGACAAAACATGATTAACAAAGTTTATAAAACAAACTTGGTTTGAATCAAGAAGTAGAATCCAATACAAATAGTTCAAAGATTAAATATGATAAGGATTCAAAACATCATTGTTATCATGCTAAAAATCATTTACCAAAGATTTAAAACAAAGCATATAACAAATGATAAAGAGAGGTAAAGCTTACTTAGTGATTTAACTTCATTAATCCAAGCTTGAGCTTTACTAATGACCCTCTTGGTCTCTCTTAGTTCATCCCCTTTTTCTTCTCTTCAAACACCTCAAGAAGGCTTAAGAGTTCCACTTTGATCAACTAACTTTTCAATGGGAATGAACCCCTTTTTATACTCAAAAAATTGAGTTCTGCGAGTGCCCGGTCGACCCCATAAAAGCCCCGGTCGACCTGGCCTCCAACGGTCATAAAACTGACCGTTTGAAAAAGAGCTGTTGGCTCTTTCCCGGTCGACCCGCAGTGGGCTCGGTCGACCGGCCACACTGCGGGTCGACCGGGTCCCCTTGACCATTTCCCCCAAAAATGCTTATTTTGCATATTTTAAAGTATTTTCAAGTGGGGATAATTGGGCCACTAAATCAAGCTTGGAAATATGATCTTAAATCATTCTAAGTATTTTAAAATCATGAAACATAAAAAGCCAAAAATCATTTGAAACTTTAAATCATTGGCTAGCTTGATTTGTAAAAATTCTTTTTCAAATAAAATGCATCCAAGATGAAAACCAAAACATGCATGAAACATATGATTTACAAGATTTAAAACAATGCATGTGTAAATCAAGATTTCAAGATTTTCTAAATCAATGCATGTGTGTGAATTCAAATGATGAATAAAATGAATGATGCATCCATCAAATTGCAATAAACAAAAACCTAACAATCTCCCCCTTTGCAATTTGATGGCAAACCTTCAATATGTTGGCAAACCTTGCTCAACACTAAAACTTCACACACAGTCATCAGCTCCTCCTTGGCTGGACAATTCTTGAAATCTCTTTGGATGCTTCTTCATTTAGCTTGGGCTCTAACTTTTTCTTCATTCTCCTTGTTGCTTGTAGCTTGATCATTCTTCAAGCTTTCTTTTCATCTTCCTTCTTTTAGCTAAGCAACTTCTTTAGCTCCCAAGCTTTCTTCTCTTCATTTCTCCCTTTTGACCATGCACTCTCCTTTTGGCAAGATGTGCATTCTCTCCACCTTTAGCACTTTCTCCCCCTTAATTCTTTCTCCCCTTTTTCCATTAAGCTTGAGAACTTTCTCCCCCTTTGCCATTAAATTGCAAAGGTATCAATTGAAGAGGGGTACCTACACATGAAACAAGGAAAATACCTTTTAGTAGCACCTGTTAACAAAGGAAATTGAAAATGAAGTACATAACAGGTCATCATGCATGGGTAATAAGCTATAAGGGTATCAAGAGCCAATATAAGGGTGAATTTGATCAAAACTAATACTTCCTATGAAGATTTACTCCCCCTCAATCCATACTCTTCTTTTGTCAAACTTTTGACAAGGATTTAACTAATAAGTGCAAGAAGATGGTTTAACCAATTGAGGGTTAACTTCAAGTGAATGATTAGATTCCAAATGACTAATAAGCTCAATATGATCAAATTACCAATATAGAGCAAGGTCAAGGGAATTTACTAAGCATAGCATCAAATAATATAACTATGAAAATCATATGCTATGAAGGTTTTGAAATCATTTCATACATTCATTAAATATAACTATCATGCACAAGATGAATGAAATGAAGTTCAACCATGAAGGCTACCTCAACTATAAACCAACCAAGAAAATGAATACATAAACAAGGTGGTCATGAGATATACCAATATGAGCAATGAGAGCTGGCAAACATGAAAAATTATGATGCTAATGGGATGTGACATGGAACATAAACATATTACTATCAAGTTCAGTCCAATGTACACAAGGTCTATCACATTCTCAAGATATCAATTGGATATGATACTAAATGAAAATGATACCAATTGATTACCAATTGAATATGAAACATGATTAAGAGTAAGGATGTGACAAACACAAAATTCCAAAAAGCATCATAAAATGATTATTCATCACTTTTAATGATATAACTAAAGAGCATAGTGATGAACATGAGAAATTGCATTTAAAAAAATATACCAAGGTAAAGCATGCAATTTTCAAAGTGTCAAGATCATATGAATTCAACATCTAAGACATCCATCAAACAATAGATATAACTAAGAAATACAAGGAATGGATTTCAAAGAGGTTCATATGATCAAGCACACTACTATGAAGTTGAAACATGTATAAAGAATGATATCAATAAGAAAAATACACATGAATCAACATCATAACCATCCAAGTCAAATTAAAATTAGAAAGCAAGAGGATGGATTTTTGGGTTCTAGTATGGTAACTACAAAAATAATTAAAGAGCACAACCAAACATGGAACAAATAAGCATTTGCATAAAGAATGTAACTAAATGAGCAAAGATGCAAATAGCTTAAAACAACATTCATTTCCATTTGAAATGGCATAATCAAATACAAAAGGAAATGACAACATGGAACATGCTTTGAAGAATATAACTAATGAAGTTTTAAAGCAATTCCATTCAAACAATCTTCAAATCATAAACAAAATCCAACAATGGACAAAATGAGTATGAAAATGAAAATAAAACATTTTTCAATTTGTATTCCAAAGAATATAACTACAAGGGCTCATACAAATTGAACATGTAGAAATGCAATACAAGTGATATAACTTAATGGGATCAAAAAGCAAATCTAACATGATGAAAATATAATCAAATGATTTTGAAAACCATGATATGTAACTAGATAAGTACATGAAGACAAAATCAATTGATTACTAATAAACATTGCATTTAAAGTAATGTAACTAATGAAAGAACATAAATGCAAATGAAATATGACCAACAAAAGGATTTACCTATAGAGGATAGGTTGGTCAATGAGGTCCAAGGCCTTAAGGTTTGTCTAAGTATCTAACTTTGGGAATCCACCTAAGGTCTTGAGATGGTTGATCTTTGAGGTCAAGTTTAGAAGTCCCACCAACTTTAGGAGATTTGACTTGATAAATCTTAGATTTGGACCTATCACCATGAGATTTGAATAATTTAAACTTAGGTTGGTGATTAGTCTCTTGGGGTTGGTGAGATTGTTTCTTAGGGGATTGGTTCACTTTCTCTTCTTCTTATTTCCTCCCTTTATTTGACTTTTGAATTTTAGATTTAACTTAGCAACTTTATTCAAAAGTTCTTTCATTTGTTGAGTTATGGGAGGAAGATTGAGAAGCTTTTTGTTAATAGATTCTTTTAGAGTTGATTTAACTTGTTTAACCTTTTTAGAATCTATTTTAGAAGACTCCTTTTTAATAGGTTTTACTTGTTTAGTCTTCTTGGAGTCTTCCTTGGTTTTTAGTGTCTTAACCATCATAGAATTTGATTTTACTTTCTTTGGTTCAAAGATGGGTTTAGACACATAGCTACTTCTTGATTTGCACTCAAACCTAAAATGTCCTTCAATGCCACAATAATTGCATTTAGTCATGGGCAAAGAAGTGTGAGTGCTAGAGAAGGAGGAATCACCTTTCACAAATGTGTTGGTGAATTTAGGGTCATGTGAAATATTCCTATCAAATCCAAGACCCGTCCTATCTCTTTTAGATTTACCCAATTTCAATAACTTTTCAAATCTTTCTTCACTTTGGGTAAATTTACACTCATACTTTTGTTTGTAGGTTTCAAGTTGAGTGACTTGTTCTTTAAGGGTTGAATTTTCATTTTTAACTTTTGTTAGTTCTTGTTCAATTCCCTTAAATTTATTTAGCTCTTCATGGCAAGTTTTAATTCAAATTTAATTTCATTAATAACATTGGATCCAAGTTCTAGAGTGTTTATCTTAATTTGAGCATTAGATAAATTTTCCTTAGAGATATTCAACTTGGATTCTAGGTTGTTAATGTTTTCATCTTGCCTTTTTAATTGATCTCTAAGTTTTGAATTTTCCTTATTAAGATTATCATAATCTATCTTTGATTATCTTAGATCATCTTTAATATTAGATAGATTATGCAAAGAGATCATGAACTTAGATTCTGCACAATTTATTAATTCTTCTTTTTTTCTAAGTTCATCTTTTGAAAAGACTAATTCTTGGTTTAGTCTTTTAGATTCTTCTTTTAATCTTCTATTCTTCTTAGAAAGCTCTAAGGATAATGTGCACAAATCCTCATAAGCTTCTTCAATGTCATTATCATTTTCATCATTTTCTTCCTCTTTAATTCAATTGAGATTCTTTAAATTCATTGTTTGAATCTCCAATAGTGGGAAGAAGGAGGGGTCTAGAAGAATCTACCAAAGAGTCTACAAAGTCTAAACTAGTGGAATCCATTCTAATGATTTTCATAGAAAAATACTACTAGGGTTCTAACTCAAGGATCTAGATAGAGAGGATCAACTCCGGGTATTTAAGCCCTAAATGGAGTAACCTTGCTCTGATACCAATTGAAAGTCCTGGGATCCTAACCCTAGAGGGGGGGTGAATAGGGTGATCTACACTTAATGACTAATTATGGCCAATTTTAACTTAATTAAAATAAACTAGTCACATGTGATGATTAACATACAATATGCGGAAGCTTAAACAAAACAATCACCACAAAACAATCACCACTACACAAGGATTTATAGTGGTTCGGCCTCAATGCCTACATCCACTACCGGCTTGTGTATCCAACACCCCACCGGATTTCCACTATTATGCTTTTTAAAAGGCTAAGCAATAACCTCTACAACTATGCTTTTCTAGGCTAAGCAATAACCTTTACACAATGCTTTTCTTAGGCTAAGCAATAACCTTTACAATAAAGGATTTCTCTCAAAGAAAGTGTCTTCACAAAACACTCTAAGAGAATACAATTAAGCTCAATAAAAATTGCCTCTAAATAGGCGAATATGAAATTGTAAAACAACTCACACAAACACACTAAGAATTACAAAGATGAATGCTTATGAGGTGTGTGTGTGAAAACTTCAATCAAGATTAAAATTAAAGCTCAATCTATTTTATGCTTAAAGCAATTCAAAAGTTTAATGCACATAAAAAGATATGATTGAAGTAATATGCAAATCACATGTACCAAATACAAACTTGTTAATGATTTGAAAATCAAAAGCTCACAAGTTGTATGAAATTAATTATGTCTAAACATGTGATGCATACTCATTGTTGTTTTCAAAAACAAACTATTTTAACTAAAGCTTAAATGAATGAAAACAACAAAGATGATTCAAACAAGTTAATGAAACATGTTTATAAAACAAATCAAAGGTTTTGACAAAACATGATTAACAAAGTTTATAAAACAAACGTGGTTTGAATCAAGAAGTAGAATCCAATACAAATAGTTGAAAGATTAAATATGATAAGGATTCAAAACATCATTGTTATCATGCTAAAAATCATTTACCAAAGATTTAAAACAAAGCATATAACAAATGATAAAGAGAGGTAAAGCTTACTTAGTGATTTAACTTCATTAATCCAAGCTTGAGCTTTACTAATGACCCTCTTGGTCTCTCTTAGTTCATTCCCTTTTTCTTCTCTTCAAACACCTCAAGAAGGCTTAAGTGTTCCACTTTGATCAACTAACTTTTCAATGGGAATGAACCCCTTTTTATACTCAAAAAGTTGAGTTCTGCGAGTGCCCGGTCGACCTGGCCTCCAACGGTCATAAAACTGACTGTTTGAAAAAGAGCTGTTGGCTCTTTCCCGGTCGACCCGCAGTGGGCTCGGTCGACCGGCCACACTGCGGGTCGACCGGGTCCCCTGGACCATTTCCCCCAAAAATGCTTATTTTGCATATTTTAAAGTATTTTCAAGTGGGGATAATTGGGCCACTAAATCAAGCTTGGAAATATGATCTTAAATCATTCTAAGTATTTTAAAATCATGAAACATAAAAAGCCAAAAATCATTTGAAACTTTAAATCATTGGCTAGCTTGATTTGTAAAAATTCTTTTTCAAATAAAATGCATCCAAGATGAAAACCAAAACATGCATGAAACATATGATTTACAAGATTTAAAACAATGCATGTGTAAATCAAGATTTCAAGATTTTCTAAATCAATGCATGTGTGTGAATTCAAATGATGAATAAAATGAATGATGCATCCATCAAATTGCAATAAACAAAAACCTAACAAAATTTCCTAGTAAGCTTTACTTTCATTTTTCATATGTTATGTGCTTTGTATTAAAATCTTGGAAAATGATTTCTAGCATATTAACTATGTTGTGTTGAATCCACTACTCATTTAATCTTTGATTTAAGTTAATGGATTCATCACTTTGTTTACTAACCAAGTTGTTTTAAAACCTTATTAATCATGTATTGTCAAAACCTTTGATTACTCTTATACATGTTAGTTTTACTTGGTTGAAACTCTTCTTGTTGTTTTCAATTCATTTAGAACTTTTGTTAAATTAGTTTATTCTTGAAAACAACATTTCACATGCTTCACATGATTTCATTTAAATAGTTATATACAACTTGTTAGCTTTTGATTTTCAAATCATTAACAAAGTTTACATCTTTACATGTGATTAGCATTTTACTTCAATCAAACTCTTGTGTGCCTTAACCTTCAAATGCTTTTAGCATACATTGATTAAACCTTTACTTTCAACTTGATTGAAGTCTTCACACACACACACACACACACATCATTTCCATTCATCTTTGCATCTCATTGAGTGTTGTGTAAGTTTATCTTCACTTTCATATTTGCCTAATTAAGAGGCACTTTATTAGAGCTTAAACTATTTCTCTTCTAGTGTGTAGACACTTTCTTGAGAAAGAAAATCATTGTAAAGGTTATTGCTTAGCCTAAGAAAAGCATAGTGTATAGGTTGTTGTTTAGCCTAGAAAAACAACATTGTAAAGGTTATTGCTTAGCCTATTGCAAAAGCATAAATAGTCCTGTGGGGTATTGAGCACAAGCCGGTAGTGAATGTAGGCATTGAGGCCGAACCACAATAAATCATTGTGTAATGGTGAATGGCTTGTGGTGATTGATTGGTTTAACTTCCGCACTTCTCATATAATCATCACTAGTTAAAGGTAAATTGAAAAGAAATTAAAATTGGTCATTAATTTGTAGATCACCCTATTCACCCCCCTAGGGTTAGGATCCCTCGGACTTTCAAACGTGTGCCCAATGGGAAGAAGAAGAGTCCATATAAGGGGAATAAAAGACGATAGAATGGAGGAGAGAGGTATGATCTTTCTAAGGCAAACATATCTGATAAAAAAAAAACTAATGAAGAGAGAACATGTTACATTCTTTGCTGACTTGATCTTCGGAGGGTTTTCGATCGGAACCCCCGATCGAATTCTCACATGCTTTTGGTTCTTAGCAGGATCCCTGCTCGGAAGCCGCCAGCAAAGAGAAGAAGATGTTGCTAAAAATTTGTTCGGTCAAGTTGACTTAGCCGCAACCATCCAAGACAAAAAATGATCTTACAATTGGCGTCGTCTGTGGGAAGCGAAGGAGGGAAACTGCCCGCTAACGCTTCTTCTTGCCGAGAAACATGGCGGACCAAGAGTTTGGTCTGGGATCACAGCATCAGGATGGACGATCTCCATCTTAGATAGAGGCAACCCAGGACAAGGGGCGACGAAGACGCCCGAGAAAGGATCCTATAGTCAACCACCCGGGTAACCAAGACGATGAATATGTTCCATACACAGATAGTGAACGGACCGCCCCCATTTTCGGGCAAAAAAAGACGGATCCAGTCAGAAGCACACCGCACCAACCCAAGCCGAGCCCATAAACTCACCATCTGTGGGTAAATTGCAAAAAGAATCCCACTGAAGGCAGGATCATGATCATAAAAAATGAGCTCCACCGCGGGACACAAATGTCCGCCTGGAGCAGTCTTGCAGAGAAGTTGCTCGGGACCTGACAGACGGAATAAAGCAGCAAAAGGAAAAGATCGATTGCTTGTTGATGGAATTGGAGATAACAAAGGAGGCGCATGGACGCCCCCCAAGTCCGGAAAACACTCGGAAAGGTTCGGCAACCGCCCATGAAATTCAGCGAATAGAGCGCAAAAGCAGCACCGACATACGGGGGCCCAGAAGTCACCATTCTGAATCAAAGTTTAGGCGAACCTGACCTAAACATAGAGCCAGAATGAAGGAAGTAGGACTTCAAGATCCCTGCCACGAAGAGAGGAAGATTCCGAAGTCCAAACACTAGGTAATAAAAGTGGAGCAGTTCCAAGAAGAAAGATAGCTCCGCAGACGCTTGGCGAGGAAGACGTGCAAGTCCTTATCGAGAGGGCACTAGCAAATTAGAGGCCCCATTAGGAAACCATGTTCCGAGTAAGGTACATGGGAAATGCACAGAACTTCATATCTCCATTTTCAAAGGAAATAGAAAAGGCTGACCCACCTCGGCGATTCTCAACCCCAAAGCTGAAGACCTATGATGGCATTTCTGATCCTGCCGACCACGTCTAGCACTACCTACATTCCATGGCACTTTGGATCGGGAATGAATCACTGATGTGCAGGGTCTTCCCCTCAAGCTTGGGGGATCTAGCTTTGAAATAGTTTTCCCATCTTAAGCCAAGATCGATACATAGCTTCCGAGAGCTTGCAGGGTCCTTTCTTACCCGTTTTGTCACGAATTCCAAGCAACCAAAGGATGTTGGAGCATTGCTATCACTTAAAAAATAAAGTTCGGAGAGCTTGAAGGAGTACAATGCTCATTATTGGTGCCTTTATAATGAGGTGGAGGGAAGTAATGAACAAGTGGCGATGGCTACCTTGAAGCTAGGGCTGCCAATAGAGAATCAGCTCCGCCAATCACTGACCAAGCGATCCACGACCATGCAGGGAGACCTAAAGGAAAGAATCAAAGTGTCCGTCAAATTGGAAGAGGACATGGAAGCAACCGAGCCAAGGTGGACACGCACATTGGATGAGGGATCTAAGAAGAAGAGACGGAGGGAGTTCGGGGAGGTTGTTGAAAGAAGAGTGGGTCGTCCCAAACCCATAAGGGCAGCCTATGACGGGATATATACAGTTTTCAAAGATCCAATATACCATATCCTCACACAGATCAAATAGACACCCTTTTGTAAAAGGCCTCCGAAGATGATCAGTGACCCAGGACGCCGGAACCCCAACCTTTGGTCCTCTTACCACCGAGAAAATGGTCATTTGAAGGAAATTTATCGAATGCTTAAACAACATCTAGAAGACCTAGTCAAGGAAGGTCATCTGAAGGAGTATGTAGAAGATACACACTCAAGAAGAACTGAGAAATCAGTTCGGAAGGAAATAAAAAATTATGCAGGTGAAGAGGGACCTGTTGGGGGTAATAGATGTGGTGCATGGAGCAATCAATCCAGCAGAAGTAACGACTCAAACTGTCAGGACTTAAAGCAAGATGGCTGGACACTTAAAGGAGGTAGTTCAGATGAGTGCCGAATTGAGCTTGGTCAGCAAGTCTGGGAAGGGTAAGTCGGAGATTTCATTCTCCGACGAAGATCTGCGAGATGTGGTTTAACCCCACAACGACGCCCTCGTATTAACTCTATGAGTACAGGATGTCAGAAGAATGCTCATAGATCCAGGAAGCTCCTCAGAAATAATGTACGCCAAGTTATTTGATAAGCTCGGTCTGAGCACTCAGATCTAAAGCCAACCTCAATACCCCTCTTTGGGTTCAGCGGCCAAGCAATACACCCCCTCATTGTAATACAGTGCAGGTTGGCGCAGGTCCTGTTCGCCTAGATGTGGAATTTTTAATGGTAGATGTGCCCTCTCCCTGTAATGCCATCGTGGGGCGAACATGGATTCATCGTATGAGGGTAGTACCGTCAACTTATCACCAAATGTTACGATTCCCGACAATAAAGGGGACCATGGAGATCAGAGGAGACCATGTGGTTTCTAGGAGTTGTCTGATCACGGTAATAAAAGGAAAAATGAAGAAAATAAATGATGAAGACTCAGGTCCGATCAGAAAATCCGACCTCAAATAGCAATCAAAATCAGGTCGGACAGAGAAGGAAGAATCATGCGCCGACCTGACCAACCCAGCAGTGGAAGAGTTGAAAAGGATTGCAGTGCATGGCGGAAATCAAGAAAAATACTGGATGATTGGGGCGTCAATGACCAAGGAAGAACAAGAGAGCTTGACTCAGTTCCTCGATCAAAGTCCCAATGTTTTTGCTTTGACTCCATACAAGATGCAGGGAGTCAATCCCGAGGTTATCAGTCATAAGCTAGGCGCAGATCCAAGGGTAAAGCCAGTGAAGCAGAAATAGAGAGAACTCGCACCCGCTGTTGGATGCAGATGCAATTCAAGAAGTCCATTTCCCGAAATGGCTATCTAATACGGTTGTCATGCCAAAGAAAGACAAAAAATGGAGGGTGTGCGTGGACTTCACCAATTTGAACAAAACTTGTCCCAAAGATAGCTTCCCTTTACCAAAAATTGATCAATTAGTGAACTCCACAGCAGGTCATGAATGAATGAGCTTTTTGGATGCGTACCGAGGGTACCATCAGATCGCAATAGAGGTTGCCGACCAGGAAAAAACAACATTCATAACACTAAAAGGCACCTACTATTACAAAGAATGCCCTTTGGACTTAAGAATGCGGGGGCAACATACCAAAGACTGGTAGCAAAAATATTCCAAGATTTGATCGAAAAAACGGTAGAAGCTTACATGGATGACATGGTAGTCAAGAGCAAACAAAAACTTACACATGAACAGGATTTGAGCTCGATCTTCAATATCCTGCGAAGGAACAAGCTTAGGCTGAACACTTCGAAATGTTCATTTGGTGTCAGCTAGGGAAAATTCCTAGGATATATTGTAACCTAGAGAGGAATCAAGCAAGTCCCGACCAAATTCTGGTAGTGCAGAAGATAGAGTGACCCAGCTCGAGAAATGAGGTGTAGAGATTGATAGCTCGAGAAAGGAGGTGTAGAGATTGACAGGTATGCTTGCAGCCTTGAATCGTTTTTTTTATCTAGAAGTTTAGATAAATGTTGACCAGTGTTCATTGCACTAAAAAAAAGGCAGAAAAGATATGGGACGAGCAATGTGATGAGGCCTTAGCACGGATCAAACAATATCTAAGCTCCCCCCATGTGCTTTCTATTCCTAGCCTAGGAGAAGAGTTGATATTGAATCTGGCAGTATCCGAGCATGCAGTCAGTGCAGCCTTGATGAGAGATAAGGAAGACAACACCTACCCATATATTTTGTCAGCAAAACCATGTTGGATGCCGAGACAAGATACTTACCACTGGAGAAGCTCGCCCTAGCATTGGTAAGTGCAGCGCGGAAGCTCCGGCACTACTTCCAAGCCCACAAAATCAAGGTCCTGACCAAGCACCCGCTGCGAGCCATGTTATAGAAGGCCGACCTATCTGGGAGGATGGTAAAATGGGCGATAGAGCTCGGTGAGCACGATATCAAGATAATCCTGAGGAGTGCTATAAAAGGACAGGTAGTGACTGAATTCATTGATGAATTCACACAAAAAGAAGAACTAAAGTGGAGAGAAGATAGCTTGGTCATCGATGAGGAATGGCAGCTGTATGTTGATGGCGCATCCAACTCCTGAGGTTCGGGGGCTGGCATGGTATTCATCACACCAGAAGGAGCAATAATTGAAAGAGCTCGAAACTGCATCAAATAATGAGGTGAAATATGAGGCCCTCCTGTTAGGGCTCAGAACTGCAAAAGAGCTTGGAATCAAGAAACTCACAGTTCATTGTGACTCACAGTTAGTTGCTAATCAACTAATTGGGGAATATGCTGCTCGCGATGATCAGATGGTCGAATATGTCGGAGAAACACAACACGTAATCTAAGAGGTCGGTGATGTCAAAATTAAGCATATTGCTCGAGAAGAAAATACACATGCCGACAGTTTGGCCAGTCTAGCTACGGCGGTAAAATCTGAGCTAAGAAGAGAGGTTCTCATAGACTTCCAGTTGTCGCCGAGCATAGGAGACCACAGAGTCATGTATACCAAGCAGGAGTCAGATGGTCTGAATTGGATGACACCAATAGCTGATTACTTGAAAGAAGGATCTTTGCTAGAGGACGGAGTAGAAAGCTGGAAGGTCAGAAGGAAGGCGGCTAGATTTTGGTTGTCACCGGAAAACAGGCTATACCGACGATCATATTCAGGTCTGTACTTACAATGTGTGAGCCGGACAAGGTGGAAGACCTGTTATGGGAAATCCATGAAGGATCATGTGGTGGGCACATTGGAGGACGGAGTCTAGCACACCAAGCTATGTCACAAGGTTATTGGTGGCCTTATATGCAGAAAGTGTTAGTTTATATGAACTCAATCCAGTAATTAATATAATTAATTAATTTATTTATTTATTAATATATTATTGCTTTCCTTTCATGAGATTAATGGTGTTTTATTATATACTTGCACATAACAAATACGAATGACATGATGGTTAATGAGATGAACCGGAGTCCACATGTATATTAGATGTAACACATGTGTATGGATGAGATCCACATACGGAGAGACATATGTAGCAAATCTTATACTTAAATATCTTCACAATCAGTGATAAGATTGGACATCTCATCTGACAAGGTTGCAGTACTTTGATCATTATAAGATAGTGTGATTAGTCTCGATCATCAGAATGTAAGATTCTAGATCATAGTGTTGGTACATTGGATGTATTGAAGGACCACGGGAAACACCTTATAAATACTGTCTTTACTTTAAGGTATGCTCTCATAATTCCCTAGCAATAGGCTCTCAATCCTGAGATATTAATGAACTCAAGTTTCTATCTATTCATTTACTTTGAGTCACCAATGAGTGAGGCCAATTGTAGGTCAACGCCTCGGTGGTTTGGGTACGTGGCAGTAGAGTTGTGGGAACATTTAATGGTCAAGATGGAATCTATCTTTAATATCCTCCTCTGCCAATTAATGGATTTATCATTGGTAAGTGCGCACCCATTCGAATTAAGAGTTAATTGGAAAGGTACCTATGATCATTATAATTAATTCGGGCTTAAGGATAATAAGATGTGGATCTAATTTGGAAGACAGGTCCAATTGATTCATGGATATTGATAGAGGGGCCTATTATGGACATAGGGAAGTTTAGGGTCTTCTATGTAATTTATTTCTAGGACTGAAGAACAATTGCATTTATATAGGGGAGTTATTTGCAATTAACCGTGGGCCCAGATTGCACAGGAGATATGGGGTCACATGTCCTAGTTGGAGCCAGCTTTCTATGGAATCCCTAGTGGTCCCCACGCTAGCCCAATTATCAGAAAGATACTAATTCTAGTTGAACTCTAAAAGGAAAGGAATTAGAAAGTTACTATTTCTATTTGAAGTGAGACTTCTAATAGTGGTAATAGTAAGTTACTAATTATTAATGGAAGTAGAACTTCTATTTTAATTAGAAAGGAGAAAGTTACTAATTAGTGTGGAAGTGAGACTTCTATTATAATTAGTAAGAGAGAGATTGCATGAGACCATAAATTGGGGAAAACCCCCCATTGGACGTCCCACTCCTTGTTGCACACCCAGCCCCTCTTCTCTCTCTCTCTCTTGTGCAAGTTGTTGCACATCTTTTCTAGTTCCTCCTTTGAGTTCGTAGTAGTTTTCTCTTGGAGATCCCACCATCTTCTTGAGAAAAGAGAATCTGATACAGGTCATAGTGTGGAAGATCAAAAGGTCCTGGAGATTCCTATTTGATACTTGTAGAGTTTTATCATCAAAGAAAGACACAACTTCTCCATTAAAGCATAACCGAGCTCCAAATGTATAATCTACTTCCTTGTTTGTTGTTGATTTTGTTATGGCTTGTTAGTTACTGGCTCTATCTTATTGATAGGTTTATTTACCGAGCATGATGGCTGAGATTGAGGACATGGATCCTGGATTGGGTTTGTAGCCTTCTGGATAGTTGATCACTACGTCAAGTTGGTCAAAAGTTTTTAAAACATATCCGCGAGGCCCACCTATTTCCAACAATTTGTATCAGAGCCATACCTCATCACTAATCTAATTAGATCAGCTGTCTAGATCTAATATTTGCATGAGATGTGAAGAGGATAGACCTAGGGCTTTATAAGGATCAGATTTGTTGATTATATGCTTGTTGTATCTTTAATGAATGAAAAAGAAGTGACTGGTTTGGACAAAAGGATAGAATTCTACAAGTTTTTCTGCCCCAGGTAGCTCGAGCAGACCACGTTCTAGAGGAGTCCGCTCGAGCGCACAGTGCTGCTGTCTTTTTTATTTTTTAGCTATTCGGGACTTTCATCATGAGATGATGAATAGTATCATCCTAGACCAAGTTCCTTCTATGTTCATGATACTAACTTTGCAGGTTCATGTCCTCTCCATTTGGCCCACAAGTCTTTTACTTTCTTTTATGGTTGTATGTTTTATTTTAAGGCTAAGTGTAAAGGGCATCATAGTTTCCTTGATTTCCTGTTAGGGCGAGGCATGATGAATTTCCCTATAGCCCTTTTATTTCCATGTTTAGATTATCATGTAAGTCTCATCGTCGAGGAATAGGAATTCTTGTAATTTTCTATTATTGGCGATGTCCGAGACGAAGAAGGAAAGTGATGTTGGACTCCTAATCAGAGATTTTGAAGATTACCAAAAGAGCTTTGGAGTTGCCCAAAGAGTTTGAGGAATCCCAAAGGTTTGGAAAGTTTAGAAGTTCATTCCACTTGGGCCATGTGGAGCAGAGGACTAGTTTCTAGTTTTAGCACATTCTTTTATGATTGAATGCTTGATTTAGAATGTTTCCAAATCTGATCCAAAGATAGAAAGTTACCAAAATTGATCAAATCAAATTAATTTTTGGAAAGAGTTCTGATTAGTGTTGATGACTAATGAGATGGACACATTGGCAACACTAATTTTAGCAACTGGACTTTCCTTAAACATAACTTGACTTGGAATCAGTCATTGGTCATATCATAAGATTATTTGATGCTTATAAATATGTGGGTCCTAATACCTTAAAAGGAAATCCTCAATTCTAAAATATTAAGTGGGAGCGGGGCATTTAAATTGAGAAATCCCCATGGTTTTCCACCATTGGTCTACTGTAAGGAAAGTATTAGCCCCGGGCCATCAAGAGTAAGGCCGTTCCTCACAAAGGGCTTTTATTTGTCTGGTTACTAGATATGGATCTCCACTGGATAGTATTGGTGAGACGTGATAGGGGTTCACTCCCCCAAAGAGGAGCTGCCCAAAACGGTTGTCATGCAATATTAGTTGGTGGGTCACATTTGACTAAAATAATGATGTAGTATCCCCAAGGATTTGTCTCATGTATTTTAGAGACCAAAGCTAATCGAGAGTCATATATTATTTGGTATGAGATACCTAGATAATAATGAATGATGGGGATCATGGATAGTTGGTCTTAATCCAAATTTTGACAACTTTGATCCGCACCAATCTATGTGGCATTTGCACTTCCCAAGGAGGCACGCCCTAGGGGATTGAGATTCCGATGTATTCTGAATTTAGTGGTTATGAGGATTCCCACATGAATTTGGTAGAATACTAAACCCTAATGTCATTTATATTCTTTCATTGAATGTATGGTTATGTGCAACAGTTTATAAAGCATGAATTCGAATACTTTCAATCCACTTGCGACCATCCTCAACCAGAATAAGTTAATGGAATCCAACTATATAGACTGGAAAAGGACATTGGATATTGTCCCGACAGCCTCAGGATGTAGATATGTCCTTACCATACCTCCCTTCCTAAGCCTAATGCATCACAGTATGAGAAAGACCTTTACACCAGGTAGACCAAAGACAATGAGATGACCAGATGTTCTATACAGGCATCCACGTCTAGTATTTTATAACAACAACGTCAATCTTATAAGTTAACATACGATATTATATCAAACTTAAAGGAGATGTTTACGGACCAGGTTAGACCTGCTAAGCAAGCTGCTATGAAGGTACTGATAAACACTAAGATGACTGAGGGAACCCCAGTACAATACGATATGCTAAAAATGATGTTTGGATTAAATGAGTTAGATGTACTGAGTGTTAAGGCTGTTATAGAATCGCAGATCGACATGATCCTTCAGTCACTACCGGATTCTTTCAACCATTTCGAGATCAATTATAAAAATATTGAAAATGACCATAGCTGAGCTGTCTCGCCAGTTGGTAGTGACCGAGGAAATCATGAAGAAAAAACAAAATGCCCTTATGACAGAAAAGTCATTTGCCAGGTCCAAGTCGAAAGGCAAAGACCGGGATAGCAAGAAGAAATCAGTCCCCAAGGGTCCTAAGGTGGAGAATGATTCTACTTATGGTATGGCCAAGGCCAAGGATACGGGAGCAAAGAGAAAGTGTTTCCACTGTGGTATGACAGGTCATTGGAAGAGGAATTATCCTAATTATCTTCTGTCTAAAGAAATGACCTCAGGTATGATTGAGTCACTTGTTTCTGAAAATAGTTTTTTGAAACTGGTACTTCAGAATCCTGGTGTGTTGACTCCAGTTCAACTAATCACATATGTAATATGTTGCAGGAGTGGCAGGAAACTAGGAGGCTTACTAGAAGAGAAATCATTGTTAACCTGGGATCGGAAGCTAAGGCAGAAGCAGTGTCGGTGGGAGTAGTAACTTAGTTTTTTTCAGATATTTAAGTTAATTTTGTCAAATACATTATTTTGTTCCGTCTTTAAGACAAAACTTTATTTCATATTCTAGTATGGTGAATAAGAGTTAATCTATTTCTTTTGGTACTGAAATTGTCATACATTCTGACATGGTAATCAATGGTTTTTTTTTGTTAGCTCCCACAATGTATGAGATACATGACACTGAAATTTTATAATATACCATCATTAAAGAGGAGATCACATTCATCTAATCCAACAAAACTTTGGCACCTAAGAGGCTAGGTCATATAAACATAAACAGGATTGACAGGCTAGTGAAAGATGGTATCTTGCTTTCATTGGTGGTAGAACCAATGCCTGTCTGTAAGTCCTATCTGGAAAGCAAAATGACCAAAATACCCTTTTCATCTAAGGGCAGTAGTGCCAAAGATTTATTGGAGTTAGTGTCTACTAATATGTATGGACCCATAAATATTAGAGCGAAAGAAGATTACGAGTACTTCATCAGTTTCACAGATGATTACTCAAGATATGGATAGATATACCTTATGCACTGCAAGTCTGAGACTTTTTTTTTAAAAAAAAAATCAAAGAGTTTCGAGCGGGAAACGGAAAAGCATTTAGGCAAACATGGTTTAAAATTTCGGTATCGGTCGCGGTATCGGCCGGGCCGAAAAACCGATACGTCGCGGATATCGTCGCGGATATCGGTCCGTCGCGGTGTGAATTTTTTTTTTAATCCAAAAAAATCTGCAAAAATATTCAAAAAATCCAGAATATTAGAAAATGTTGGAAAACAATATTTTTTTCCATTAGTAACAATAATAAATCAAAATCTCGGTCACAAGTTATGAGTCCTGTCTGTATCGCTGTTCGCTTTATTCTCCAGTATTTTATATAATGCAACCATTATCGATGCTCATGATCAATAAGATGAAATATCATAAATCTGACATAATGCAACCACAATTTTTGGCAAAAACTCATACTTTTTTGTCCCAAAAGTATAGATCTATTTTAAACTAATACATTATCAATGCATTTGAACACTAATGTGAAAAAATGTAATTGATTTCAAGAAAAGCCCCAAATTTTAGAAATAAAAAAATTTAGATCTACACTTTAAAATACTAGATCTAGGGGAAAATAAGTGAGTAACATCGAATCTAACTCAATATAAAGCCTTTTGGTTCATGAATTAGCATATTACACAATCTTTACTACTATATCATTCCAAACATAATTAAATAGGTTTAATATCATATCTAGTAGTTTATGATAATAATAGACATCCAAGCACAAAAAAAAAAAGAAAGACAATTAGCAAAAGAGTCCTAGCTATCATGGTCAAGTAGATCATTTTGTTTTCTTGAATTTTGATTGTCATTTATCTAAAACATGCGCTTCGCAGAGGGGGTCCGGGGGTATCCCCCGGCGGGGGTCGAGCTGACCGGTTAGCTCGCGGGGTCCAGGGGGCAGCGCCCCCGAAAAAAAAAAAAAAAAAAAGGAGATCGGCCGATATTTTCAAAATATCGGCCGAGATATCGCCACGGCCGATATTTTGAAAATATCGGCCGATATATGGCGATATTTTGGCGATATTTTGTCCGTATCGCCGCGACCGATATCTCGCTGAGATATCGGTGCGGTACCGGCCGGTACCGGTACGTATCGGCCGGTACGTACCGGTACCGGCCGATATTTTCAACCATGTAGGCAAAAGTATAAATAATCTTCGATGAGATCGATTGGGAGACTATCTCTCCGTTAATTTTTATGGGATACATATCAGAGAATGAGATTCTATCCCAATTGTTTGCTCCTGGTATGCCTCAATAGAACGGAGTAGCAGAAAGAAGAAATCAGACTCTTTTAGATATGATTAGGTCTATGTTGAGTTTTGTTGACACCAAAAAGTCACTTTGCTTCTTCAACCTTAAGAAAGCTACATGAGGTTGCAGCCTACCACAAATGGGCAATTCTACTTCTCAAAAAATCAAATCTTGGCAGAACCAAACAAAAACTGCAAGATCCTTCAAGACAGCCAAAAGAGGAGTACACAAGAAGTTTCGGGCCATTTCAAAATCATTTGGCCTAACTTCACTTCTCCGATAGCTAAACAGGAGCTCTCAGCGGCGACAGCATCGGAGACACCAAATCTTCGATCAGAGGTTATGGATAGTCTCAAAATACATCCAAAAGGCTCCACGTCAGGTTCCAAGTCAAACCGACAATATTTGACCCTACATCAACCATCGAACAACTAAATCAAGCCTCTCAGCAGCAAGAACCACTAAGGTCATCATTCATCAGACAGAGCACATGGCTGGCTTAAAATGCTTACAAAGGGCTACACGTCAAGTTTCAGGTCATTTCAACAACATTTGACCATACTTTGACTCTCGGAAGCCAAATCAGGCCTCTCAGCGGCGAAACTCCCCGGGACCATGGTTTCTAAGATACAGCCTTTGGATCATCTCAAAATGACTCCAATAGGTTCCCTGTCAAATTTCAGGTCAATCGGACTTTGATTGACCGCACATCAAAGCGCGACATCATCATCGCGATAAAGTTAAGTCTACTGGAGACCTGACCCCATACGGCTTCAAAACTCAAAGAAAAGCCTATGGTTGGTCTTATTTATTTCTCAGGAGGCCTCACTTCAAATTTCAGCTCATTCCGACATCGTTTGACCCAATTTCAGCTTCTGACGGAAAATCGGCAACTCTACGCTACAAAGTCTTTGACTTTCCCGGAAAATTGGGAACTTTGCACTCCAAAATGAAAGGATTCTTGTCAAGTTTTTTACAGGGAAATCAGGCCAAGATATGTACGAAAATGTCAAGAAAAATACAGAAGAAAAAAGAATCAGAAAAGACATCGAAACGACCCCAAAACAGGACAAAAGGGGAAAATCTCCCCCCAGGGTTGCCGGCGACCATGGAACTTCGGGTCTCCAGATTTCCCCCAAAGGGGCCCGTTTTCCATCATTTTTTTGCGTTTCGAAGCATCTAACTCCTGTGGCTTTCTAAAAATCCATACTTTTGAGGCACCGAATCCTTCGACATCCATCAAAATCACGGGTCCGTCTTCAAGAGTATCAAAATCAATATTGATCGTCAACCGGTCAACCAAAAAAGTGTTCTTTCTACCCGATCGATCGAGAAATCGACAAGACAGATGGCACCTACCCGCTGTTGGTAATCAATGCCTGAAGTTACATGGTCATCTGATGTCAATCTACATGAAGATCCATCGATGATCATCGCCAGAAGAATCCCAAAAGACGTGGCACGCCCCGCGACTCTTCAACTACTCGGTGACTAATTAATGTAATCAATTGGCTGGCTTTATTGCAGTCATTAATTCATTTCGTTGGACGGCCCAATCAGAAGCAAGTATTCGAGACTTACAAGTTAAGAGATTCATGGCATTTAAAACATGAATCTCCTCCCATCATGGTGATTAAAGGCGATTAAATGTCCTTAATCTCCACTGGCCGATCAAAAGCCAAGGTCCAGGAGTTACGAAATAAAGGAATTAAACCTTGTAACTCCTCCCTTAATGCGGCTTAAATGTGATTAAATCCCAGAAACCTTCCTAAATGGCTACCAAGAGCCTATAAATAGGGGAGCTTTCCAGGAAGAAAAAGGCATTGGAAATCCAGAAGAATACAGACAGAAAATCTGAAAAAAAGAAAAAGAGAGAAAACTCTGTGAAAGTTCTGCACCGACCACCACTACAAGGTGACAAAAGTCCCTTGGGGGATCCTCCCCAAGGTCCTTGCCTTCTCCTTCTGCCTCTAATGGCTTAGACGTGGCTTTTCATCCTGTCTACTTAGCTTTTTATTGGACATAGGACCTCCTCTTGGTCTTTATCCTCTAAAAGTCTGAGGGTATAGCCAAGCCAAGCGAATCAAAAGCATCCTCTGTTCTCATCTGCATGGATGATGGCGAAGTCCAAACATGGCTTGCGACCGTCAATCTGAACGAGTCCCCCACAATCTCTTGAGAAGTTAGATCCTCCTTTTCTTACTTTTCGTTATATTTTGTATTTTTCTAAAAGAGACAAAAATTACAACTCTTGTCTTTCATTATTGATAAGAATTATAAATCAGCTATAAACGCCAAAATCAGCTATAAATGCCAAAAAATCGCCTTTCACGACAAATCAAGAAAATGTCTCTTTTCTTAAATATATGTGCAATGGAAAACTTGAAAGAAGTTGGTTTCCTTTTTACTTGCGAAGGTCGATCTCTGGATCTCCACTTGCAATTCCAAGTAAAATAGAAAATCTGGCACACCCACACAACAAAAATGTTGATACCCGCCTTCGCCACCGGTTACGAAAAGGTCGTACCCCACGCCCGCCGACCTCAGAAGAATAATGCGCGGATAGAGCAGTCCATCAAGCTGGCACACCCGGTGGGACACGTTCATTTGAGAACACGATGCTTGGAAATGAAATATTTGCAAACCATATCTTTTGCTCTATGCTTATACTTATTTTCTCGATTCCTTGGCTACTTTCTAATTAGTGGCCTATGTTGGATTTCGCATCTAAAAAATGAGATGAGATTTTTTGGAAATTCTTAATTCTATTTTTGAATGTATTTCCACTCTTTCTCTTTTCAAAATAAAAAATCAGATTTCTCAATTTGGATTCAAAGTTGAGAAACTTTGATCCTCTCCTATCGTTCATCGTGCGTGCAAAAATATTGAGCCTGTTCGAATAAGGTTTTGGGCCATCGTTTATCTTTGATGAGTTCATTAGAGATATAAAATAAAATGAAAAAAAATCAGATTTCTCAGTTTGGATTCAAAATTGAGAAACTTTGATCCTCTCCTATCATTCATCATGCTTGCAGAAATGTTGAGCCTGTTCGAGTTAGGATTTGGGCCATCGTTTCTCTTCAATGAGTCTATTTGGGATCTAAAAAAAGAAGATATAGACCATTAAGGTTAAACCAATTGCGTTCTTTGATCACGGTTGATTCAAGAGAAGCCTTGTCCAGAGTGTTGAGACAACTTGACTGTTATAGGCAAGGGTCCTCCAAATGGGTTCATTAAGTAATCCTACCCTTATCTGGGGGGCAATTCTATCAATCGAGATTTCATTAGAACGGGTTAGGAGGCCTATATGTACTCTCTCGTCTTTTAAAAAATATTTAAAATAAAAAAAATAAAAAATAAAAAAAAGATTTAAAAAAAAATTAAAAAGAATAAAAAACAGATTTAAAAAAAAAACAACTTAATAAAATAAAAGAAATATTTAAAAAAAATCTTAAAAAAAATAAAAAAAAAGTTTTTTCAAAAAAAAAAATCTTAAAAAAAACCTTCCGTCATATTTCGGTTTAGATCTGAGAAATTTTGGTCTCTTCCATTCTGGGCACTGGTGTTTGCGGAAATCGTTGAGCCCGTGTCTAGATTGGAATGCCTTTTGCTCTCTTTGATGAATCCGTTCTTGACCTTTCAAAAAAAAAAAAAAAAACTGTCGTCATTTCTGGGTTCAGATCCGAGAAATTATGGTTCCTTCCTTTATGGGTACTGGTGCTCGTGTATTTGGATCGGAATACCATCTGCTCTTTTTGATGAATCCATTCTTGACCTTTCAAAATAGAAAATCTCATCTCATGGATGCGGTCTCCAAACATTTGTGCCTAGCGATATTGGTACGCCCTTTCAGGGTCTACTGTATGTGCGACTTGCACATTTGTAACTCCAACCCTATATTCTTCTTACATCGAGCAAGCTGTGCTTCTCAATAAGTCGAATTTAGGTTCACAATTGCTTCTAGCAGTCGCTGGGACGCTCATTCTGAGCTCACCATACTTGCGATCGGAATAATTGTACCATCTATGGCTTTTTGCCTTCTTCATGTCGCTTGGGTTGTCACGCCCCGAGCCCGAGATTGCACACATCCCGAGGCGCGACACACGCCCGCGTGGAAATTCGAGTCAAACTCATTGACTCTAGGTCCCCACGTACGAAATTTACCCACATGATATCACGTGTGAGGTTTATATTTCTCAACATGCCTGTATAAATCTGTCAAATAGATATCCAACTAACATAACACAATCATCAAGATATAGAGCATAAGGGTCCATGAGCATAGGTTTAAAAGATTCAAGTTCAAGAGATAGAAAGAGAAGGAATAAATTAGTCAAGTTACAATCCCAAAAGCTAAACAAGTTTATAAGTTTCTACAAAATATGTGGCAATCCTAGCCACAGTCAGTGGGTCATTTAAACGTCCATTTCTCATCGAGTGGATGTCTAGAAGACATCATCAGGAGTCCACTCTGCTACGTTGTGTGGAGGTTCCTCTTCCTCAAGGATCTCCGGGGCAATGGCGTCAATGTATTCACCTGTAACGCCAAGTGTAGCACCATTAGACTAAGCTAAGCAAGACAAACATATACAGTCCATATAACATGTATCAAATGAATAGTCAGACAGGTATAAATCATAAGAGATCAAGGAATAATCACTAGGCATGTCAGTGCATGAATTAGCATGAGACATACGAGTCATAGATAACAGGTAAACATATTAACAACTAGTTGGCACATCCACATAAGCTATGTTCTCTCAAGTTAATCATATAACATGAAAATAAAATGAGAGCAGAATATCAGGACAGGACAGGGCGGTGCTACTAGGAGACAGAGGTACCCAGAATTCTCCATCGTAGACCTAGGGTGCCGGTAAACCCTCAGAATATATTCCCATCTGCAGAGGGCCAGAAGTTTACTAAACCCACACTTAGCCGGGTCCGACTTAGATAGGGTCGAAGCTAAGTGGTGCCGACTCATAGAGTGCAATATACCAACAACAGAGCAGGTGCAGGACAGTGTAAATCAGATACAGGACATATACAGGACATATCATATAGGTAACAAATCGGAACTTACTGAAATATACTGAACAAAGCCAGAAATAAATGTAGCATGACACATGTGTAACAGAAAATACATAACTGGACAGAAACATGATCAAGTCATACTAGAATACTGGAAACGGAATGCAATGCATGTACATACAGATCATATACGGAGTCAAGACAGAAATCAAGCCAAGCCTACGGTCTTGGGAACACATGTGGTCTTCACTGTCCAACTCAGGGTAGTATTAAGAGTTTGACATTATCGGGCTACGAGGACCCCTTGGCGTTACATAATTTGGATGTCGAATCCCTTAATAGAACACATTTGGCATGGTTACAATCCGAAGAACACAATGCCCCTTTTGTGGTTACGATTGCTCAACCCATATCCATAATTCAACAAACCATCGGTCATGATAAAAGTTCAGGGTGCTCATCCTACCGGTCCATCTATCAGGCCAATCAAACTAGAACAAGCTACGGTTCAATGCCCGGCTCATGGAAACGTCCATTTGTCACAATTATGTAGAATCCAACATATAATCTTTTCCAAGGCTCAAATCATGAGCTTTCCAACGGTATGTAGATCTCAAAAACGGACCTACGGTTAAAAAGTTATGGTCGTTGGAAAATCTGCATACTGCAAGTATCAGGTTCGCTCGAGCGTTCAGATGTTCGCTCGAGCGGACCCCAGACAGAGAGCTGTTCGCTCGACCGGACCTAAAGTTCGCTCGAGTGAACTCTCCCAGAAAGCCCTTCGCTCGAGCGTTCACTCACGCTCGCTCGAGCGAACTGTCAAATCCTGGGTTCCGAAAATCTGAAACTTCTTGATTTCTCTCAAGCCATTCAAGGCATTTCATCAGGTTTTAAAACACTACCAATAGGTATCTTTGAGCTTCCAAAATGCTCATCAAAACCATCAATAAACCCATATACATTAACAAAAGAAATCACCCACAAAAATCCATTTTTGAGCAAGAAGAAGGGTATCTAAGCAAGATTGCATATATTCATGAATCAAACAAGAAATCATGCATACAAATGTATAAGTTTAACTTGCCTTGGTGCTTGAAAGCTAGCTCTCACACCTAATCCTTGTTAAACTCGAAAATCCCCAAATATGAAAGCTCAAATGCCCTAAGAATGGTGAAAAACAAAATGGAAGAAAATGAATGAGGAAGGAGATGATGCATACATGATTTGTAGCTTTCCAAGATGAAGGAAATCAAATGGAAATGCTTAGTGAAGAAAGAGCTTACCAAAAGCAAGAAGAAAGAAAGATGAGTGGATGCTTGAGCTTGGAAGATGTTGTCTTGGTGGAGAAGATGAAGTGGTGGCTAGCTTCTATTCATGCTAGGAGTCTTGGTTGATTGCTTGAGATGAGGAAGGAAGAAATGGAGAAGAAGAGTAGAGAGGAACTCTCAGCTGGAAATGAAGGAGGAAAAAGAAGATAAGAAGAAAAATGACTAAGGCTAGGGCCTTTTTAAGCCAAAGTTCTCCTGCATTGCATGCAAGTCCAGAAATGGACTGAAATTGTAAGAAAGGGCCTGGGGTGATTAAGTGGGCTGGAAACGGGTCTAAATAGATCCGAATTTAATGGGTCAAGACATGAAAGTTAAAGCCCATGAAATGCTCTATGCAATGCATTAAAAACCCAAAAATTTCTAAGTACACACAAAAACCCAAAACACTCCAAAAGTCGTAATCTACCTAGCAAACGGTCAAACCCCACTAATTCTACCTAATCAAATCCAATCACAATCAAAATATCCATTAAGCAATTAATCTAAATTAATTAACTCTAAAACGAGATTAAGGCGGGTCGGGGTGTTACATGGGTCATGTCCCTCGAGCGATTTGAAAAGACAAAACCATAAAATTTTCCATTTATGATCATTAAATTCTTGTGATTACTAATGGATGTGGTCTTGTTACAAGAAATCTTCAAAACTAACAATGGCAGCTTCCTTGACCATTACTTTTGATAAGAACAAGAACCAACTCATGCTTCAACAGAAGCAAACCACGCGCACTTACAAGCGCCCTGCCAGCTGCTGAAGCGTTAACTCCCTCTGCAATTCTCTGAACTCCAGTTCGACCTCAACTCCCTGGACTATCGTCTTTGAGACGCTGGGACCATTCCCACTTTTCGAAGAACAAACTGCTCATTCTAAGAAGCATAAGGTCGCCTCTCAACATGTCACTACTGTGACACCAAAGGCGAACACCAAAAAGCCTTAAGCCCGTGGCACCCCCGCGAAGCCTCAACCCACAAACAACTAGGTCTATCTCAAGACTTGGTCCCCAAGACCTTCACCAAAATAAAGAAGGTCCCAAACATCTACCAAGCCAGCATACCTGGCCCCACTCAAGGAGAACCAGTTCTACCCTCTTGCTTAATGAAAGAGGAGAGACCCATCTTCGACTTGACAGCCAAGTCAACCCAGCATGAGCCGGCTTGTTCCTACAAGCCCAAAATCAAGTCATGCATCACTAGGCCTCTACAAGCACCAGCTAAGGCCTACAATCCTGCAGTTCGACCCTTAATCTCTACAGGGGCCGAAACTCAAAAAATTCAAAGCTTCGCTGCAACAGGCGAAGGACCGGGTTCGCATCCTGCCCTTGCCTAGCTATAAAGAAGATAGGCTTGGCTGCTGGAGCCCGAGGGAGCACATCCTCATTGTCAAAGCCCAGCCAGAGCTGACTGAAGCTCAAATTACTCGTCCTATACGTCGCCGCGTGTCGTATCGACAAAAGAGACTAGAAAAGAAAAGAACCCGGCCTCCTACACTTCAAGTCTCCCATAAATGGGTCGAAAAAGAAAGACCCGACCAAATTGTTGCTGTCCATATGGTTGGAAAAACCAGAAGATGCTAAAAGTCAACATCCAAAATCCATGTCCAACATCTGGTGACCCGCAGCGTCTCCAGGACAAGAAGACACCCCGAAGAATCCCCTGCTCCTTCAAGCAAAGGACGACAGAGTCATCATTCCTCAAGCTCTTCGTTAAAAAGAATGAGCCCCAGCTCAATCACCAGGACGATTTCTTCGTTCGAATCCCGAGGGATGAATGTCCTGGCTACATACTCTGAGCCACCATCTCGCAATCCACCTCAAGATGATGTGCTCACACGCATCCAGCAGTTGGAACAAGGCCAACAGAGGATTGAAACTCTGATGGAAAACCTTCTCCTCGCCTTCCAAAATCAGGCGAACAATGAACCTCCTCCGAATCTTCAAGATGATGAGGTAAATGGAGAAGAAAATGAGTCACACTGTTGACACCAAAAATGTCACTTTGCCTTTTCAAGATCCAAAGAGCTACATGAAGTCGCAACCTGCCATAAATAGGCAATGCTGCTTCCAAAAATCAAATCTTGTCAGAATCAAACAAAAACTGCAAGATTCTTCCAGACAGCCAAAAGAGGAGTACACAAGAAGTTTCAGGCCATTTCAAAATCATTTGGCCTAACTTCGCTTCTCCGACAGCCGAAAAGAAGCTCTTGGTGACAAAAGCTCTCTGGGACCATGGTTTCCAAGACAGAACCTATGGATCATCTTAAAATGACTCCAATAGGTTCCCTGTCAAATTTCAAGTCAATCGGACATCGATTGACCACACATCAAACCGCGACATCTTCATCGCGACAAAAAGCAAGTCTACAGGTGATAGGACCCCAAACGGCTTCAAAACTCAAACAAAAGCCTATGGTTGGTCTTATTTATTGCTCAGGAGGCTTCACACCAAATTTCAGGTCATTCCGACATCGTTTGACCCAGTTTCAGCTTCTGACGGGAAATCGGCAACTCTGCGCTACAAAGTCTTCGGCTTTCTCAGGAAATTGGAAACTTTGCAAAATAAAATGCAAGGATTCTCATCAGGTTTCCTACAAAGAAATCAGGCCAATAAATGGTCAAAATGTCAAGGAAAAGTACAGAAGAAAAAAGAATCAGAAAAAAGCAAAAACGGACGCAAAACGGGACACGAAAGGGGGAAAACCCCCCCAGGGTCGCAGACCCCTGCGACCCTGGGCCAGGGTCGCAGGCCCCTGCGACCCTGGCCCAAGGTCGCAGGCGCCTGCGACCCTGGGCCAGGGTCGCCGGCGACCATGGACCCCGGGGTCGCCGGGGAAAGCCCCGAAAACCCCGGTTTTCGCCGTTTTTTCGCGATTCGAAGGGCCCAGCCTCTGGTACTTTCCAAAATTCATGCTTTTGAGACACCAAGTCCTCTGACATCCGTCCAAAACACGGGTAAATCATCAAGAGTATCGAAGACAGTATTGATCGCCACCCGGTCAACCAAAAAAAAGTGTGCTTTCCACCCGACCGATCGAGAAATCGACAGGACAGATGGCACCGACCCGCTGTTGGCAACAAACACCTGAAATTACATGGTCATCTGATGTCGATCTACATGAAGATCCATCGATGATCATCGAAAGAAGAATTCCAAAAGACGTGGCACGGCCCGCGACTCTTCAGCTGCTCGGCGACCACTTAATGCGATTAATTGACTAGCTTTATTACAGTCATTAATCCATTTCTTTGGACGGCCCAATCAGAAGCAAGCATTCAGGAGTTACAAGTCAAGAGATTCATGGCATTTAACCCATGAAACTCCTCCCATCATGGCGATTAAAGGCGATTAAATGCCCTCAATCTCCTCCGGCCAATCAGAAGCCAAGAAAAAGGAGTTACAAAATAAACAATTCAATTTTGTAACTCCTCCCATTATGCGGCTTAATGACAATAAAAGCCCATAAACCCACCTAAAAGGCTACCTACAAGCCTATAAATAGGAGGGTTCTCCAAGAAGAAAGGACATCAGAGAGCATCAGAAAAATCAGAGAAAAAAGCACAAGCACACAGACAGAAATCCAGAGAAAGGAAAAAGAGAGAAAACTCTGCGGAAATTCTACACCAGCCACCGCAACAAGGTGACAAAAGTCCCTTGGGGGGTACCCCCCCCCAAGGTCCTTGCCTTCTCCTCCTGCCTCCAATGGCTTAGATATGGCTTTTCAGCCCGTCTACTCGGTTTTTTATTGGACATAGGACCTTCCTTTGGTCTTTGTCTTCTAAAAACCCGAGGTTATAGCCAAGCCAAGCGAATCAAATAGCATCCTCTGTTCTCATCTGCATGGATGATGGCGAAGCCCACATATGGCTTGCGACCGTCAATCTAAACGAGTCCCCCACAATCTCCTGAGAAGTTAGATCCTCCTTTTCTTGCTTTTCATTGTAGTTTGTATTTTTTCAAAAGAGACAAAAATCACAATTCTTGTCTTTCATTATTGATAAGGATTGTAAATCGGCTATAACGCAAAATCGGCTATAAACGCCAAAAATCGGCTATAAACGCCAAAATCGGCTATAAACGCCAAAAATCGGCTATAAACGCCAAAATCGGCTATAAATGCCAAAAAAATCGCCTTTCACGGCAAATCAAGAAAATGTCTCTTTTCTTAAATATATGTGCAATGGAAAACTTGAAAGAAGTTGATTTCATTTTTACTTGCGAAGGTTGATCTCCGGATCACCACTTGCAATTCCAAGTAAAAATAGAAAATCTGGCACACCCACAAAAAAAAAAGAAATGTTGATGCACGCCCTTGCCCCCCTGGTTACGAAAGGGTCGGAACCAAACGGACTCCCACGTCCGCCGACCTCGGTAGAACCGAGCAGGAGCGCGGTCCATCACCCACGTCCGCCGACCTCGGTAGAACCAAGCAGGAGCGCGGTCCATCACACACGCCCTCACCAAAAAGGATGTAGACAGTATCTTCGCCAAAGCAAAAGAAGAGGATATACTCAAGGAGCATGGGATCAACCCACCATATATCTTATGGATGGACTCGGTCTCGTTCCCCACAAAACTCAAGCATCCTACTCTCCAAACCTATACGGGGAAATGATCAACCATACAGCACGTCGTCCACTTCAAAATCCTGACGGGAGCTATTGCGGATCAAGATGCCCTCAAGATCCGCCTCTTCGCAAGTACCCTAAAAGGTACGGCCTTCGATTGGTACTCCACTCTTCCGGAGGACTCCATCCAAAACTGGGCTATGCTAGTGACACGCTTCCTGACTCACTTCAAAGGTGACGATCATCCCACTACTATGGCTCAACTATGCAGCCTGAAACAGGGGGAGAATGAGTCAACATACAACTTCATTCACAAGTGGAAAGCAATGGTGTACAAATGCTCAGAAGCTTCCATGGAGGCTGAAACGGTGATTATAGAGCTCAACAGTCGGAAATCATCAAGAAAAGAGCCAACGCCATTGCTACCTCAAAGCAAAAAGAAAAAGAGGTCCTCAATGTGCAAACTAAGTCAGCTCCTCTGCCACCAAATAAAGCTGAAAACAAAGCTGCAGGTAAAAGACCTGAACTCTCAGATGCCTTCAAAGAGTGAGTAGAAAAAAGGTACCCGTTCGATGAAGATGTTGATGAGAACTTCGGGGCCCTCGTGGCAAATGGCAAGCTCACCTTGCCTGAACCGAAAAGACCAGGAGATGTTGGCAAAACCAACGATCCTCGGTACTGTCCATAGCACCAGATGATCTCGCATCATCTCAATCAATGCTTCGTTGTGAGAGAGAAAATAAACGAGATGTGGAAAAACGGAGTCATCACCTTTGACAAAAACTATGGGTCTGCCTCCGTCAACATGGTGTCATGTGGACAAACATCAAAATCACAGAAAAAAAAGATCACTGCTTCCTTCAAGGTGATAAACACAATTCAAGCGTCCGAAGAACTGGTTCCTTACCCAACACCAGACGGACAACCCGTATGGGTACATCCCGATCTCCTGGAAGATGAAAACTGGGAGGTCGTGAAAACAAAGCCGACAGCTCTACAGCGAAGGCTGGCTAGGAAACATTTCCTCAAGCTCAAACAGCAAGAGAAGATCCAGCCAAAACAAGAAGTCTATGAAAAGGCAGAGGCCTCCTCTACCACTTCACTGGAGGCAACAAAAACGTCCCTTCCAGAGACTTCAAAGGGGTAAGAAAATTCATTCTCACTGATTTCATGCCACCTCAATTCAAAGAAGAAGCCACGTAGGGGGCATCATACTCTTGCAATTCGGTATTTGGATTCTCCATTGATGGATACGAGTCCAATGACACCGATGATGGATTCGAGTCCAACTAACCGATGACTGGGAGGAATCGCTTGAAATGGGAGAATATCTCTCCGATGAAGAATGGGTTCCTGAAACTCACCTTATGCCAGTAATCTGGTATAACCCCTTACAGCCATAAGGATCCTGGTTTGATGATGAAGAAGACCAAGAGGCTGTACAAGAAATTGCGGTTGAACCAGCATCCGTCATTGCTCCAGTGGAACCCAACCATGTCGAACCACAAAGAGCAGATGAAGAAAAAGATTTGGCTCCCATGCCTGATCTTGACGAATATGCAAGGATCTTGCAGCATCTTGCACTAGAACAAGAGCAAGACCACGTCAACGAGGTTCCTTGTAATCCAGAGCCGGAAGTCCCTAAAGACCATCAGGTACCTCCTCCCTTAACTCTTGAAAATGGAGAAAATTACTGGATAGACGATCCTCTTACATCCGAGGATGAGTCTGACTCCGAACAGGCAACGTCTCCTCTCAGAGCTTCTTGTAATGTGATAATTCAGGATTATAGCTCTTCCGAAGCATCGTCTGATGAGATCACTTATACTCCGATGACGGTTAGTAATGCATCCTCTAGAGCTACCTCGTCTCGCGTGACTTTCACTGAGACAACACCCTCTCAGGGTTCTTCTCCTGAGATTGTGACTTCAGAGCCCACACCCTTCCTGATTGAAGAAACCCCAGCTATTGATGCTTGGGACGATGAATTGGTCAACGAAGAAGAAAAGTTGCTGGATGCTGTTCAGGACTTGTTCCCGAAAAATGCTCCATGTAACACAATCACTGAGGATGGCAACTCTGCTGCAGATACATCCTCAGTAAATATAAAACAACAGCCTCTTGAACCTGAAGACAATCTTCCAAATGAAGACCCTTTTCATGAAGCTCTCAAAGTTGGTAGAGGCACCCGCTCTGGCCGGGACTACCACAAAAATCACAACCAATCTTCCTTTACTTATGTAAATCCTTCGGGAAAAGATGTTGTAAGCGCCCCTAGTGGCAACAATGATGAACATGCAGGCCCCAAGGAGGCTTTCAAGTATGACTTGATTGAACACTTCACGCACATACCTGCACGTCTGCACATCCTAGACTTATTGCTAATGTCTTCGCGCACTCGTGATAATCTCATTTCAGAATTACAAAAGCTGAATGAGGATGTCGATAAACATGCCCCGCAAGTCCTCCAAATTGAAATGGACTACCGGGTCAAGAACTCAGAAACTTCCTCAAAGGGAGAAAAGAAGACAACTGAGGGATCATGCATAGAATGCCTCTTGGTTAAAAAAGCAGCAAGTGCAACCATCGCCTTCACCAAGGAAGACCTCCTACTCAGCGAAACAAGGCACAACCGACCCCTGTACTTCACAGGGTACATCAGGGAAATGCCTATGCACAGAGTTCAGATCGACCCAGGTCCTGCACTCAACCTCATCTCCACTTCGGCTCTCGATGAGTTGGGCATCCCTCCCAGCAAGCTAAGCCACACATCTGTATTCATCTTTGGATATGATGGGAGTACTCAAAGGCCTATCGGCAAAATAAGGTTCAAGTTGCAAATTGGTGATCTTATCTCTGAGGTCACTGTATATACAATAAAAACCCCTTCATGCAACAACATCCTTCTCGGACGCCTTTGGATCCACGAGAATGGTATTGTCCCTTCAACTCTACATCAATGTATCAAATTTGTCGGCGACGATGGCATGATACATCGAGTATTTGCGGACAGAAAACCCTTCAAAGGTAAAGAAGTCCACTTTGCAGACCCACAGATGTATGAAGGTGAAAATGAAGAAAAGGGAAGGAATTAACACCTTTGCTGAAAATCTCCTGAAAGATAAAGGCAAGACTCCTTAACAATCACCGGAAGAAAATAAACTATCTGGTAAATCCGAATAGAGCATTCAAACTCCCTTCATCATCTCCCTCATGACTTCAAAGCCTTTGGTCATCACAACTAAAGTGAAGAAGGCAAAACAAAAGCCCGAGGGCAAAGTTGTTATCTCTTTCGTGTCTATCATGTAAGACACGGATTCAGATTCAGAGCCAGAAGACGACACATCGTCATGCCAAGCTGACACTCAACAAGTTCAGCCTGCTCTTACTCCAATGGAGACACCTTCTGACATAGAAAGTCCTACGTCAGCTTCCTTCGTTGTTCCAGCAACTTCAGCAAAGGAAAAGCTGATCTTCTTCCATAGATAGGATGCTTCTTCATCAAACTCCATGCTTGAACCTTTCCAAAATGAAGGTAGGCCTCAACTATCCTTATATAGCCCTGTGGCACAAGCTATTATGAAGAAAATGGGCTATGATGCTCAAAATCAAGTCAGTTTGGGAGAAGGCTGCGATATTCTCACGCTATTAGGGCCTGCCTTGACCAAAAGCCAGCTGGAAGATTGGAGACTCTACAGCCATGTAGAAAAGTCTTCATACGGGTTAGGGTAGGATCCCGACACTCCTTTGAGACATTTGACACAAAGGCTTAAAAGTCGACTTACCGACCAAGCTTCAACATCTCGTATCTATGAAGACATTGATCTCCCTAGATATCTTTTCGATGAGTCTCCTGACAAAGATCCAGGAAGCTCATCCAATTGGTACGATTTCTCTGATGATGAAGGGGAATTTCCCGAAGGCACAGACATGTTGTCTTCTGACCCAGAAGAACCCTCGTCTCCAAAAGAAGTGCCCTACTTCGACCCAGTTTCAACAGGCAATTGGGACCATCTCATAGCAAGCCTTGAGAAGATAACTGATCAAGAAGACCCATGGAAAGGAATAAAACCTTGGTCTGGAAATCCCCTTGAAACCTCAGAAGGTTTCATTGAGCTAGAAGCCTCCGGAAATATTATGGAAGAACCACCTTCGAACCTTCCAATAGAAGATCCTGTTCAAAAGATAAACTTGGGAACACCAGATAACCCACATCCTGTATTCATAAGCAAGAATATAAAGGATGATGAGTTACCCGAGTATATCACTTTTCTTCCTGAGTTCGTTGATTGCTTTGCATGGTCTTATGCTGAAATGTCTGGCTTAGACCCCAAAATAGTAGTCCACAAACTCAATCTTCAAGAAGACATCAAGGCTGTCAAGCAGGGTCAAAGAAGATTCCGTCCAGATGTGATGGATAAAATTGAACAAGAAGTTCAAAAGCTCAAAAGCGTCGGCTTCATCCGTGAGGAACAACATCCTGAATGGTTGGCGTCTCGTCGGGTAAGTTCCTCGGATTCCTAGTTCGGAAAGCTGGAATAGAGCTTAACCCTATAAAAGTCAAGGCTATTCTAGAAATGCCCTCTCCAAGAACCTTGAGAGAACTCAAAGGGCTTCAAGCGAGATTGGCCTACATCAGACGGTTCATCTTCGATCTTTCGGGGAAATGCCGTCTATTCTCTAGATTGATGTAAAAAGGTGTAAACTTTGTCTGGGATGCTGACTATAAAGCTACATTCCAAGATATCTAGTCATACCTGACCAAACCTCCAGTGTTAGCTGCTCCTACCTTTGGAAAACCATTCATCTTGTACACAAGAGCCCTTGATCACTCTCTCGGTGCTTGATGAGAATGCAAAATGTTATATTTTTCTCCATTAATGTTTAGTCCTTTATACTTATTTGATGCCTAAATGTACTCATTATTCTTATATTTTGCTTTAGGATGCAAATGGAGGTACTGTGTGCAAAACAAAGCTAATTGAGTGATTTTGGATAGTTTTGACATCGCTTCGTAATTTGGGCATAATTCTCTCATCCGAACTTCAATTGAGATGATTCAAGATGCTATGGAACGCCAAGAAAAAGATCTACAACTTTTATGTTTTGCGTTTTGAGAGATTCTTGCTGAATCAAGAAGTTTCCAGATCTGAGTTGCAAGAGAAGTACTCATATTTGATGCTAAATGGATGAAGAATCAAGCAGAAGGGCATTGTGGTAAATTTGATGAAATCAGGAGTTTCCCGGAACATATCCAATATTGGGCTCATATTGTCCGGAACGAAAAATGATGCAACTTTAATTCTTAGTTTGAGCCCAACAGAAGCCCGAGTGAGAAGATATGATCAAGAAGAAGATTTTGACTAAGTTTGAATTTAATTAATTATTTTATTCCGTCGACAATCCCACATCACTTCAAATTCTCTCAAAACGTACGGTGCATTCCATCTCCAACGATTTCTTTCTATTCTCTCTTTCATCTCTCATTCTCTCCTACTTTATCTCTCCTTCATTCTTTTTCTCTCCAATCACATGGGTCCACATCACCTAACTTCTCTTCTCTCTCTAATCAAACTCTCCACTATAAATGGTCCATTCTCCACTGCAACACACAGACGTTTCCCCCATTGCACGTTTCTCTCTCTCTCTCTCTCTCTCTCTCTCTCTCTCTTTTCTACTCTTTTCTTTGCAAGTTAGTATGGCCCAGCGTGGCTAATTTTATGTAATTGGTTGAAGAAGACTGAAGCCTCGAAATAATTACTGTGAGATCTAATTTATTTTCATTATTCAATTTATGCTTTGAATATGGGTTGTTCTTCTGTGCTTAATTTGTTATCATGATTGTTTCGTTTAATTGCTAGGATGCATACTAGTTTATTTTTCTTTGCAATCTACTGCTAAATTAGAAATCAAATCCGTAATTGTTTGATCCCTCTAATTTGCGAAGAAACTAGTATTTAATAATTTGCTGCTTTAGAAATTATTATATATTAGGAAGAACACTTGGCTAAATTAAATGCAACCGCGTGTGCTTGTGTTGTTTAGATTTATCAATCTCTCAAGGCCTTAATGTTGTTACTAGATTAAATCTTTGGCGCTTGTCTTGGATTGTTTAGTAATTAGGGATAATTAGAGCGCGTGTTTTCTAATTAACTAATTAAGGAGGTAGGAATTTAATTCCAATGATGAATATTCAAAGTATTAGTTGATTTATTTTTGCATCAATGATCAGTTTTTAATTTCCAATGGTGGATGTTAACTTTGACCAATGCTTGTTAATTTGATTGAATTTGTTACTTTATTATTCTTTATTTGCTTTTATTCATTTTATTTTTTTTCATTATAATCAAAACCCCCATCTTTGATCACATAGCATAAAATTTGGCTAAACACTCTCCGTGGGAACGATCCTTACTCGCACTACTACATATATTTTTAGGAGTAAAGGTTTTATTATTTTTGGGTGCCTGCGACAGCACGACCAGTGTTCTACTTGCACAAGAAAATGATGAAAGAAAAGAAGATGCTCTATACTACCTCAGCCACATGCTAGTAGATGCAGAGCATCGCTACTCTCCAGTAAAAAAAGAATGCCTTGAAATGATGTTCACCGTACAAAAGCTACGTCACTACTTGCTTTCTAACATAGTCTACCTGGTCTCGATGATCAACCTCTTGAAAGTCCTTGTCACAAAAGAAGGTTCTCTCAATGCCCGACTGGCAAAATTGTCCATCCTTTTCTCACAATTTGACTTTAGGTATGTACCGCAAAAAGTCATCAAAGGCCAAGCTCTAGCGGACTTTCTCGTAGAGCATCCATTGCCTAAAGATTCTCCACTCAGAGAGGATCTCCCAGATGAACCAGTCTATAAGTGGAGAGTTTCTCACAAAATGCCTCCTGGGACATGTACTTTTTGACGGTACAAACAGGACAAATGAAGAAAGACAGCTGATCTCGGGAATTGGCATCCTCTTTGTTAGCCCCGACAAATACATGATTCCACACACTTTCTCGCTGCTGGAATCATGCACAAACAATGCAGCTGAATATCAAGCTCTGATCCTGGGATTGGAACTCGCCATCGAATCCGGCATCACCATGCTGGAAGCCTTTGGAGACTCTCAACTGATTGTCAGCTAGTTGAATCAGAAATTTGAAGTTAGGAAGCCTGATCTACTGCCTTACTAAATCAAGGCACAATCGCTTCTGCAAAAGTTTGACATCTGTCACATCACCCACATTCGTAGAGGTGAAAACATCCGTGTAGATGCCCTGACCGGACTTGCGGCAATCCGAGAAGGGGAAAACATACAAATCACAATGTGCGAGAGAAGGATCCTCCCTCCTCTTAACACACACCAAGCAGTTGCTGAATGCCACCGAGTGGTTGGAAGTCGGATCTCTATCTTTCAACCTCCAATTGGCAACTAGAGGGATCCGTTCACTGATTACACTATGTTCGGAATCCTACCTAAAGATCTAAAAGAAAGGGTAAGCATCCAAAGGCGAGCCCCAAACTTTCATTTGGATATTTCTTCAAAAATCCTCCACAGGAAATCCTTCAACGGAGTACTTCTACGCTACTTGTCACAACAAGAGGCTGAACAAACACTCAAAGAAGTTCATGCTGGTCTTTGTGGAGCCTATCAGGCTGATCCCAAGCTCTACAATCAGATAAAAAGGTTAGGTTATTACTGGCCTACCATGGTAGCCGATGCAATGCAATTTGCTAAATGCTGCCAACAATGCCAAGTTCACGGAGATTACATTCACATACCTCCAGAATGGCTGCATCCTACAGCAGTCTCATGGCCTTTCGAAGCCTGGGGCATGGACATCATAGGTCCTATTTCTCCCCCTTCTAGCAAAGGTCATCGCTTCATCTTCGCCATTACAGATTATTTCTCCAAGTGGTCAGAAACATTTGCGTTCAACGAAATGAAGACCTAATCAGTCCTTCAGTTCCTACGCACCAACATCGTTTGTCGTTTCGGCATACCAAAAGATTCATCCATGATAACGGACCACAATTCCAGGATCATCGATTCTAGAGGTTCTGCGACAAATACAAAATCCAAAGCTATCCTTCGGCTCCATATAATCCGGCAGCAACCGGATTAGCAGAAGCTTTCAATAAGACACTCTGTAAAATCCTCAAGAAAAGGGTCTCTAGTCACAAAAGAGACTAGAGCGAGAAACTGTCTGTAGCTTTGTCGGCCTATCGAACCACCGTTCGAGGACCAACCCATAGCACACCATTCTCCTTGGTCTATGGATGTGAAGCTGTCATACCCTTGGAAGTACAAATTCCTTCCTTGAGAGTATCCTTGCAAAATGACATGACTCAAGAAAGCAATGTCAGATTGCGACTCCATGAGCTGGACAATCTCGATGAGAGACAGGGAAGCTCGACAAAGCATTGCACTTTACCAAGCACGCATGGCAGGATCTTTTGACAAGAAGGTCAGGCAATGCGCCTACAAAAAGGTTGACTTGGTTCCTGCAGTAAAAAGACCAATGGTCTTCGCTCACAAGTCCAAAGGCAAGTTTGAGCCCAAATGGGAGGGACCCTACATCATCGACAAGGTTTTCTCCAACGGCGCATACGCACTTCTAAACATGGAGGGTGACAGATGTATGCTGCCCATCAACGGCAAGGTCTTAAAACGGTACTAACCCTTGAGGACTTACCCAACTGGGTAAGAGCAATGCTTGTACGGCCAAAACCTATTTCCAGCTACTCGCTCGCTAAACCCACTCCTTTTAGAATTTTCATACCAAATGTTGAAATTTCTAGAAATTCAAACAATATTTACTTTCACCGTTTCATTATTCAAAAATTCCAAGTTTAGGAGCCTCTTCCTAACTTGACCAAAATTTTCAATCCTTGAACCCGAAATTCATGGTTTGAAACAAAATCCGGATTCAGTGATTTACACTCTAGTCCACCCAGCCTTTTACTGCCAAAATGGTTTTATGTCAAAATTTACGACCCTCGCAAACAAAGAAAAAAAGGTTTTTCAAAAAAACAGCGAGGAAGCAACGCTTAGTTGATACTCGCACAAATTGGAAGAATGCGAACCATGTTCGACACTTCCAAAATTGCAGGGAAGCGATATTTCGTCGATACTTGTAAAACCCAAAAACCCATGGAGACGCAACATTTCAGCTGATATCCACAACCCAAATTTCAAAGGTTCGAGAAAATCGTGGAGACACAACATTCCAGTTGATATCCACAACCCAAATTTCAAAGGTTCGAGAAACCTAAAATCGTGGAGACACAACATTCCAGTTGATATCCACAACTCAAAATTTCAAAGGTTCGAAAAAACCAAGAAATCGTGGAGATGCAACATTACAGTTGATACCCACAACCCAAAGGTTCGAGAAAACCGCAAAATTCAAAAATCGTGGGGAAACAACATCAAGTCAGTATGCGAAAAACCAAATTTTTGAAAAAGTAAGGATGCAATATTCCATCGATACTTGAATCCAAATCCGCAAGGACGCGACATTCCATCGATACTTGCAGCCGAATGAGCAAGGACGCGACATTCCATCGATACTTGCAAGACCATTCAGTAGGGAGGCGACTTTTAGTCGATACTTGCATTTTTGAAAACCAAAACCGGCTATAAATGCCACCAAAACCGGTTATAAATGCCACCAAAACTGTCTATCAATACCACAAAATAAAACCGGCTATCAATGCCACAAATCAAAACTTGGCTTTAAAAAAAATCCGACTATAAATGCCACCAAAATTGGTTATATATGCCACCAAAGCCGGTTATCAATGCCACCAAACCAGCTATCAATGCCACAAACCGACTATCAACGCCACAAAAGATTGGCCTTCATGCCAAAATCGTCTTCCATGCCACAAACAAAATCTGGCTCCCATGCCAAAACAATCATTTGACAAAAGATTTTCACAAAATGACAAGCTTTTGATCAAATCTCATTTAGCAATTGCTTTCATCACAAAAAGTTTTAAGTGAGTCGTAGGAAAAAAAAAAGAGTACCAAAAAGTACATGTGGTACAAAAAAAGAAAAAGGAAAAGAAAGTGTTTACAAGCACTACACTGCAACCCGGCGGATTAGAGAACTTTTCCTGTCGCGAGCCTCTGTTATAGCAGCCCACTTGGCAGTGACTTGTGCATTCAAATGCTCAAGACGTTTCCTGGCCTCATCAGCCTCCTTATCAAGGATATTAATGTCGTGCCTCAGCCCGATGATGGCTAGCTCTTCTAAGTTCTTATCTCGGACTACCTGCTTCCTACTCTATGTAGCCTCATTCAGGTCAGACTTAGCCCTGTTAGCATGATCCAAGAACATCTCCTTTAAGAACTGGTCATCAGGAAAGTTCATGGTCTCAAACCACTTGTCACCCAATGCAATGATCCTATCAAGGATCGCTCTGGCACCTGTGATGTCCATACCAACTTCTTCGACATCAGTGAGAATCTCCTGCACATGCTGGATCGTGTCAAATCCGGCATCCAAGTGTCCAGAAAGGAGAGTCTCGATCTAAGAGCTTAAAACCCGTGCCAGCACCTTCTTTGCAAATAGGAGAGATGGCCCATATGAAGATTCGCCCCGCTCCATCGGTCGGCTGCTCATGTCATGCCCCGTTGGAAGAGTAACAAAAGAACTTTTTCCAGTTGGAGCCGTTGGAAAAAGAATCTCAACACGAGGTATCTCCTCAACCGTGTCAGAACTGGTTCTACGAGTCTCTACCTCCGGATCAACGTCTGACATCCCTTGCTCTGGTTCTGAAGGAAGTGATGGACTCTCTTCTGTCACTTCAAAACCTGCCAAAGAAACACAAACAGGTATGAATATGATCCTGTTTAAAAAAATCATTATCAGGGTTATCATTACAAAGTACCTTCTTCGACGACTGGCGGAACACTTTCTTCCTCCATGAACTCATCGGAAGCATCATCAACATTTGCGTCCATTGATGGTTCAAAGACATCAAAATCCTGTGGCAAATCAGCTGACACAGAAAATATTAGCAAATCAAGTCACAGACACAAAAAAAAGAAAGCAAAAGAAGTTATACCAATTGGAGATTTTGGATTCACTCCAGAGTCCCTCGGTTCTTCTTCAGGTGCCTCCATAGGATCTGTCACCGCCTCATCGGTTGGAACCTCTGGCATCACCAAGTCTTCTTATTCTGCTAAAAAAGAAGAAGAGAAAAGCAGAAACAAAAAGCAAATCAAAACATGGAAAAATCCCATGGAACGGAAAGAGAAAGAGGAAGAATCATAGCTTCATCCACGGTCTCTTCTTCTCGGCTCCTCTTTTCCGGAGGCTCCTTAGCATTCTTTGGCATCTCCTCATTGATAGTGAGAGGGACTTCCATATCGGGAGAGTCTTCGTGTTGCCCTTTGCTGCGATGCTGACTCCTCTTCCTCTTGCTTCTGCGGGCTCGCTTCCTAGAAGAACCTCCCCCACTGTAAGAGTCAGGTTTTTCATTTAACTCCTCACTGGATGGTCTACCCTTTTCAGTAGACTCCACGGAAGCTCGCCTCTGTGCCGCTTGCACCCAAGCGTCAAGCTCAGTGTCCTCCTGTTCTAGCTGCTCTAAAGCCTCATCAGGTATTTCTCGAAAAGCTTCAGAACCAATGACGCCCTGGTCACCGAGAAAGTCTATCTTATGCTTATATCCAGAAAGGAAGGCTCAAACTTCCTCTCGCCGGAGGCCATCCGACTTTCCAAGGCCTTTTCCAGACGATAGCTTCACATCAATCTCCTTCTTTGAAAGCCCTCGATATGCCAAAAGCGCTCCGCGAAGTGGCAGTCTGGGACAATACAGGATAGGAAATCATGGCAGTAGTGTCTTCAGCACTATGGAAAGCCCATGCGTCTCTCCCGTCCTGCAAACCTCCAAAGCGCTTCACCATGCTTGAAGGCACTCCAACACTTCCTTGAGAAAAGCCCAACTGCAGCGCAAAGCGAGAAGGTACATACGGTTGGATCTCGATGAAAAGAAGTCTACGGTACACCATCGTGCCGACACATATGCTAAAAAGCCACTCCTTCCCTACATTTGTCAATGAGTAATGCCTTCCCGATCCTGCCCTGGTAGAGTCTCGGGAGGCACCAAAATCAAAAGCCTTCTTCCGCAACTCAAGAGAAAGCTTCACTGAAGACTGCCCCATCTCGATGTCCCTGAACAATCGGATCCTCATACGGGCAAACAAAAGTGATTCGAGCACGGCTTTGCCCTTAGCCAATCTAATCATGGGAGGATCATCATCCTGTGCAGCACCTAGCCGGTGGAAGCCTGGATAGTGGTATACAAACCACAAATAAAAGATGTGGGCTGAAAATACCCTGTTCATGGGAAGCCCAAGCCGAACCAAAAAAGCAGCAGCCTAAAGTTCGGTACACAAGTATGAGTAAAGAGCTGGCACCAAAGCAAGCCGCTCTCCAAACGCCATCTGACAAGCCGGAAAAATATAATGTGGCTTGATGTGCGTTCTATCTCCTCCTGCAAAAGCAGCCTCACCTAGCCAATAAGTGAGGTAAATAGCGAGATCTCTCCGCAGTGCAATGTCAGAGCAAATGGCGTCTATACTTGCGAAGAAACCCCTTAACTCTTCTTGCATAGCCAAAGTCTTCTTCGAACCTGGATCCTTAGCCTTGGCTTCCCGGGTCACACTATCAGAAGACTCCCTACTGTCAAAAAGTTGGGGAACGAAGAGCCAGAACTCTTCTAACTGCTGGATCTAACTTTCGAGCCCTCCTTCTCCTTAAAAAAATCATAGAAGGCGGCAAGCTGAAAGTACAAAAGCCTGAACTCCTCCGACTGTTCCTCAAGGACACTGTCGATCGGCATGAACTCTTCGTAGAGTTTGCCAAGGATGGGAATTCCAGTAATGGTGCTCAACTCCTTCAAAGAAAAACCAATCTCACCATTCATGACAACGAAGGTATTGGTTTGTGGGAGGAATGACTCCAACACAGCCATAAAGGCCTTGTCGGAAAAGATCACGGTCTCCCTAAAGGCGCGGACCGCATCAAAGGTCTCTGTTTCCATCAAAACGGCGCCACTAATCAACAGGACATAATCAGTCCACGACTTCCACTCGAAGTCAGCACTAAAATGGCCATGAAGTCGAAAAGGCTTCACCCAATTGCTGCCGGCACCGCTGAAAATACCAAAGCCCACCGGTCCCAAATTGATAGACGGATAATCAGAGCCCTGGTAGCCACTAGCCGGCATCAACATGTCTATGTCGGCAGGTGACTTCTCCGCATATCCAGGAGGACCGCCAACAAAAACCCCAGTCTTGATTACATTTGTCCTTTTCACCCAGCTTGGAGGATCTTCCCTCTTAGAGCACGTGGGAGCAAGGCTCATAATCGAGATAGTACGATCAAATGTTGATCGGATAACAATAGTTCTCTCCTCACCATCAGCTGTGTAAGAGAACTGAAAACATCTCCTCTGGTATGTCACGTCGTCAGGGACTGCATCACCAAAGAAGAAGGTAGGCTTGGGCAAAACCCGCTGATCGTCCATCACCCAAGGATGACCGCTTACCATGATCTTATAAAATTCCTTACTCTTAAGTGCGATTAGTCGCTACCTCATCTCATCTCTGTTGAGGGAGTCGCACTCTTCAAGATTTCTCTCAACGTACTGGACCTTCTCCCAGGCTTGCTGAACGACCGGATTGGAAGATCTAGCAGATCGACGAGGTACGCTGTAGCAGGTTTACCCTTGTTCGTTTTGGAGGAACCACCTGCAAAGGTTGAAAAAGAAAAAATCAATCATTAAAATGACAGAATTTAACTAAAAAAAATCTGGCAAAATTTTGGCATGACTCAGGGACAATTCCGAAGAAAAAGGAAATATCCCGAAAGAAATAGAAAGCTTGAAGATGGGTTCAACATCGCTGCCAACTCCGAAACTCCAAACTTTCGGAACCTCAAAATCTCCACAAAATTAGGAAGGGCTCAACATCAATGCGAGCTCCAAATTTCCAAATTTGCAAAAACTTTCAGGTATGCTATCACATCATCATGCTACCAATTTAATTTACAAAAAATGCATGCATAAACATCTTGGTTTGCTAAAAAAAACATTATCATGATGAGCAAAAACAAAAAGAAACTTTCTCAAAAAAAAAAAAAAAGAAAGGGAGAAAGATAAAAAAAGAAAAAAGAAATGGGCTGGGCCACAGGCCACGTGGCCATACGTATCTGAAGAAAAAAAATGTGCAAAAAAAAAGAGGAAAAAGCACGAGAAAAAAAAAGAAAACGTGTAAAAAAAGAAGGAAAGAAAAGAAACGAAAAAAAAGAGAAAAGAAACTTTTTTTACCATTCTATTTTCTAGAATGGAGTTTTCTTGAGAAAAAGAACTTACTTGATGCCATTGATGGAGAAGAAGAAGAAAAGCTTGAAGATCTTTGAAGAGAAAAGTTCTTGGTCTTGTAGCCCTCTTGAAATTTTTGCAAAAGAAAGCAATAAGAGCAAGAGATCTAACCTCCTATTGCTTTTATAGAAGAGAGTAAACCAAAGAAGGAAAGAAGAAAGAGGTAAGTGATACTAATTAGTAACCTTACCAAACGAAAGGAATTAGAAAGATTCTTTCCCAAAAGAAATATATCTTGAGGGATTCTCTCTCCAAAAGAAAACAATGAGAGATTTTCTCCCAAAAGATAGGAGATTTGAGATATTCTCTACCAAAGAAAGATACTTTGAGATATTCTCTCCCAAAATAAATGGAACATGAGAGATTCTCTTCAAGTAAGGATATTCTTAGATATATATTCTTCTTAGATATATATTCTCTATCCAAACGAGATATTTTTAGATATTCTTTACAAAAATGAAACCATATGAGATCTAAGCCATCTTCAAAAGCTTAAGGTCCCATGGGTTAGCCCAAATGAGTCAGGTTTGACCGCCTACGTACTAAAAAAAATAATGGGCTTTTAGTCAAAGAGAAATCCCTCTTACCAAGAGCATACAAAAAAGGTTCCATGCCTCTTTTGAGTTGATTGGACCAAACAAAAAAGAATTCCAAGCCCCATGAGCTTCCAAAAATCAAACCATCCAGCCTCATATACCAAATTGAGCCAAAGTCTTGAAATTGACATTTCACAAAAATCCAAACCACTCCAATGGACGCACACAGTCCCAAAGAGTGACCAAAAACCACATCCTGGTCCCTTAACTTGCCACATACAACTTGTTAGGTCATAAGACCAAAACCAAAAAACCAAATCCTGATCCCTTAACTTGCCACATACAGCTTGTTAGGTCACAAGATCAAAACAAAAATCGACCCCCCAACATTCCACATACAGCTTCTTGGGTCACACGGTCAAAACCAAACTCGACCCCCTAACCTGCTACATATAGCTTGTTAGGTCACAAGGTCAAAAACAAAAACCCAAATCCACATCCCTGATGTCATCTTCAAAACTTTGCCTCAAGATGGTACGTGATCCCTTTCACTACCATAAAATTCCCATGGAAACTCAAAAGGCCACTCTACTAAAAGAAAGACTGCTCAAAGACTCTTGGTCAAGTCACAAGCTCTTTTTCAGAAATATCTTTGAGGCACATCGATTACAAAAGTTAAGTAACTCGTCGCTGTACCTCGAGGGGGCATTTGTTGACACCAAAAAAGTCACTTTGCTTCTTCAACCTCAACAAAGCTACATGAAGTTGCAGCCTACCACAAATGGGCAATACTACTTCTCAAAAAATCAAATCTTGTTAGAATCAAACAAAAACCGCAAGATCATTCAAGAGAACAAAAAGAGGAGTACACAAGAAGTTTCGGGCCATTTCAAAATCATTTGGCCTAACTTCACTTCTTCGATAGCTAAACAGGAGCTATCAACGGCGACAGCATCGGAGACACCAAATCTTCGATCGGAGCTTATGGATAGTCTCAAAATACATCCAAAAGGCTCCACGTCAGGTTCCAAGTCAAACAGACAACTTTTGACCCTACATCAACCCTCGAATAGCTAAATCAAGCCTCTCGGCAATGAGAACCACCGAGGTCATCACTCATCAGACAGAGCACATGGCTGGCTTCAAGATGTTTATAAAGGGCTACACGTCAACTTTCAGGTCAGTTCAACAACATTTGACTATACTTTGACTCTCGGAAGCCAAATCAGGCCTCTCGGCAGCGAAGCTCCCCGGGACCATGGTTTCCAAGACAGAGCCTATGGACCATCTCAAAATGACTCCAGTAGGTTCCTGGTCAGATTTCAGGTCAATCGGACATCGGTTGACCGCACATCAAAGCGTGACATCATCATCATAATAAAGTCAAGTCTACTGGCGACAGGACCCCATACGGCTTCAAAACTCAAAGAAAAGCCTATGGTTGGTTTTATCTATTGCTCATGAGGCTTCACTTCAAATTTCAGGTCATTCCCACATCGTTTGGCCCAATTTCAACTTCTGACGGAAAATCTGCAACTCTATGCTACAAAGTCTTCGATTTTCCTAGAAAATTGGAGACTTTGCACTCCAAAATGCAAGGATTCTTGTCAAGTTTTCTACAAGGAAATCAGGCCAACAAATGTAGATAATGTCAAGAAAAATACAGAAGAAAAAGAATAAAAAAAGACCTCAAAACGACCGCAAAACGGGACAAAAGGGGAAAATTTCCCGGGCGACCCTGGCTGTCGCCGGCGGCCATGGAACTCCGGGTCTCCGGATTTCCCCCGGAGAGGCCTGTTTTCCGTCCTTTTTCGCATTTCGAAACGTCCAACTCCTGTGGCTTTCTAAAAATGCATACTTTTGAGGCACCGAATCCTTCGGCATCTGTCAAAATCATGGGTCCATCTTCAAGAGTATCAAAATCAACATTGATCGCCAACCGGTCAACCAAAAAATTATTCTTTCTACCCGATCGATCCAGAAATCGACAGGACAGATGACACCTACCCACTGTTGGCAATCAATGCCTGAAGTTACATGCTCATCTGATGTCGATCTACATGAATATCCATCGATGATCATCGCCAGAAGAATCCCAAACGATGCGGCACGGCCCGCGACTCCTCAACCGCTCGGCGACCACTTAATGCAATTAATTGGCTGGCTTTATTGCAGTCATTATTTTATTTTTTTGTACGGCCCAATCAAAAGCAAGCATTCGAGAGTTACAAGTCAAGAGATTCATGACATTTAAACATGAAAATCCTCCCATCATGGTGATTAAAGGGGATTAAATATCCTTAATCTCCACCGGCCAATCAAAAGCCAAGGTCCAGGAATTACGAAATAAAGGAATTAAACCTTGTAACTCCTTCCTTAATGCAGCTTAAATGTGATTAAAGCCCATAAACCCACCTAAATGGCTACCAAAAGCCTATAAATAGGGGACCTTTCCAAGAAGAAAAAAGCATTGGAAATCCAGAAGAATACAGACAGAAAATCTGAGAAAAAAGAAAAAGAGAGAAAACTCTGCGAAAGTTCTGCACCGACCACCGCTACAAGGTGACAAAAGTCCCTTAGGGGGTACCCCCCCAAGGTCCTTGCCTTCTCGTTCTGCCTCCAATGGCTTAGACGTGGCTTTTCAGCCCGTCTACTTAGCTTTTTATTGGACATAGGACCTCCTCTTGGTCTTTGTCCTCTAAAAATCCGAGGGTATAGCCAAGCCAAGCGAATCAAGAGCACCATCTATTCTATTCTGCATGGATGATGGCGAAGTCCACATATGGCTTGCGACCGTCAATCTGAACGAGTCCCCCACAATCTCCTGATAAGTTAGATCCTCCTTTTCTTGCTTTTCATTGTATTTTTTATTTTTCTAAAAGAGACAAAAATCACAACTCTTGTCTTTCATTATTGATAAGAATTATAAATCAGCTATAAACGCAAAAAATCTGCTATAAACGCCAAAAATCGGCTATAAATGCCAAAAAATCATCTTTCACGGCAAATCAAGAAAATGCCTCTTTTCTTAAATATATGTGCAATATAAAAATTTAAAGAAGTTGATTTCCTTTTTACTTGCGAAGGTCGATCTCCAGATCACCACTTGCAATTCCAAGTAAAATAGAAAATCTGGCACACCCACACAAAAAAATATTGATACCCGCCTTCGCCACCGGTTATGAAAGGGTCGTACCCCACGGGCTCCCACGCCCGCCGACCTCAGTAGAACAGTGCGTGGATAGCGCGGTCCATCAAGTTTCTGTGGATTACCTATATTTTGGGATATGTTTTGGAAACAACAATGTATATACTAAACCTTATTCCATCTAAGTCTATACCTAAGACTCCTTGAGAGTTATGGACTGGGCGAAAGCCTAATCTACAACGTTTTCAGGGTTGTTTGGCACACGTGTTGAAGGTTAAGACGAATTAGTTAGAATTGAAGTCGGAAGTATACACGTTTATAGAATATCCCAAAAGAACTAAAGATGGGTTATTATTTAATCCTAGAAAGCATAAAGTGTTTGTCAGCACCAATGCGGTCTTCTGGAGGAAGATTATATAATTAATCGAAATATCTAGAAAAGGTTTTTGAATGGACAGCACTTCATCGCTCGGTTCTACAGAGTCGGCAGACGTGGGAGTCCGTTTGGGTCCGACCCTTTCGTAAACGGGGGGCAGAGGCGTGCATCAACATTTTTTTTGTGGGTGTGCCAGATTTTCTATTTTACTTGGAATTACAAGTGGTGATCCGGAGATCGACTTTCGCAAGTAAAACGGAAATCAACTACTTTCAAGTTTTCCATTGCACATATCTTTAAGAAAAGAGACATTTTTCTTGGTTTGCGTGAAAGGCGATTTTTTTGGCATTTATAGCCGATTTTGGCGTTTATAGCCAATTTTGGCGTTTATAGCCGATTTTTGGCGTTTATAGCCGAATTACAATTCTTATCAATAATGAAAGACAAGAGTTTTGATTTTTGTCTCTTTTGAAAAAATACAAACTACAATGAAAAGCAATAAAAGGAGGATCTAACTTCTCAGGAGATTGTAGGGGACTCGTTCAGATTGACGGTCGCAAGCCACATATGGACTTCGCCATCATCCATGTAGATGAGAAAAGAGGATGCTCTTGATTCGCTTGGGTTGGCTATAACCTCAGGTTTTTAGAGGACAATGACCAAAAGGAGGTCCTATGTCCAATAAAAAACCAAGTAGACGGGCTGAAAAGCTACGTCTAAGCCATTGGAGGCAGAAAGAGAAGGCAAAGACCTTGGGGGGTGGGGTACCCCTCAAGGGACTTTTGTCACCATATAGCGGTGGTCGGTGCAGAACTTCCACAGAGTTTTCTCTCTTTCTTTCTCTTAGATTTCCGATGCCTTTTTCTGTCTGAATTTCCGGATTATCTATATTCTCTTTGGAATGCTTGCGGTTGTCTCCTATTTATAGGCTCTTGGTAGCCATTTAGGAGAGTTTATGGGCTTTTATTGTCATTAAGCCGCATAATGGGAGGAGCTACAGGATTTAATTCCTTTATTTTGTAACTCCTTTTTCTTGGCTTCTGATTGGCCGGAGGAGATTGAGGGCTTTTAATCGCCTTTAATCGCCATGATGGGAAAAGTTTCATGGGTTAAATGCCATGAATCAATTTACTTGTAACTTCCATTTGCTTGCTTCGGATTGGGCCGTCCAAAAAAATGAATTAATGACTGCAATAAAGCTAGTCAATTAATCGCATTAAGTGGTCGCCGAGCAGTTGAAGAGTCGCGGGCCGTGCCGCGTCTTTTGGGATTCTTCTGGCGATGATCATCGATGGATCTTCATGTAGATCGACATCAAATGACCATGTAACTTAAGGTATTGGTTGCCAACAGCGGGTCGATGCCATCTGTCCTGTCGATTTCTCGGTCGGTCGGGTAGAAAGCACACTTTTTTGGTTGACCGATTGGCGATCAATGTTGATTTTGATACTCTTGATGATCGACCCGTGATTTTGACGGATGTCAAAGGATTTGGTGTCTCAAAGGATTTGGAAAATCGCAGGAGTCGGACGCTTTGAATCACCAAAAACGACGAAAAACGGGCCTTTTGGGGCCCACCCGGCGATTTTGGGCTCCATGGTCGCCGGCGACCATGGGCCAGGGTCGCAGGGGCCTGCGACACTGGGGGGTGTTTCCCCCTTTTTGTCCCGTTTTGTGTCCGTTTTTTATGTTTTTCGATTCTTTTTCTTCTGTATTTTTTCTTGACATTTTTGATCATTTATTGGCTTGATTTTCCTGTAGAAAACTTGATGAGAATCCTTGCATTTTTAGTGCAAAGTTTCCAATTTTCCGGGAAAGCCGAAGACTTTGTCGCGCAGAGCTACCGATTTTCCGTTAGGAGCTGAAACTGGATCAAACGATGTCGGAATGACCTGAAATTTGGGGTGAAGCCTCCTGAGCAATAAATAAGACCAACCATAGGCTTTTATTTGAGTTTTGAAGCCATTTGGGGTCCTATCACCAGTAGACTTATTTTTATCGAGATGAAGATGTCGCGGCTTGATGTGTGGTCAACCGATGTCCGGTTGACTTGAAATTTGACAGGGAACCTATTGGATTCATTCTAAGATGATCCATCGGCTCTGTCTTGGAAACCATAGTCCCGGGGAGTGATGGACCGCGCTCCCGGAATGCCCCGGGTTCCTACCGAGGTCGGCGGACGTGGGAGTCCGTTTGGTTCCGACCCTTTCGTAACCGGGGGGCAAAGGGGGCGTGCATCAACATTTCTTTTTTTGTGGGTGTGCCAGATTTTCTATTTTTACTTGGAATTGCAAATGGTGATCCGGAGATCAACCTTCGCAAGTAAAAAGGAAATCAACTTCTTTCAAGTTTTCCATTGCACATATATTTAAGAAAAGAGACATTTTCTTGATTTGCCGTGAAAGGCGATTTTTTGGCATTTATAGCCGATTTTGGCGTTTATAGCCGATTTTGGCGTTTAGCCGATTTACAATCCTTATCAACAATGAAAGACAAGAATTGTGATTTTTGTCTCTTTTGAAAAAATACAAACTACAATGAAAAGCAAGAAAAGGAGGATCTAACTTCTCAGGAGATTGTGGGGGACTCGTTTAGATTGACGGTCGCAAGCCATATGTGGGCTTCGCCATCATCCATGCAGATGAGAACAGAGGATGCTATTGATTCGCTTGGCTTGGCTATAACCTCAGGTTTTTAGAGGACAAAGACCAAAAGGAGGTCCTATATCCAATAAAAAGCCGAGTAGACGGGCTGAAAAGCCACATCTAAGCCATTTGGAGGCAGGAGGAGAAGGCAAGGACCTTGGGGGGGGGGGTACCCCCCAAGGGACTTTTGTCACCTTGTTGCGGTGGCCGGTGTAGAACTTCCGCAGAGTTTTCCCTCTTTTTCCTTTCTCTGGATTTCTGATTGCTGTCTGTTGATGATGTTCTGTGTCTGTGTTTGTTCTTCTTGGAGAGCCCTCCTATTTATAGGCTTTTAGGTAGCCTTTTAGGTGGGTTTATGGGCTTTTATTGTCATTAAGCCGCATAATGGGAGGAGTTACAAAATTGAATTGTTTATTTTGTAACTCCTTTTTCTTGGCTTCT